>ML661915.1:5098676-5432567 GCA_007570785.1 Antilocapra americana | reverse complement strand
TAATACATGCTTAAGAACTGTTTCCTATTCTTTCTGTTGCAACAAGTGTCTCTTTTTATAGAGAGTCATGTTTGGCAGCAGCTTTGGACTTTGAATCAAACAGAGCCATGAAAATCTAAAAGAGCATTTGGTTAGAAAAATCACAAAGAAGGATTCAGATTCACCATGCTTGGTTCTCATAACTTACCCTGGACCAGTTTTCCCTGTGGGATTATGTGTCATGATTAGAATAGCCAAGGTTACTGTTCCTATCTCCTCTAGGACAACAAAGTCTTAACAGGAGCTAGTGTGAAGGGGATGCTGGAGAAACACACTTGGAGTAGAATCGGTTCTTACACTGCTATGTCTCATCCAGGCCATCTGAGACATGGGCCTTGTAAGTCTCACTCTTTCACAGCGAAATCGTGTTTTACATCTGACCGACCTTAACTGATTATTTTGATTTAGTTTCAGTTCCATTTAACAAAAGTACCTAGTAAACCCATAATCCAATCAATATTACAAAAGTGGCATATTTCCCTCAGTTACAATTAATTTGTCTCCTCTCCTTAGTAAGTCTAATTATAAACATTAGAAAATCAGAAGTGAGTGTTCGTTCTTCTCATTCTTCTCTCAGTCAAGTCCTGAATTTTACTTTTTAAATTTGAAAATTTCAAGTAGAGAAATACTACTTTTTCTAACACTTATGTGTCCTTGAAAAGATAATTAAATTGGTTTTGATGAAAACTCTTTCTCAAAAAAGGGTAGAGATGAAAATGCTATTAGGTTTAATCCAGGATTAGCAAGAGACAGCCAGAGAAACTATTATTCTCATCCAGCCTGAAGGTTTAAAACTGAGGGATATAACCCACTACAATACATCCATCTGTACAAAAGAATAATTGCATTTCAATTCTGACTTGCTGCCACCAGTTGGAAACAGTCTTTCAGATAAAATGGTCAGGACTTTTCCCAAGGTATGCTTTGCACAAAAAGCAGTATATTTGAATATTGATTGCTGATCTTCCCTTCCAACACACATACAAACATACAATTATTGGGAGGGAAATAAGGAGAAAAAATATAAATATACGTGTGTGTGTATGTGTACGTGCTAAGTCCCTTCAGTCACGTCTGACTCTTTGTGACCCCATGGACTGCAGCCTTCCAGGCTCCTCTGTCCATGGGATTTTCTAGGCAAGAATACTGGAGTGAGTTATCACTTCCTACTCCAATATATATATAATTCTAGCAAACAAAAGCAAATCCTATCAGCTTTCCCCCAGTTTCACTGCTGCTACTACTGCTAAGTTGCTTCAGTGGTGTCAGACTCTGTGCGACCCTTTGGACAGCAGCCCTCCAGGCTCCTCTGTCCACAGGAGTCTCCAGGCAAGACTACTGGAGTGGGTTGTCATTTCCAATTTCACTAAGAAGGAATATATATAAGTTATACTCTGAGGTGTTTCATAGTCTTTAGATTAAAGAAAAGATCCAGATCCAACCCCTTGTATAATGCCAGAGGATTTTCAGTTCTACCAAAAGATCAGAAGTGAAACACAATTATAGTCCTACCTCTTCTGCTTCATGATCCATGTGTCTGTAGAACTGTGTTTTATTTATTAATTTATTTAGTTTTAAGTGGAAGTAATTATTGAGATTTTTGTGAATAAACAAACTAGAAATGCTGCTAAATTTTGATTTTTTGAAGCATTTCCAGAAATATTAAAAGCTAGACAAAAATAAAAACTAATTGAGTTGTCTCATTAAAAAAAAAAATAGTTTAAAGTGTTCCAAATCTGAGATGCAAAAACTTGGATATACATCAGAGGAAATTACTATTTCCAGTAGACTTAATTTCAAACAAGCTAGAGGGCAGACCATCATAAGGAAATGATGCAAATCTTTAATTAGAAAAAATTAAAGCTTAATAGTGATTTAATTACAGATAAGATTAAATTTCACTGTTTAAAAATAAAATTCAATTGGATGTTAATGCTCTATTGGGAGTTTGCTAGATTTAAAAGCCTGGATTTTTGAATTTTGGAACTTGATTACTAAAAACAACCTCATCCTTTATCTATACAGGCTTTACATTAAAGCAGTTGCATAATCTCAGTATGCTAAAGTTTTTAAGATGATAGAATGTTCACCCATTTCTTGTCACCCTACCTAAATGCTAACAATATACAAAGCCAACACATACTTTCACTTTTCTCAGAGGAATATCAACTTCAAGAACAAAGGAAAATACTGAGGATTAAATCACACTTGGAGCTTATAGAGTTGCATGCCCCAAGTGTTTGAAAACACTTTCAAGAGAAGGGAAGGCAGAAAAAGATTTTAACTCTCAAGACTATTGTAACTTAAGCATATTGTGCTGCAAATAAATCCTGATGTGACTCTCATGGAAAATAGGTGCTGTAAAGACTATTCTTTAGAGGGAAAATATAAGCTGTCTATGCAAATAATAAAACCTTTTTGATTAAATGAGCTGAAGCTGGGTAGTCTCCTGAGTTTTAGAACGTTCTTCAGCAATTATGTCCCTAATGAGATTTAATTATCTCATTAGATATTTATTTAGTACTATATATTAAGTTCCAGTGCACCATTATAGTTTGTGGACTAAGAAATACATAGCTGCTATTAGACAGAAACAACTGACCCAAACAAGTATTTCCAATTATTAATATTTCACAAATATTTAACAATATCCCCAGAACAATCCCCTGCCCAGAATAGGCATTCAATAATTTTTTCACTTTTTTGGAGGGGGGCAGAAATGGGAGGATGGAGGAAGGATGACCTGACTTCAAGTTACTTGGCTGCTATTACTTTATCTCTTTTACAATAAACCTTACAGTGATCCCCTTAGAATTTTAAGCTGAAGTTTGAAATACATTAAGCAGGCTTGTGGATGGAATATAACATAGAAGAATAGAAGATTGTAGAAGGTCACTTACAGGTAAGTGACTTTTTAAATACATCCCGTTAGGGTTATTTTTTTCTCTCAAAAACTACCCTAGCTTGGCAAAAGAATGTTTAAGATGTTAAAAACTGAGACACAAAGGACTAGAGATAAAGCTTTTGAATAACTATTTCCTTTTTGTAGTTCTTCAAAAGAAGAGGAAAAAAATTGATCTACTGACCTCGAACTAATCATAGTGATCCTCCAGTAAATGAATGTTTATCTTACATCTCTTATTCAAAGAGTTTGGAAACATTATCAGGCCTTCAAAATAATCTCCATCATGATGACATTTCTGCAGCAATGAAGTGTCTTTAACTCTGAAGTCAGTGTTTCCCAAAATATTCTGATAATCTTCGGTTCTTTGAGATATTATGTATGCATGTGGGAGGGGAAGGGGGATTGTCTGTGAGTCAAATAAATTCAGATTAAATAATTGAAACACATTTTTTAACCCAAGGTTTTCAAAATCTGTAATATTATTGTGTTTTCTCCCAAACAGCATAAACTGAATATTAGGAAGATGATATTCAGGATTATGATGGGATAGAAAAGAAGGAAATTAAAGTAGAAAGAATGGCATTAATTACTAAGTCCATGAAAAATTGATTTCTAAACCTAGTTCTGGATCAGCAAGATCTCAAGCCTTCTCTGTTTTGTAAGAAGATACCTGAGAGGAGTAACAGAACAGACTCACTCTTCAGTGAATAAGCAACTGCTTGTTACTACCCAGTCATCCTTGTCCCTCTTACGAGAGGTGAGATGGATATTTGTCAGGGATAAACTAAAAGAACTGAAGCTATTACTGGAACACAGCCACACGCATTCAATTTATGTCATCTATTGCTGCTTCTGGTTACAAATGTAGAATTGAATAATTGTACAGACACCTTACAGCTGGCAAGACTAAAATATTAAGTATCTGGCCCTTTTTAAAGAAAAACCTTTATTTAATGTCAACCCCAGCATTAATAGTTAGGGGTACATGTTCTGGAACAAGAAATCAATCTTCAAATCTTGGATTATTTCTGATTTAGGTAAGTTGCTCAACCTTTCAGTGCCTCAGTTTCTTCATCCACAAAACATGAGTAATAATTTTACCTCTCCCGTAGGGTTGTTATAATAATGAAAGATGTTAATCTATGAAAGCACTTAGAATATGTGATGCACATCTGTGCCTCACATCTGTGCCTGATACACACAAAGTATATATAAGTACTAAACTATTATTACTATTACTAATAAAATCCTATATTATATTACCATTGCAGTTTGCTGAGCTACAAGTCAATATTCCTTACCCTTTCATGTGGCTGAAGGTGTTTAATGAGATTTCGATAGAAATTATTGATGTTGCTTCCAAGAAGTCTCTGTAAAAGCAATTGCCTCAGCTAGGTATTGTGTCTTTCATCATGCCTTCTCTTCCTTCCTATGGTGATTGAAACTTTAGCAGTCATCTTGGACCATTCAGTTCAGTTCAGTTGCTCAAGTCATGTCTGACTCTGTGGCCCCATGGATTACAGCACACCAGGCTTCCCTGTCCATCACCAACTCCTGGAGCTTGTTCAAACTCGCATCCATCGAGTTGGTGATGCCATCCAACAAACTCATCCTCTGTTGACCTCTTCTTCTCCTGTCTTCTATCTTTCAATCATCAAGGTATCTTCCAATGACTCAGTTCTTTGCATCAGGCGGCCAAAGTATTGGAGTTTTAGCTTCAACATCAGTCCTTCCAATGAGTATTCAGAATTGATTTCCTTTAGGATTGACTAATTTGATCTCCTTGCAGTCCAAGTGACTCTCAAGAGTCCTCTCCAACACCACAGTTCAAAAGCATCAATTTTTTGGTGCCCGGCTTTTTTTATGGTCCAACTGTCACATCCATACACAACCACTGGAAAAACCATAGCTTTGACTAGACAAACTGTTGGCAAAGTAATGTCTTCTGCTTTTTAAATTGCTCTCTAGGTTGGTCATAACTTTTCTTCCAAGGAGCAAGTGTCTTTTAATTTCATAGCTACAGTCACCATCTGCAGTGATTTTGGAACCCAAGAAAATAAACTCTGTTACTGTTTCCATTATTTCCTCATCTGTTTGCCATGAAGTGATGGGACTGGATGCCATGATCTTAGTTCTTTGAATGTTGAGTTTGAAGTCAGCTTTTTCACTCTCCTCTTTCACTTAGGCAACCTTGAAAAGGCAACTATATGTTAAAGATGGCAGAGCAAGAGATTGAAGGAGCATGAGTCCCTGCTGAATATGCAGCTTCTGTAGGACCCTGAACTCTTCACCTGCAGACTTCTTTCACCTGAGCAAAACTAAATCACTATCTTAGTTTAGTTATCACTACTTAGATTTTTCTCTCTATGCAACTAGACATAATTCCTAACTGATAGAGCAGTGAAGCAATTAAAATTATTATTATTTATTTCCTTTTTTTGAGAAGAGTGGGAAAAGATAACAATGCCATTTTTTTTAAAGAAAAATAAGGGAAGCATGTGAAAGGTTTTTGCTGAACTACGAAAGATGCTGGGATTCTTGGCCTCTAGAGGAGAAGAATTCAATCCAGGGCCAGAGACTAGGCTTGATTTCTCAGAGCTTTTGTGCAATAAAGTTTTATTAAAGTATAAAAGAAATAGAGAAAGCTTCTGACATAGACATAAGAAGGGGACAGAAAGAGTGCCCCTTGCTCGTGTTAGCAATGGAGTCATACCTTTTAATTAGTTATTACAGGAATCAAAAGAATGTCTGGAGGTTTTAAAGACCTTACTAGACCCATTCCCATAATTTACATTTTAAGATTACAGGATTAGCCAGAAGGTTTTTCCAGAAACTGTTCTCAAACAGGATACATTATTGTTATATAATCCTAAGGAATGTAGAGGGTAAAAAACATTTGTCCTTTTCTCCTTGAGAATTTCAGAACCCTCTCTCCTTGGGGACCCCCAGGTCTTATCTGATAGGAACCCCAGGTTCTTATCAACCTGCCTATGAATTGACTGTCTCAAGTGCTAGTACTTTACACGTCAGCATCAAACTATGGCTTTGCGGGATGGTCTTTTTTTAGACTGCTTACAATAGGACTATTCAATTTAACTCTAATCTCTTCATGGAATATATATATATATTATTGTAGGAAAATCTCAGCTATCATTTAGCTCCAACATAGTACAGTTTCTCATCACTAGCCTACAGTTATCAGAGGAGTTTCCATTCAAGTTTGTAATCATTATGAAAGTGAAGTGAAGTGAAGTCGCTCAGTTGTGTCTGACTCTTTTGACCCTGTAGACTGCAGCCTACCAGCCTTCTCTGTCCATAGAATTTTCCAACCAAGAATACTAGAGTGGGTTGCCATTTCCTTCTCCTGGGGATCTTCCTGACCCAGGGATCTAACCCAGGTCTCCTGCATTGTAGGCAGATGCTTTACTGTCTGAGCCACTAGGGAAGTCCATTATGAAAATGGCAATGGACTGTTTAGTCAAAAGATAGTGACATATGCTACAATTAAAACCTGATAGCAACACAAATCTTTCTTGTCTCATGCATGAAAGCTGTTTATGTCAATACTTGACTACTCAGTTAAAAATGAACACTAGATAAAAGTTTAGCAAGAGCCATAATGGCAAACACATCAGGAAACGGCTATTTAACAAATACTGCAGTATCTTAATAGGGGGTGTGATGATCAGGTATGTGTTTTTTTTTCTCTAGATAAAGCCATGCCATTTTACCCAAAGATGTCAGTAAGATGCAACTCTGTCTCAGTAACACAGGACACACATCATATGATATAATCACTTAAAAATGATACGTAGTTGGTTGATAAAATCACTTTTGGGTAACAGTGTTGCTTAGATGGACATTTCTGAATGTCTCTGCACACATACAGGTAACTCTGTTACTTGAAATTATGAGGAACAAACAGGAAAAGTATAATTAGGTGTTCTAGCAGGTGAAGAAACTACTTTGAACAAATGATTACAAGGAAAAATAGTGAAGATCGTTAGAGCTTAACACATAAGTGTTTAAAAGTGACTGAGGTTTGATCTGATAGGTTCTCAAACAGATTACTGCCAACTGACAGCCAGGCTTTCCTTTACTGCAAATGATCACACTTCCAAATTAAATGAAGACAACCACAGATGTCTCTTATAAGCATCGGTATTTTCATGTGCAAATGATACAAACTTATAAAGCACCAAAATAGCTACATAAGAAAATTCCTCAAACTAGTATTGCAAATACAATAAAACATGTCTTATGGCCTGTCTCATCTCACCCAGCATTAAAAAGTCCTTGTAAGACCTTCAATATTAGGCACCCGTCTTCCTTTAAATTCGTCTCCTATACTCCTCTCTTCATTCTCTCCCTTTGGCCACACTGTTCTTGGTGCCAGTCCTCAAGGATAGAAGGTGTGTTGTTGCAAGAAAAAAAAAGAAAAGAAAAGAAAAACCTTGCAATTACTGTTCCTTCTACTGCAGGGCTCCTTCCTGAGAAAATCCCCAAAGGCCCTGCCCACACTTCCTCAGTAAGGCTTCTGCTGGCCAGCCTATCGAACAGCAATCTCCTCCTCCCACTCTTCCTCTGTTTAATTTTTCTTTTGACATACTGTCATTTTTACTTATTTATCTGGCTGGTAACCCACTCCAGTATTTTTGCCTTGAAAATCCTATGGATGGAGGAGCCTGGTAGGCTACAGTCCATGGGGTCGCAAACAGTCAGACACGAATGAGCGACCTCACTTTCTTTCTTTCTGGCATCTTAACTGTCTCTCCAGATTTTATTTCCATGAGGGTCGTGATTTATGTCTGTGCTATTCATTAGTGTATTCCAAGTATCTGGAATAGTATATGGCATGTGGCAGCACTAAATAAATATTTGATAAATGAATAGGTCAATGAATGGATAGGCAATAATGAAAAACTCTAAAATAGCATATTATAAACTTTGCCACTGGTATCAATTTGGTATGTATTCCTTCTAAAAACTTTCTAGGGATATGCCAATATGTATACAAGGCCTAGGTATACATTCATACTATATATGTATGTTTACATGCATATATAAGCATGCTTTATACTTTACAAAATTATATATTTTATGTTGACTTACATTTATATATTAGCATTTAATATGTTACCTATTTTCAGCAAATGGCAATTTTTTTTTTTTTACATTTTGAGTAGTTCATTGACAGCTTCCTATGAATGTTTCTATTTTTTTTTTTAATAACAGTAAATTTTTCCAACCAGGTTCAACCTCCAATGTAAGTTAATTCTAGCTTCCTGTCATTCTTTTTACAGATATTCTTTATACTACATTAATGTATCTAAAGATAAACTCCTAGAACCAAAATTGCGAAGTCAAAGATGTGTGCTACTTTAAACATGTTATAATAGATAAACATAACCCCCCAAATACTTCCCAACCTCCACTATCATCAAGCATTGGTCACATTGTGTTGATCTATATCCCAATCCAGCTCCTTCCTTCCCATTTTATTTTGAAATAAATAATTTTTGTCATTTTCTTTCCTTTACATGAAGCAAATCATGCAATTATATCCATACATGTATATCTCTTTAAGAGATTACTGTTTAATTTAGACATAACTGTGATATCATTTACATGCCTTAATATAAAAAAAAATAATTCTTTTAAAATTCTCAAATACCTAGTCAGTGTTTATGTCTTCAACTGACAATTGTTTTACATGTTTTGAAATCAAGAATCAGATAAGTCACTCAATAAGGCTGATTAGGTCTTTAAGCCATTTTTTTCCCCCTTAATTAAAAAAAAAGGGTTTTTTTTGTTTGTGTGCTTTGTTATTTGTTTGCAACAATCAAGGTTTTACTGGACGCATCAGTATGATGTATTTTGCTAATTTCATCCACTTTCTGCACTTCTACAATGAGCTTTGGATCCAGAAACTTGAGTAGATTCATGTACAGTGATTAAAGCAAGATTGCTTCATAGGTGATGTTTCATTTCTTTCCTTTCTTTCATCATCAGGAAGCAAATTGTATCTGTTTGTCTCTCTCTATGTAGTATGAGTAGCCATTGATAATGACATTAATATTCATGTCAATATATGTGCAGTCATTTTCATTATCTGAGGCTTATTTCCCTAATGGATTTCTCAAGAAGGGGCATGGGCATGAGAACTAAGTTCATAGAAGTGTTAAAAAGCTGAACTGTGACTTTTACACTCGAAAATTTGGCAAGAAAAATAGAGCCAAATTTGCTTTTCTCAAGTATCTGAAATATGATAAATATACTATTCCTTTGTCTTTGGCATAAAATGCTGCTATTGATAATTAGGTGACATTAAGGTCTTCTTTACTCACATGTAGCTTGGTCATTTTGACTTAATATTCTCAGGACTTTTTTTTCTTTCTTAAAATTTCTATTATGTTATTAAAATACGTCTTCAAGGGTGGCCATTCTGGGTCAAGTTTTTCAGTATGCATTCCTTTTCAATATGGTTTGTATTTTCAGAATAGTTTTCCTGAATTATAGCTTTTAGCATTTCCCCCCCATTTATTGGAATTGATTTTGTTGTTGTTGAGGACATCTATTATAGCTTGCTTCTATTTCATTCCATTGTTTTCTTCTTGAAACTTATTTACCCACTTTATCTGTGTTTTCCTTAATTTCTTATTGCTTTCCTCACTTTTTATTTTTACAATTTTCCTTTTATCTTTGTATTTCTTTAAGAAGTTATCTATTGAGTTTAGTAGCTCAGATATTCTTTACAATTATTTTTATTACTGAATATATTTTTATTTCTATTTTTTTAAGTTCAAACGCCTTGTCTGAACTTTTAAAATCCTAATATATATTGTTCTTTCACAACTTATCATTTTATTATTTCTTCCACTTTATTTTAAATTTTTAGGTTATAAATTTTATCTTTTTGGAGCATATCTGTCCTGCTTTAATGTCTGTGGGAAGTTTTGCTCCACATTCTTTCCTTACTTCCAAAAGTTTTGTATGGGTTTCAAACAAATCCCTGTCTGTGTCCCATTTTTATCTGAAATTAGTTTTCCTAAACTTTTAGAGAGGAGAGGCGGGTCAGAATTTTTGTTTTAGCCTCATAGTTTAAGGGGTCTTTCTCATTGCCATGAAGTGTTATGAGAAATATGATTTTCTGAACACTTCTGATCTGGTACCCTTCTTCTATTTTTATTCAGACCTTCACTTTTCTTATCTCATCTTCGTCTTGCTCACTTGGAGTCTCTTCCCCAAACTTTCTTCTCATCGTGGGACTTTGTTCTAGATGATAGCTTTGCCTGGTTCGTTTTGAATGTTCACAGAAACCATACTGCTCCATCCTGTCAGACGTTACCATAGATCTTGTGCACCCAAGGATTGGAATGTGCAAAAACTCCCCTACTTTTAGCTCCTGTGCTTTCTGGTAAAAACCTTTTGGAATTCTGGGCTTCTCCTCCTTTCAGATCATTCAGATTCCCATTTGCTTAATTTTTATCCCTTTAATGAATGCCATGAATTGTAGTTTATAGTTATTGGTGATCTACTCCTATCTGCTAGTATTTTGGAATCCATGGAAATACTCTGTCAATTTTATTGTAGTTGCTAGCTGTGAGGTTTTGGGTTTTACTATGAAGTTTCTGCATCTTTTTATGATGGGATTTTGGAAGGTCCAACATTACAACACTACAACCATCATTTCATAATATTCTAGCAAAGAGGGTACATGGATTTTTAATTTTGACAGGTGGGACAAATTTCCCTTAACAAATCTTAGTCCTTATACTCTCACATATATAGTTTATGAGTTTTTTTCCTCATCCCATGGCTAACATTAGATATTATTACTTTTCATCTTTGGCAGTCTACCAAGTGAACAGTTGTAGATCACTGTATTATGTTTCCTTTCTGCAATTTATGAAGAAGGGGTATTGAGCTGTATTCATGGATATACTGGACAATCATGTGTATTTCCTGTGAACTAATGTTTTACATATCCTTTGAATGTATTTCTAACAGGTCTGCCTGGTCTTTTTGTACTGGTTTATTAACTTAATATATCAATAAAGTGGTTAAATGATTTAGAGAATTTTAATGTAGTAATTCATATTGTCCTAAGTGTTCCATATCATTTGTTTTTCATAGAACATTTTGTTGTTTAAACCTTATTATCCAAATAGTCTGTTTTCTTCTATGGTTTGAAATTCCACATGTATTATTCTCAAATTGCAGAACTGTATTTGGATTAATTAATGAGCACTTAATTCTGATTCACTGACATACCTGCCTACTCTTTTTTCTATCAAAATCCAATTAATAAATTGCAAAATTTTACAATGTATGAGGTATAATGTAAAATTATATTTACAGCATATTTTAACCTATAAGGACTATGTTCCTCTAAACATATTTTCATTAATGTTTCTTTCCATTATATGAAACTTAATTGTAAATTTTGCTTTCTAAGGAAGTAAGTAGCTTGCCTGAGGACACATATCTCAGGGTGGGCAGAGGCAGCATTTGAAATAAAATCTTCCTGGCTCCAAAATTTATACTCCATATACCTAGTTCTTGTTTTTAAAAAATTCAATTCACTCAGCAAGAAAAACAAATCTGTGGTGTGTACTATGTGCCGGATTCTGTGTTAACTGCTAATGCTACAAAGATAAACTATTTTGTTTTTGAGCTTGAGAGCTTATTGCCTAATATTCTATTGTAATCCTTTTTTATTGCCAGTTTCCCTCCAGAAAAATTATATATAAATCTTTATAAAGTCTTTTAAAACCAAAGAAGTAGTCATTTTAAATATCATAACTACATCAGTTGGGCACAGGGACAGTTTCTAAAATAATTTTTGTTTGGAATCATTTTTATGGGAGCAGAATACTTAAAAAAACAGAAGCAAGCTTTATATTTTAAAAATAACAGAGTAAATATAATCTCTCCTACAAAACAGTCGCTTTAGAGTTTATACAAAAAGATCCTAATTCGTGTTCCCTAATTCTCCTTTAAAGATTGTCTAAGCTATTGGAAAACATGGCTCACAAACCTTAAAAGGTTTCAAATCCTTCCTCCTAATATTAGTTATTTATAGCTGCATAAAATTTTACCCTGAGATTGCCTTAAGACAACAATGTTTATTATCTCATGGTTTCAGTAGGTCAGGAATCCAGGTGAAGCTAGGCTGAGTATTCTCTTTCAAGTTGCAAGCAGTCAAGATGTCAGTCAGAAGAGCAGTCATTGTCAGGTTCAACTGACAAAGGGCCCACTTCCAAGCTCACTCGCCAAATTGTTGATAGGATTTAGGGCCTTGGTTTTTCACTGGCTGTTGGTCAGTGGCTGCTTTCAATTCCTTGCCACTTGGACCTCTATAGGGCACCTTGCTTCATCAGAACTATCAAGCAAGAAGACAAGAGAAAGGTGTATTAGCAAAAGGCAGATAGATTTGAATCTAGTCTTGGTAGTACCATCCCATGGCCTTTGCTGGGTTCACATCACTAGAAGCAGATTACTAGGTTCACCCCATATACAAGTGAAGGGGATCATAAAACGATATGAATAACAGGAGTCAGGAGTCACTACAGATCATCTTAGAAGTTTGCCTGCAACTATCCTCTCTGTACTGATTCTGCTACCCTGACTTGTCTGTAACAGAGTCATAGAAGAAAAATAATTTACAAATTATTATCAATAAAATTAAATCTAGATATTCTTAGAATAAAATTTTGTCAGTATATTTTTTAGTTTTGCCATTACTGATAAAAGCTAACAGCTATTAAATGACTTACTGCATGGTCAGTGGCAAACCAAATTTTATACAAGTTTATCTCCTTTAGTATTCACATAAGATTACTAATACAGTCTTCTGAGTTAGGTGATCACTATTTCCCGTGTTATATTTGACAAAACCAGGGCACACAAGTAGCTTGTTTCAAGTCATACAACCAATAAAAACATTGTCTCAAGTCATACAACTAGTTAGTAAAACAACTATCTCCAACTCCACAACTGCCATCACGATATTATAAACAGAAAAGTGTGTTTATTTTTAAACTTTCTCTAAATATTAGGAGCTGGAAACTCTCTATTACATATCTGGTGACTAATTTTGAAACCAAAATCATCTTGTAGGTAGGACTTAGGGTGTCTGTTTGAAAAAAATACATAAGTAAAAGCCAGCTGAGTTAAAGTTCAGATATATATCCTATAGTAAGACTTTGCTGCACAGAAATTTTATAAGCCTGCAGCAGCTATTAGCTTGAACTGTGAAAAAACCTGAACAGACACAAACCATTTGCAGATAATTGTGCTGTCATTCCTACTTCATTACTTTTAATAGAATTGAATTTGTGGTGCTCATGTCCAGATTCATGAGTGCTACCTTTAGGATGAAGACATGTCAGGTGTCTTTATTCCCAGGTGAATGGAATGCTTCTGGGAGGAAGTCCCTGTGCAGCACAAAAAACACATTCATTTAATTAAGGGACCGTCTTCATTTAAATAAAATAATTTTTAAAATGGCTTCAGATGACCCTGTACATCTAGCCTGGCTCTAGGTACAAGAGATGTGATGATAGAAAACAATTATACAATGGAGCTCTCTGGGCAAATTTGGTATCTCTTCCAATAAATATCAAGCAGGGATTACATAACCCACTCTTTTAAACTCTGAGAGGGAATGAAACCTGAGTCCAACAAATATATATTGTCAAGAGTTACTTTTGTATTCAATCAGTGATGAGATTAAAAAAAATAAAACTTTAAAATATTTTATAGGAAATGAATTTAATTAATGAAACTAAACAGTTAAACGTAATACTCAGGTTCCTTTGCCTATCCAAGTGAACTTCTTCATATCCTTGAAACCACTCCATTTTGTCATTTAAGTCATTTTATCAAATGAATATCTGTTCAATAGGTTGGATTTCCCAGATGGTGCTAGTGGTAAAGAATCTGCCTGCCAATGCAGGAGACACAAGAGACCTGGGTTAGATTCCTGGGTTGAGAAGAGCCTCTGGAGGAAGAAATGAAAAACCAACTCCAGTATTCTTGCCTGGAAAATTCCATGGACAGAGGAGTCTGTTTGGCAACAGTCCACGGGCTCACAAAGTCAGACACAACTGAGCAACTTAGCACACAGACACCAGATGACCAAACCAAATGTTAAAAATGTTGAAGAATTTAAACTTCCTGACTGGCAGCTAGTTATCAAGACAATAGGATAGTTGCATAAGGATTGACATATTCCATATCAATGGAATAGAATTTAAGCTCCAGAAATAAACTTTTACATTTACTGCCAGCTGATTTTAACAAGGGTGCCAAATCAATTCAGTTGTGGGGAGGGGTGGTGGGAAGGACAGAAGTCTTTCTATAAATGTGTGTGTATGTTTAGTTGTTCAGTTGTGTCTGAGTATTTGTGACTGTAGCCCTATAGGCTCCTCTGTTCATGGGATTTTCCAGGCAACAATACTGGAGTGAGTTGCCATTTTCTTCTTCCATAGGATATTCCTGACCCAGGGATCGAACCTGCATCCCCTGTGTCTCTTGCATTGGCAGGTGGATTCTATACCCACTGAGCCATTGAGGATGCTAGAGCAATGAGACATCCAGATGTCTACGTCACATCATATGTAAAAACTAACTAAAAATGAATCAAAGACCTAAATTTAAGACTTCAATATATGAAACTCTTAGAATAAATCACAGAAGCCAGTTTTCATGACCTTGGATTAATAAATGGCTTCTTAGTTATAATGCTCAAAGCACAAATAACAAAAGAGAAAATACATAGCTCAGGCTTCTTAAAAAAAAAGTTTGTGCTTTAGTACCACCAATGAAGTGAAAAAACAACCTACAGAATATAAGAAAATAGTCTACAAGCAATAAATGCTGGAGAGGATGTGGAGAAAAGGGAACCCTCTCACACTGTTGGTGGGAATGCAAACTAGTACAGCCACTATGGAAAACAGTGTGGAGGTTCCTTAAAAAGCTGCAAATAGACCTGCCATATGACCCGGCAATCCCACTGCTGGGCATATACACCGAGGAAACCAGAATTGAAAGAGCCACGTGTACCCCAATGTTCATCGCTGCACTGTTTGCAATAGCTAAGACATGGAAACAACCTAGATGCCCATCAACTGATGAATGGATAAGAAAGCTGTGGTACATATACACAATGGAATATTACTCAGCATTAAAAAAAAATTCATTTGAAGCAATTCTACTCAGATGGACGAAACTGGAGCCCATTATCCAGAGTGAAGTAAGCCAGAAGCAAAAACAACAATACAGTATATTAACGCATATATATGGAATTTAGAAAGACGGTAACGAGAACCCAACATGCGAGACAGCAAAAGGAACGCAGATGTATAGAACAGACTCGTGGACTTTGTGGATGAGGGTAAGGGTGGGATGATATGGGAGAAGGGCATTGAAGCATGTTAATTGTCATGTATCTAATCAATCGCCAGCCCAGGATTGATGCTCGGGACTGGTGCAGCGAGATTTCCCAGGGGGGAGGGAGGAGGGAGGGGGGTTCCGGAGGGGAAGCATATGTAAACCCATGGTGATATCATGACAATGTATGGCAAAAACAATAAAAAAAAAAAGATAAAGAAAAAGAAAATATTTGCAAGTCATAAGGAATTTGTATTCTAAATATATTAAAAAAAATCATAATGCAACAAGAAGAGATTAAATAATGTAATTAAATAATAGGTAAAAATTTAAATGACATTTCTCCATAGAAGATATACAAGTAGCAAATAAATCCATGAAAACAAGAAAAGAGAGGATAATATCACTAGCCATTAGGGAAAGACAAACCAAAACTACAGCGAGATGCCCCTTCACAAGCACTAGAATGGCTGAAACAAAAAAAGACACACAAGAATAAGTTCTGGCAAGGATGTGGGCAAATTAAAACCATTAGATACTGCTTGTGAAATTGTAAAATGTGCAGGCCCTCAGGATGGCAGTTTGGCAGTTCCTCAAAAGACTAAATAAACAAAGGCTACTATATGTGGCAATGGTTCTAAGGATATACCAAAGAGAATGGAAAACACATGCCCACACAAAAATTACACACACATTTTCACAGCAGCATTGTTTGTAATAGTCAAACAATGGAAACAAACCAAATTCCACTAGCATAAATGGCTGAACAAAATGTGGTATATTCATACAACGGAATATTATTCACTTATAAAAAGGAATGAAGAATTGGTACGTGCACATATACACAATGGAATATTACTCAGCATTAAAAAAAAAATTCATTTGAAGCAATTCTACTCAGATGGACGAAACTGGAGCCCATTATCCAGAGTGAAGTAAGCCAGAAGCAAAAACAACAATACAGTATATTAACGCATATATATGGAATTTAGAAAGACGGTAACGAGAACCCAACATGCGAGACAGCAAAAGGAACGCAGATGTATAGAATAGACTCGTGGACTTTGTGGATGAGGGTAAGGGTGGGATGATATGGGAGAAGGGCACTGAAGCATGTTAATTGTCATGTGTCTAATCAATCGCCAGTCCAGGATTGATGCTCGGGGCTGGTACAGCGAGATTTCCCAGGGGGGAGGGAGGAGGGAGGGGGGTTCCGGAGGGGTAGCATATGTAAACCCATGGTGATATCATGACAATGTATGGCAAAAACAATAAAAAAAAAAAAAAAAGAATTGGTACGTGCTAAAACCTGGATAAACCTCAAAAATATCATGCTATGTAAAAGAATCCAGTTACAAAAGTCCAAATATTGTACTTTTCATTTAAATGAAATGTCCAGAATTCATGAATCCATAGAAAGAGAGGTTATTGACTGCCAAAGGCTTAAGGAAAGAGAAATTTTGTGGTGACTGCTAATGTGTATGGAGTTTCTTTGAAATATGATTAAAAATAGGATCTTGAAATTAGATAGTGATCATATTTGCACAGTTCTGTGAACATTAAAAACTATATTTCAGACAAGTGAATTTTATGTTATGTGAATTATATCCCATAGAAGTTTATAAGAAAATTGTACTTGTCTTATTAGATATTTGCCTATTTTTTCTTCCTACATTTTAAGTTTTGGCTTTTACCTGAACATTGAAAATTCATCAAAATTAAAGGATTATAGTTTTCTGGAAAATTATACTTATTATCTTCAATAACTAACCATCAGTTCAGCTACTCAGTCATGTCCGACTCTTTGCAACCCCACTGACTGCAGCACACAAGGCTTCCCTGTCCATCACCATCTCCCAGAGCTTACTCAAACTCATGTCCATTGAGTCAGTGATGCCATCAAATCATCTCATCCTCTGTTGGCTGCTTCTCCTTCTGCCTTCAATCATTCCCAGCATCAGGGTCATTTCAAATGAGTCAGTTCTTCACATCAGTTGGCCAAAGTATTGGAGTTTCAGCTTCCCAATCAGTACTTCCAATGAATATTCAGGACTGAATTTCTTTAAGATGGACTGGTTGGATCTCCTTGAAGTCCAAGGGACTCTCAAGAGTCTTCTCCAACACCACAGTTCAAAAGCATCAGTTCTTCTGTGCTCAGCTTTCTTTATAGTCCAACTCTAACATCCATACATGACTACTGGAAAAACCATACCTTTGACTAGACAGATGTTTGCTGGCAAAGTAATGTCTCTGCTTTTTAATATGCTGTCTAGGTGGGTCATAGCTTTTCTTCCAAGGAGCAAGTGTCTTTTAATTTTATAGTGGCAGTCAACATATGCAATGATTTGCGGGCCTAAGAAAATAATGTCTGTCTCTGTTTCCATTGTTTCCCCATCTAATTGCCACGAAGTGACTGGACCAGATGGGCCAATTTGCCATGAAGTGATAGGACCACATGCCAATCCATAGTTTCTGAATGCTGAGCTTTAAGCCAACTTTTTCACTCTCCTCTTTCACTTTCATCAAGAGGCTCTTTAGTTCTTCTTCACTTTCTGCCTTAAATGTGGTATCATCTGTATATCTGATGTTACTGATATTTCTCTTGGCAATCTTGATTCTAGCTTGGCTTCAATCTGTCCAGCATTTCTCACAATGTAGTCTGCATATAGGGATTCCCTGGTGGCTCAGACAGTAAAGTGTCTACCCACAATGCAAGAGACCTGAATATAAGTTAAATAAGCAGGGTGACAATATACTGCCTCGACTACTCCTTTTCTGATTTGGGACTAGTCTGTGTTCCATGTTCAGCTCTAACTGTTGCTTCCTTTCCTTCATAAAGATTTCTCAGGAAGCAGGTCAGGTGGTGTGGTATTTCCATCTCTTTAAGAATTTTCCAGTTGGTTGTGACCCACACAATCAAAGGCTTTGGCATAGTCAAATAAAGCAGAAGTAGATGTTTTCCTGGAACTCTTGCTTATTTGATGATCCAACGGATGTTGGCAATTTGATCTCTTGTTCCTCTGCCTTTTATAAACCCAGCCTGAACTTCTGGAAGTTCACAGCTCATGTGCTGTTGAAGCCTGGCTTGGAGAAATTTGAGCATTACTTTGCTAGATGTCAGATGAGTGCGATCGTGCGGTAGTTTGAGCATTCTTTGGCGTTGCCTTTCATTGAGATTGTAATGAAAACTGACATTTTCCAGTCCTGTGGCCACTTCTGAGTTTTCCAAATTTGCTGGCATATTGAGTGTAGCACTTTCACAGCATCATCTTTCAGGATTTGAAATAGCTCAACTGGAATTCCATCACCTCCACTAGCTTTGTTCATAGTGATGCTTCCTAAGGCCCACTTGACTTCATATTCCAGGATGTCTGGCTCTAGGTGAGTGATCACACCATTGTGGTTATCTGAGTCAAGAAGATCTTTTTTGTGTAGTTCTTCTGTGTGGTCTTGCCACCTCTTCTTAATATCTTCTGCTTCTGTTAGGTCCATACCATTTCTGTCCTTTATCGAGCCCATTTTTGCATGAAATTTTCCCTTGGTATCTCTAATTTTCTTGAAGACCTCGCTAGTCTTTCCCATTCTATTGTTTTCCTCTATTTCTTATCACTGATCGCTGAGGAAGGCTTTTTTTTTTTTCTCTCCTTGCTATTATTTGAAACTCTGCATTCAAATGAGTATATCTTTTTTTTTTTTCTTTACCTTTCAGGTCCCTTTGTTTCACAGCTATTTGTAAGGCTTCTTCAGGCAACTATTTTGCCTTTTTGAGTTACTTTTTCTTGGGGATGGGCTTCACTGCCTCCTGTACAATGTCATGAACCTCCATCCATAGTTTTTCAGGGACTCTATCAGATTACATTTTTCTGAAAAATTATACTTATTCCCTCCAATAACTATCTGTACTTTTTGACATGAAGTCTATTTTGTATTATTTATTCAACTACATCTACTTTCTTTCTTAAGAACATGGTGAGTTATAACTTTTTAAGAATTCTTTTTTTCTCAAGTATCTATTTTCCAATTCTAAACCTTTCTTCTATCAGTAACAAAGCCCTTCAAAAGTCCTTAAATAATGTATTCATTTACCTTATGTTCTAATTAAATTTGCAGTAAAAGGTTTTTTGACTGTAATTGACTGATTGCTACTTTTTTCCACTCAGTTTTTCCACAGTCATACTTCCCTAACTTGTCAATGTCATTGCCATGGAACTTTGGGGAATTCAGCTAAGGATATAAGTATTTTGAGAGTAGAGAATTGTGTTTACATGGTTTATAGAGTTGCTTTCTTGGATTTTTAATTTTTGTTTGCCTTGTTGGTGTAAGAATGCCTTCTAAGAGTTCTCCAACCACATTTGGTATAGTCTTACCTGGCACCACACAGAACTTATGGCCCTGAGGCTGAGGTGCCATATGTACTTGTCCTACAGTCCCTAGCAACAAAGATACATATGAATGGAGGAGAAAAATATTTTGAAAAATATGAATATAGGAACTTATAAAAAAGTCTTCCAATCAAATTATAAGTAGAAGATGTTGTCCTTTTTGGTGCTTATTCAAAACAGAAGCTCTGTCCTGTCTGGTACATATCTGATAATTTACATATACAGTTACAAATACATACTTTTTAAAAAAGTACCTTACACACAGAATTCAGTATTCAGTAGGGCACAGACCTGTAAACAAGCTGTAGATAAGTACACCAGCATGTCCATCCTTGTTTTATGCATCTCAACACATGGGAGCACATCTTAGTATATTTGATGCATTTGTCTTTTAAGTTGCAGCTGTATGGCTCATGCTAAAAAAGGAAAGTTTACTGCTGATGTGACTCAAAATACTAACATTGATGAATATACCATGAAATATGTCACACAATGAGTCTGTAAGTAATTTGGTTAATGAATATATAATTCTTTAATGTATTTCCCTGTACAAGAAGATTTTAAAGGCTCTGAAACCTCACAGCTCATGTATAAAATAAGCAGATAGGTTTTCCTAATTTTCACAAAAATTTTTAAAAAGTCTAAATGATATTACTAATAATAAGCCATAAAATTGAAACTTTTCTACTTTACCAATATTAGAAACAAACTTCAATCATGCTTAAAAAATTGGAATTATTTTTCTTTCTGTTCACCGAAAATTTTCCAAAACCTTTATTATATGACGAGCAATACAAAATATTTAGCCCAAAAGTTTAGGACATATAAAAATATGTTCAAAAGGAGACTTTTAAAGGTCAATTGTTTATTTTAGCTTATGGTATTTGTGATATGTGTGTGCTAAGTCACTTCAGTTGTGTCTGACTCTCGATGACCCTATAGACTACAGCACGTGAGACCTCTCTGTCCATGGGATTCTCCAGGGAAGAATACTGGAGTGGGTTACCATGTTTTCCTCTAAAGAATCTAACCCACTTCTCGTAAGTCTCCTGCATTGGCAGGCAAGTTTTACCACTAGCGTCACGTGGGAAGCCCATTTGTGGTTTTTGCCAGCTTTTAAATCATAATTTGTTATGACTTTTCATTCTAAATAAACATTAAATTTTATAGCAGATTTGTTATTAGTTATTCTTTGTCTCTTTTTCTTAGAGAGAGAATCCCAAATTAAATACGCCCCTGGACTCTTACAAAATCTGTATTTCTGTCTGTCATTTATTTTAGTTTTGTCACATAGTATATATAAAATGGTATTTCACTGCAAACTTTTTTCTGCATTTCCATGTCCACTGCTAATATTTTTATTGGTCATGTGAATTTTTTTTCTTTGAAAAGTTTCCATCCCTTTTGACCATTTTTTTTTATCATTTAAAATTTTTCATATTACTTTGTGAAAGTCTTTCTATATGCAACATCTTAGTACTTTGTTAAGTATATTGCAAATATTTTCTCCCACTTTACAACATGTTGATTTACTTTAAAACATCTTTTGATAAATATGTTCTCAGTTTTGATATAGTTATATATATGTCTTTTTATTTATTTATGGTCAACTCTTTTTTCGAAAGGTTTTATTTATTTATTTATTTTTATTTCTTTTTTTTCCATTTTTACCACTGTTGTAAAAACAGTGCAGACTAATCTGGCTACCTTTGCAGAACTTGGCAATGATTTACTACTAGTTTAGTTTAAAAAAACATAAAGGACCATATTTTGTAATCTATCTTCAAGGTCTTCAGGAAAAGGTTTGAATTCTATACTTTATTACTAAAGCCAACAATTCAGGGCCAGTATATCTTTCATTTTAAAATAATTATTATTTTATTTATAATAATAATTATTAAAATAATTACTATTTTCTATGTCACTAAACTATGGAAATTGAAGAAAAAAAGGTTAACTCGGGCCCATACTATATCAAAACCCACTGTCACTGGCCACAGGTAACTTCTTGATGGGCAGTTCTGAGCCCCTGGAGTCCTGATGACAGACTGACTAGCTTCCCAGTAGAAACTAGCCTTAGATATACAGATTCAGCAACATCATGACAAAAAGTTCACTTTGCCCGGGTGGGGAGGTGCAACCTGGTTTCCCACAGACGCTGGCTCTCTAACAGTCTTGATTTCCTTCTCTTAGGAGAGAGGGCTCAGGCCACAGCCTCTCTCATGACCGGGGCTTTACAGTTGTAGGAGACAAAAGAGTTCATGATTTTATGGGTGGAATAATTCTCATCACTCTGTATGGTACCGGGAACTCAGAGTTAAACCCACTGTGGGGTCAGGGCTCTGACAGAAAACTTAAAGACCCAGGAAGCAGTGTTTGCAGAGTGTAGTTTTCTTTGAGTTCACTGCACACAGAACAAGCCACTGCCCTCAACATCATGTTTTTAGGGCAGGTTGTCATCGTGTCATTGAAGAGAGCGACACTCTCAGGCTTTTTCCCTAGTCTTAGACTTTCTGTCCAGAGTTTAAAAAAAAAAAAAAAAACAGGAAAGAAAAGAAAAATAAGATTTTCCACTGGCTGGCAGTGTAGTCATCTCCCCAGCTCTACTTGGCAGAGACTGTGTTCTCCATTAAAAGCTCTGTCGGGGCCCAAGGCCCTGTGGGACTGTGGCTGGTCCCTTGACCGCTTTGCTGGGGGCTGTCCCCCACCAGGCCTTCCTCCTCCTCCTGGGCCAGCGGACCCTGTAAGGACATGACAGGGACACATACCCTGACCCGCTGGCCCCTGCAGGGACCGGAGGACCCCTGACTCTGCTTGCAGGCACTAACTTAAGAGAGTTAGGACATTCAGAACATGAGCGGAGTGAGGGAGATGGAAAAGAGTGCAGAGTCCAGCGGAGACCAGCCAGCCTTCATCTGGGGGCATTTTCAACAATGGAGAGAACTCACTACTGAGGAAGTAAGTGTCTGGGAGACCGGGCACGGCCACAAATAGGTGGGGGTCTGGAGGCGGGGAAAAGCGCTGCTCTAGGAGAGCCTGCATTCCCAGGAACCCACTTCTTGAAGCCTCTCTGATTCCCTTCAGCCTTAGGCTCACAGGAGATGCACACCTCAGCAACCCCCAGAGTCAGGGTGGATGTTGAGCGTGGGCAGCCCTGCCTCATCCACACTGGGAGGGGGGGTGGTCCTCAGAATTCTGGGCAAAGCGGGGCCAGTTATGTCACCCTTGCAGTGGAAGACTGGACTGTGGTCAGGGCCTGCACGCTGGCCTTTGCTGCCGCAGAAACCAAGGAGTCTGACAGGCTGTTCCTGTGAAGCTCCGCCTCCGCCCCTTGTGGGGAGGGGCAGGGCTGCAGCAGGTTTCTAGAACCCTCAAGCTTCCTGGTACCTGGCTGACACAGGATGCAAAACCGCTGGAGGAGTGGAGGCAGGGGAGCAAGATAACTGGCCAGTGGGGTTCAACACACTGCCCTCTGTACGTGCACAACCACAGGGTGACATGACACATTTGTCACCAGCAGTAGGCGGCAAACACACCTTGACCTGTTCTACCATAAATAGGGTGTTTTCTAAAAGGAGTTCAAGGCACTGATCTTTCCACAGGCACCCTCAGACAGTGGTGCACCAGCCTCTGTTCTGTCACTTAGGGTGTCCCTAGAGACGCTCTGATTGACAAGGCAGGACCCTACTCACGTGAGAAGTGCAGATTTTTGGGGTCCGGGGAAGGTCCCAGCCAAAGTGACTGGCACATCTGCGCTTCTGAGCTTACAGGAACCAGTCCACACAGTAAATAGAAGTGGAGACTCTGAACACAACACTTTCCCCCCACTTCCGACCAGGGTCCTACCTGCCATAAAGGAAGAGGCAAAAAGTTCTGAAGTGGGAACCCAAGTGAGGACAGAGTAAGATTAAAGATATTTAGCATCATTTTTCTGGACATGAGCACTAATCCCTGACTCGGGAGTGCAGACACAGGGCCCTCTTCAGGTCCCATACTCTGGTTGGACTTGGATATAGCATGTACCCCAAGCTAGCCAGGGCCCTGGGGAAGATGCCCCAGAAACATGAGCACAGAGCTGGTTTTCCAGGAGCCTTGGGGGAGGGGAGCTAGGGGGTCCCAAATAACAAACTTCTGTGATTGTTTTGTTATAGTTAAAAGGCACAAGAGGGCACATTTTCACAATTAACAGATGCTGGACACTTATGAAAGAAAAAATTGTATATCAAGTTTCGATCATAGCTCTAAGGCAAAAGTTACATTTCTCACATGGACAAAAATGAGATACCTAAAGTCGGCCGTTACGGAGGTGGGTTCACACGGCCCTCACAGCACCTTGGCCTGGATGACGATTTCTGGGTTCTCTATGTCCTTCTTGCTCTGGATCATCCTCAGCTCCAACTGGGCCAGGCTGTGCTTCAGTCCTTCCCCAGAGTGGCGTTTGCACATTTTTTTACAGTTTGCTGCAGAACACGGGACACAGCCGATGGAGTCTTCTCACAGACCACCTTGAGATTGTTGGGGACCACAGGTCTGAGCTGGTGATTACCGTGTCAGTGCCCACTGAGTGCAGCATGTCCATCACCACTAAGGCTTTTACCTGGCTTTATCCCACCCAGCAACTCAGCCTCAAACTAGTTGGGAGTGAAGATGTCTGCAACTTACACAACTTCTCTACATGTAACAGGAAGGAGATCCCCACGGTGGTACATGGACTTTCTCCATTCCACTTGAGTCCCATCTCGGGGTCACATGTGCACACAAGCCTGGAGTTCTGTTGCTTCAGCTCCACATGATGCCCACCACCACAGCCAGGAAGAACAAGCCTTTCGTGTAACTGGGAGCATGTAGTCATACTGGTTCACCTTATTTAGCTTTAGCCTGTCCTATAGCTCCTGGAGCTCATCTGAGTTCGGCTCTCGGCCCTTCCAGTGTGAGTAGCTTGTGTGGTTTGAAAACGAAACAGTTTAGGGCATCTACCTCAAACCGCAAAACCGGCAGCAGGAACGTGGCCATTCACTTGGGCACAGAGCTCTGGACCTTGCGGCTCTGCATGGAGAGCACCTGGCATACCTCCTCCAGGCAGTGGGGTGGAACAGGGCAGGGGGGAAACTGGGGTTCAAGGCAGAGGCCGGGTGGGGTCAGCGTCTCAGCCACAAGCAGGGGCTGGGCTCTGGACAAGCTCTGAGTGGGTGTGCCAGGCAGTTCCCTCTCTAGAGGTATTTTATTTATTTTAAAATACATGCATTTATTTAGTTTCCACTGCGTTGGGTCTTAGTTGCAGCAGCTGAGCTCTCTTCCTTGCAGCGTGAACTCTTCCTTGCAGCTGGCTGGCTTGACTCTGGTTGTGGCCCAGAGCCCAATGGGCTCCGTAGTTTGCAGCAGGCAGCTCTCTAGTTGAGGCATGCATGCTTAGGCTTAGTTTCTACAAGGCATGTGGAATCTTAGCTCACAACCAGAGATTCAGCCCCTGTACCCAGCATTGGAAGGCAGATTGTTAACCACTTGGCCACCAGAAAAGTTCCTAAGGGTATTTTATAGAAATTTTTATGGCCCTAAATCTAAAATCTTTTAAAATAGGTTCGTCTACCAGACACCTAAAACATTTCATTTTTGACATTTAAGACCTTAAATTTTTGCACTCTATGGTTAGACATGGAATGAAGTTGATTCAATTTTTATCTTTTTTCCATATGGATAGTCGTTTTTCCCCTAAACATTTTCCTTTCCCAACTGATCTGAAATTTCACCTCTGTCATGTATAAACATGTATGGCTATGCTTCTGACTATTCTGTTTCACTTGTTATTAATATTTTGTTTACCCTTGTACTAGTTTACACCTCTCACTTATTGTAGCTCTATAATAATTACTGATAACTTTCTGGGCAGTGCCTTTCACTCTGTTCTCTGGCTCTTATTGGCCTTTTAATCCTCCACATAAAATTTTAGGATGAGATTATGTTTCATGAATAACCTTGGTGTACATTGGAATTGTACTGGATATAATCTTTATCAGGAGATATATTATTTCCAAATGTCAGTCTTTTGACCACAGATGTGACCACAGATCTATATATTTCAATCAATTCAATTCAGTCACTCAGTCGTGTCCGACTCTTTGTGACCCATGGACTGCAGCACACCAGGCCTCCCTGTCCATCACCAACTCCCGGAGTCCACACAAACCCATGTCCATTGAGTCAGTGATGCCATCCAACCATCTCATCCTCTATTTTCTCCTTCTCCTCCTGCTCTCAATCTTTCCCATCATCAGGGTCTTTTCAAACAAGTCAGCTCTTCATATCAGGTGGCCAATGTAATGGAGTTTCAGCTTCAACATCAGTCCTTCCAATGAACACCCAGGACTGATCTCCTTTAGGATGGACATGTTGGATCTTCTTGCAGTCCAAGGGGCTCTCAAGAGTCTTCTTCAATACCACAGTTCAAAAACATCGATTCTTCAGTGCTCAGCTTTCTTCACTGTCCAATTATCATATCCATACATGACTACTGAAAAACCATAGCCTTGACTAGACGGACATTTGTTGGCAAAGTAATGTCTCTGCTTTTCAATATGTTTTCTAGATTGGTCATAACTTCCCTTCCAAGGAGTAAGTGTCTTTGAATTTCATGCCCGCAATCACCATCTGCAGTGATTTTGGAGCCCCCCAAAATAAAGTTTGACACTATTTCCACTGTTTCTCCATCTGGTTGCCATGAAGTGATGGGATCAGATGCCATGATCTTAGTTTTCTGAATGTTGAGCTTTAAGCCAATTTTTTCACTCTCCTCTTTCACTTTCATCAAGAGGCTTTTTAGTTCCTCTTCACTTTCTGCCATAAAGGTGGTGTCATCTGCATATCTAAGGTTATTGATATTTCTCCCGGCAATCTTGATTCCAGCTTGTGCTTCCTTCAGCCCAGCATTTCTCATGAAGTCCTCTGCATATAAGTTAAATAAGCAGAGTGACAATATACACCTTTGACGTACTCCTTTTCCTATTTGGAACCAGTCTGTTGTTCCATGTCCAGTTCTAACTGTTGCTTCCTGACCTGCATACAGGTTTCTCAAGAGGTAGATCAGGTGGTCTGGTATCCCCATGTCTTTAAGAATTTTCCACAGTTTATTGTGATCCACACAGTCAAGGGCTTTGGCATAGTTAATAAAGCAGAAATAGATGTTTTTCTGGAGGTCTCTTGCTTTTTTGATAATCTAGTAGAAGTTGGCAATTTGATCTCTTGTTCCTCTGACTTTTCTAAAAGCAGCTTGAACATCTGGAAGTTCACGGTTCACATATTGCTGAAGCCTGGCTTGGAGAATTTTGAGCCTCACTTTACTAGTGTGGGAGATGAGTGCAATTGTGCGGTAGTTCAAGCATTCTTTGGAAAAGCCTTTCTTTGGGATTGGAATGAAAACTGACATTTTCCAGTCCTGTGGCCACTTCTGAGTTTTCCAAATTTGCTGGCATATTGAGTGCAGTACTTTACAGCATCATCTTTTAGGATTTGAAATAGCTCAACTGGAATTCCATCACCTCCACTAGCTTTGTTCATAGTGATGCTTTCTAAGGCCCACTTGACTTCACATTCCAGGATGTCTGGCTCTAGCTGAGTGATCACATCATTGTGATTATCTGGGTCATGAAGATCTTTTTTGTATAGTTTTTCTGTGTAGTCTTGCCACCTCTTCTTAATATCTTCTGCTTCTGTTAGGTCCATACCATTTCTATCCTTTATTGAGCCCATCTTAGCATGAAATGTTCCCTTGGTATATCTAATTTTCTTGAAGAGATCTCTAGTCTTTACCATTTTGTTGTCTTCCTCTATTTCTTTTCATTGATCCCTGAGGAAGGCTTTCTTATCTTTCCTTGCTATTCTTTGGAACTCTGCAATTTAGATGGAAATATCTTTCCTTTTATCCTTTGCTATTTATTTCTCTTCTTTTCACAGCTATTTGTAAGCCCTCCTCAGACAGTCATTTTGCTTTTTTGCACTTCTTTTCCATGGGGATGGTCTTAATCCCTGTCTCTTTTACAATGTCATGAACCTCCATCCATAGTTCATCAGGCACTCTATCAGATCTAGTCCCTTAAATATACTTCTAACTTCCACTGTATAATCATAAAGGATTTGATCTAGGTCACCTTACTGGTCTAGTGGTTTTCCCAGCTTTCTTCAATTTAAGTCTGAATTTGGCAATAAGGAGTTCATGATCTGAGCCACAGTCAGCCCCTGGTCTTGTTTTTGCTGACTGTATAGAGCTTTGCCATCTTTGGCTGCAAAGAATGTAATCAATCTGCTTTCGGTGTTGATCATCTGGTTGTGTCCATGTGTAGAGTCTTGTCTTGTGTTGTTGGAAGAGGGTGTTTTTCTTGGCAAGGCCTTTGCCCTACTTCATTCTGTACTCCAAGGCCAAATTTGCCTGTACTCCAGGTGTTTCTTGACTTCTTACTTTAGTATTCCAGTATCCTATAATGAAAGGGACATCTTTTTTGGGTGTTAGTTCTAAAACGTCTTGTAGGTCTTCATAGAAACGTTCAACTTCAGCTTCTTCAGTGTTATTGGTTGGGGAAAAGGCTTGGATTACCATGATATTGATTGGTTTGCCTTGAAAGCAAACAGAGATCATTCTCTCATTTTTGAGATTGCATCCAAGTACTACATTTTGGACTCTTTTGTTGACCATGATGGCTACTCCATTTCTTCTACTGAATTCCTGCCCACAGTAGTAGATATAATGTTCATCTGAGTTAAATTCACCCATTCCAGTTCATCTCAGTTTGCTGATTCCTAGAATGTCGACACTCATTCCTGCCATCTCTTGTTTGACCACTTCCAATTTGCCTTGACTCATGGACCTAACATTCTAGGTTCCTATGCAATATTGGTCTTTACAGCATTGTACCTTGCTTTTATCACCAGTCACAACAACTGGGTATTGTTTTTGCTTTGGCTCCATCCCTTCATTCTTTCTGGAGTTATTTTCCCACTGATCTCCTGTATCATATTGGGCACCTACCGACCCAGGGAGTTCATCTTTCAGTGTCCTATCTTTTTGCCTTTTTATACTGTTCATGGGGTTCTCAAGGCAAGAATACTGAAGTGGTTTGCCATTCCCTTCTCCAGTGGACCACAATCTGTCATTCTCCTCCACCATGTCCCAACCATCTTGGGTGTCCCCATATGGCATGACTTAGTTTCATTGAGTTAGACAAGGCTTGTGGTCCATGTGATCAGATTAGCTAGTTTTCTGTTTTTATGGTTTCAATGTGTCTGCCCTCTGATGCCCTCTTGCAACACCTATCGTCTTACTTGGGTTTCTCTTACCTTGAACGAGGGGGTCTCTCCTCATGGCTCCACCTCCTGACCTTGAATGTGGAGTAGCTCCTTTCAGCCCTCCTGTGCCAGTGCAGCATTTAGATGTTAATAAATATCTGTTCATAAAGCTTTAAAAATTTCCCTGTTAGCAGTATTAAACTTTTAAAAAGATTATTAATATAGTGTTGTAAATTATGGTATCTCTTTGTATTTTCAAAATGTTTATTACTGTTAATTAGAAACCCAACTGATGAACTTTGTATTACTATATATTGATTATATAAATTAGCAAACTCACTGTTATTATAGTAACTTACAAACTTTTTGTTTTCTATGTAAATAATATATTTCTTATTTTACATTTGATGTCTCATTCTTTTTCTTATTACACTTGCTGAAGACTTCAAATCAATGTCTCATAAAAGTATTGGTACTATTTATCCTTGTCTTAGTCCTGATTATAGAAAAAAAAAACTATTCTAAAGTTTCAGAATGGTAGGTATCTTAGATCTGTTCTCTTTATAATATTCAGGATGTTCTGTTATAAATACTTGCTTACTAATAATATTCATTATGATGTGTATTGAATTTTATTAAACACTTTTTTCAGTCTAAGTAGATGATCACGTTTTCCCCCTATAATCTATTAATGTATTAATGTGTTGAACTAAATGTATGACTTTGAAAATATTAACCTAATCTTCTGTAACTATTTTATCTTTTTGGCCAACAGATATTTGAAAAATACATTTGGATTCCATTTGTTAATTTTCTGTTTAGGATATTGAATCTATATTAATAAGTGAAATGGTTCTGGAATTTTCCTATCAATAATATATTTTTCTGGGTTTAATATCAGTCATATCCATGAATAGTGGAATGAGTTTGGAGGATTTTCTTTTGTCTATGATATTTGGTGTGATCTGTTTTTTTGAAAAATTGAAAGAACTCTATCTCCTGGTTTCTATTTTTATTATTAAGAAGTAAACTATCTAGTGTTTATTCCTTTGAGAACCTTTTTGCCTCTATCTCATTGTAATATTTTTATCTTTTTACTTGCTGTCTGAAATTTTATTAAAATATTTCTTTGTATGGTTTTCTTTAATTTATTCTGTAAACCCCACACTGGACTTTTTGAATCTTTTATGTGACATCTTATATTAGTTATAGAATATTCTCAGCCACACTCTGTTTACCAATGAATTCCCTTCACTTTATCTGGACTAGTAATTGATGGACCAGTAACTGAACTATGTTAGACTCTTTCAATTATTTTCACCATCACTTAACCTTTTTCGTAATTTCTGCTTTTCTTCTCTATGGTAGGTTCTGGGTGCTTTCTTCTTACCAAGCTTCAATTGCAGTAACACCTTGCCTCTATTGTGTCTAATCTGCTATAGTCACTCATTGAATTTCTATTTTTATTTTTATATTTTAACTTTCTGTTACATTTTTTTTGAGTTTTTTCCAAAGCTGTTGCTTCCTTTATTGTTTCCAGTTTCCTAAAGATAGATTCAAACTTATATTTTGTTTCTTTAATTCTAGCCAGCATATTTTTATTCTAATAATATGAATATTTGATAAATTCATGGTTTACTTCTGTGATCTGAATTTTTTTGTCTTTTTTGCTGGTTCTTACATATAGTGTCTTATTCCCTTGAATATCTTTTGATTAATTTTTCTTAGAACTACTTATGCTTTGGGGGGAAATTATCCATGAGAATTCTGAGTCCTAAAATGAAGATTTTCTCCTCTAGAGGAGATTTTCATTTGTTTATTTCAACTCCCAAGTTGCATTAGAAATCTCCATCAGCTTTACTGTAAATTTATGACACATTTTAATGTGTTAAATGTACAGTGTGAATTTTTGGCTGCAAAGTCACCTTGGGACCAATCTGAGTTACTACTTCACAAAGTCAGTTCTATGTTATAGATTGGCTCTGGAAATTTAATTTTGCTGATTTATTTAAACAATGTTATTGGTTGTGTTTAGGATTAACAACCATATTTTGAGTTTGCACTGCAGTTAGTCTAAACATTTGAGAAATAGGACGTTTCTTCTTTCCTTCAGATCCCAGTTTGTTATAGCTCTGTAACACCTGTGTTACTGAAATGATCTGATTGCTATATATGTGTGAATTCAGTTTAAGATTAAGGTTGGATGGGTTTATTAGCTATTCAATTATATAATTCAGCACTGAATGTTTACAGAAAGTTGATTTGGCCAGAGTCCAAAATATGATGTCTTTATGGCATTGCTTATTTGTAACTCTTGTGCTTAATCAGGCTAAACTTTTAAGCAGCTAAATATGAATAGATACTGTGAATAATAATCTAAGCACCAGAGTAGTTTAAAATACCTTTATCTAAAGGAAAATTTTATTCTGGTGCCTTTGTTAGCAATCAACATATGTATTTAATGTAAGATTTTTCATCATTGTAATTAACTACTGAGCTTCTGAAAGAAGAAACACACACATTTTTTAAAAGCAGTTTCCTAGCTTATAAAGATATAATATTCAGTCTTATATATTACTTAATAGATTTTTCTATCATTGAACATCTTTAAGTTTAATGATTGCTATCATTATTTATTTAGAACCAAATATAAAGCAGCAGATGTACTGAAATAATATATTTGACGTAAATATTCATTATAACAATGTGCATATAATATATATTATCATACATATAGTTGTGCCTATTTAGTGCAGATTTCCAGCACTACACATAAATGAGGCAACTATGATTATGACTCCCAAGCTCATGTGCTTTTAGATGTATAATGATAAAGTACATTACATTTCAAAGTATAAAATTAGCAGTCCTTAGGTTGTATGAATGGAAACTTTCTCAGCTTGAGCAAAAATCTAATTTCTTAGGACAGCAGTGTATTTGGGCCTTGGGGATAGAAATTAGAATGGGAACACACTAAAAAAATACATTTAATTAGTCCCTTGATGCCTGTTATGTCTATCTTTCTCTGAATATCATGCTTTATTTTTCTCCTTCATTGAAAGACAGTTTTTCTCTTGCTCATCCTCTTGGTAGAAAATGACCACCAACATTTGCTCTGAAATTTATGTAAAGTTATGAGGTAATTGAGAAAGACTAAACCGGCTCTCTGTGGGTCTCAGTTCTCAATATTTGACAAGGAACTGATTGGTTGAGTTCTGACCTCAGTCCTGGGGTGTGAATCAAATAGAATCTTGATAGTTTCCACTGTACCAGGGTTGATGGAGAGAAAATGGAATATTTGGAGGAAAGAGTTGCTGGACAACAATTTAGTAGCATCTCTTATATTTGACCAGAGGCTGCATTCCCTAACTTCTTACTACTCAAAATGTGGTCAGTGGAATAATAACGCTGATATTACCAGGGAGCTTGTCAGAAATTTAGAATCTCTGCTGCATGGTGTCTCTTATGAAATTTGGATTTGCATTTAACAAGATCTTCAGGTGATTTGAATGCAGATTAAAAATTAAAACATGGTTCTAATCTGGTAAAAAGTCAGGACCAGATGTATAAAAATTGATTTTATTCAAGTATCTTTTGCTCCAGACCTAACACTTTAGCTTCCTAAGTTAACCTTTTAACATTCTGGCAGAATCCCCCTCAACTGATGTACATATATTAAATATATATGTATATATATATATTTCATTATAAAGGTAATCTTGAGAGTATGTTGATCACTGCAAATTCATTTTTATTAATGGAAAAATCAAACAGTTTAAGATTTAGATCCTAGTAATTCAGATCAATAGTTTCAATTTTATGTATGAAGGATGGCATAATGTATCTATTGACAAGGTATTCCTAATATTTTAAAATTTTACAAATATGACTCATTTATATTAACCTCCAGAGAAGGGACTGGAAACCCACTCCAGTATCCTTTCCTGGAAAATCCCATGGACAAAGGAGCCTGGAGGGCTACAGTCCAGGGGTCACAAGAGTCAGACACGACTTAGCGACTAAACAAACACCACCACCACCATATTGATTTCCAAAAAAGAAAAATAGTTGGTTGGACAACTCAGATGGAAACAACTAATTCAAGCAACCTTGATGAAGATGTTTAAGATCACGGAAATCATCAGCTCTTAGGTTATCATATTCTTTAATTTTTCTGTAAGCACATCTTATGGAATAAAATATTGGCTGAGTGTCATTAATGTTTATTACACACTAAAATCTTCTTAAACAATATATATATATAATTTTTTTTCTGGTTTATATTTTGTGGTGTTCAGATTGTGACTTGCCATTAGTTGAACGTTTACAAATATAATTGTTTTTAGCTAGGCTTTCTTTTCTTTTTTTTTTTTTCTTTTTTATTTATTTATTTTTTATTATTGTTTTTGCCATACATTGTCATGATATCACCATGGGTTTACATATGCTTCCCCTCCGGGTCCCCCCTCCCTCCTCCCTCCCCCCCCGGGAAATCTCACTGCACCAGTCCCGAGCATCAATCCTGGGCTGGCGATTGATTAGACACATGACAATTAACATGCTTCAATGCCCTTCTCCCATCTCATCCCACCCTTACCCTCATCCACAAAGTCCACAAGTCTATTCTATACATCTGCGTTCCTTTTGTTGTCTCCCATGTTGGGTTCTCATTACTGTCTTTCTAAATTCCATATATATGTGTTAATATACTGTATTGTTGTTTTTGCTTCTGGCTTACTTCACTCTGGATAATGGGCTCCAGTTTCGTCCATCTGAGTAGAATTGCTTCAAATGAATTTTTTTTTAATGCTGAGTAATATTCCATTGTGTATATATACCACAGCTTTCTTATCCATTCGTCAGTTGATGGGCATCTAGGTTGCTTTCTTTTCTGTCTTTATTTCAGTACTATACATTTAAACTTGGGCTTGGGATATGGAGCTGGACTGATATGGATTTGAATTTGGATTTAACTTCTTACTAGTTTTATGGGCTTGGGCTACTTACATCAGCTACCTAAGACTTGGATCCTTGTCTGTAGAGTAGAAATAATCATTATAATTTTTTTTTTCTATAAAATTGTGAGACTTGAAAGAGACAGTATATATGTCCTGGCAGAGTGTTAACATGGTGTTTGGTCAGGCCACTCAAGATGTCTATGTTCTTGTTCCCTGTACATCCCTTGCTCGAGTAGTCCACACTACGTGTATACCCTAATGACATGAACATGCTTGCCCTCAACCCCAGCTAGTGGTTGTTCTGATCCTTTGGGCAGATGAAGCTCACCTGATAGTTCACTAAAGTGAAAGTCCTTGTGATGAGCCAACCTGCTGTCAACTTTCCTTATAAATTATAGCCTCCTTCTCCCCAGAGTAGCAAAGATGGCTGCCTATCTTGTCTACTTGCTGTCCATACTGATATATCATTCCAGAATATTTTGCTGAAGACAGGTAAAATTCCCTGTCTAGTATGCTATCCAGGGTTTCCCTGGTGTCTCAGTAGTAAGGAATCCGCCTGCCAATGCAGGAGATGCAGGAGACGTCAGTTTGATCCCTGGTTCAGGAAGATCCCATGGAGAAAGAAGTGGCAACCCATTTCAGTATTCTTGACTGGGAAACCCAAGGACAAAAGAGCCTGGTGGGCTATTGTTCATGGGGTCGCAAAGAGTCAAGACAAGACTGAGCACACACACGTGCTGTCAATGTCTCTGTCACTGTCTCCCAGCTCTTTCATCGGTCTTGGGGCTGGGTGACAATAGCTCAACACATCAGTAAAAATTTGTTGTGGTTATTATTTGGCCACACAGGGTCTTCGTTGCTGTGTGCAGGATTTCTCTAGTTGGAGTGAGTGGGGGTTACTCTCTAGTTGTGGAGCGCAGGTGTCTCATTGTAGTGGCTTCTCTTATTGCGGAGGACAGGCTCTATGTGCACAGACTTACTTGCCCCTCAGCACGTGGAATCTTCCCAGACCAAGGATTGACCCTGTGTCCCCTGCCTTGCAAGGTGAGTTCTTAACCACTGGGCCAACCAAAGTCCACAATTAGTTACTGTTATAATTATTTACCTTTATATGCTCACCTTAACTTTATTTCAGTTAAAGCAAATTTTTCATGTTCCTTTTGGAAACATTTTTACCTTATCTAATAACCAACAAAAGAAAGCTTTCTTCTTTGTTCACACTGGTTTTTACTCAGTGGCTAGTTTGGGTTAGAAATAGATCACATCCTGGGCCGTAAATGTAGCCTTGGTAAATTAAAAAAAACTTGAAATCATCCCAATCATCTTTTCTGACCACAATGTAGTGATTAGATGTCAATTACAGAAGGAAAACTATTAAAAATTCCAACATATGAAGGCTGAACAACACTCTGCTGAATAACCAACAAATCACAGAAGAAATTAAAAAAAGAAATCAAAATATGCATAAAAAAGAATGAAAATGAAAAAACAGCAACCCAAAATTTATGGGACACTGTAAAAGCAGTGCTAAGGGGAAGGATCATATCAATACAGGCTTACCTCAAGAAATAAGAAAAAAGTTAAGTAAGTAACCTAACTCTATACCTAAAGCAACTAGAAAAGGAAGAAATGAAGAACCCCAGGGTTAGTAGAAGGAAAGAAATCTTAAAAATTAGGGCAGAAATAAATGCAAAAGAAACAAAAGAGACCATAGCAAAAATCAACAAATCCAAAAGCTGGTTCTTTGAGAAGATAAATAAAATCGAAAAAACCATTAGCCAGACTCATCAAGAAACAAAGGGAGAAAAATTAAATTAACAAAATTAGAAATGAAAATGGAGAGATCACTACAGACAATACAGAAATACAAAGGATCATAAGAGACTACTATAAGCAGCTATATGCCAATAAAATGGACAACTTGGAAGAAATGGACAAATTCTTAGAAAAGTACAACTTTCCAAAACTGAACCAGGAAGAAATAGAAAATCTTAACAGACCCATCACAAGCATGGAAATCGAAACAGTAATCAGAAATCTTCCAGCAAACAAAAGCCCAGGACTAGATGGCTTCACAGTTGAATTCTATCAAAAATTTAGAGAAGAGCTAATACCTATCCTACTCAAACTCTTCCAGAAAATTGCAGATGAAAGTAGACTTCCAAACTCATTCTATGAGGCCACCACACCCTAATATCAAAACCTGACAAAGATGCCCCCCCAAACTACAGGTAAATATCACTGATGAACATAGATGCAAAATTCCTTAACAAAATTCTAGCAAACAGAATCCAACAACATATTAAAATGATGATACATCATGACCAAGTGGGCTTTATCCCAGGAATGCAAGAATTCTTTAATATCCACAAATCAATCAAAGTAATACACCACATTAACAAACTGAAAAATAAAAACCATATGATTATCTCAATAGATGCAGAGAAAGCCTTTGACAAAATTCTACATCCATTTGTGATAAAAACCCTCCAGAAAAAAGGAATAGAAGGAACATACCTCAACATAATAAAAGCTATATATGACAAACCCACAGCAAATATTTTCCTCAATGGTGAAAAACTGAAAGCATTTCCCCAAAAGTCAGGAACAAGACAAGGGTGCCCACTCTCACCACTACTATTCAACATAGTTTTGGAAGTTTTGGACACAGCAATCAGAGCAGAAAAAGAAATAAAAGGAATCTAGATTGGAAAAGAAGAAGTAAAATTCTTACTGTTTGCAGATGACATGATCTTCTACATAGAAAACCCTAAAGATGCCACTGGAAAACTACTAGAGCTAATCAATAAATATAGTAAAGTTGCAGGATATAAAATCAACACACAGAAATCCCTTGCATTCCTATGCACTAACCATGAGAAAACAGAAAGAGAAATTAAGGAAAAAATTCCATTCACCATTGCAATGAAAAGAATAAAATACTTAGGAATATATCTACCTCAAGAAACAAAAGACCTATATACAGAAAACTATGAAACACTGGTGAAAGAAATCAAAGAGGACATAAATAGATGGAGAAATATACCATGTTCATGGATCAGAAGAATTAATATAGTGAAAATGAGTATACTACCCAAAGCAATCTATAGATTCAATGCAATCTCTATCAAGCTACCAATAGTATTTTTCACAGAATTAGAACAAATAATTTCACAATTTATATGGAAATACAAAAAACGTCGAATAGCCAGAGCAATCTTGAGAAAGAAGAACGGAACTGCCTGACTTCAGGCTCTAATACAAAGCCACAGTCATCAAGACAGTATGGTACTGGCACAAAGACAAAAATACAGATCAGTGGAACAAAATAGAAAGCCCAGAGATAAATCCATGCACCTATGGACACCTTATCTTCGACAAAGGAGGCAAGAATATACAATGGAGAAAAGGTAATCTCTTTAACAAGTGGTGCTGGGAAAACTGGTCAACCACTTGTAAAAAATGAAACTAGAACACTTTTTAACACCATAAAAAATAATAATAATTAATAATACACAAAATGGATTAAAGATATAAGTGAAAGACCAGAAACTATAAAACTCCTAGAGGAAAACATAGGCAAAACACTCTCTGACATTAACCAAAGCAGGAAACCAGAACTGAAAGAGACACATGTACCCCAGTATTCATTGCAGCACTGTTTATAATAGCCAGGACATGGAAGCAACCTAGATGTCCATCGGCAGACGAATGGACAAGAAAGCTGTGGCACATATACACAATGGAATATTACTCAGCCATTAAAAAGAATATTTTTGAATCAGTTCTAATGAAATGGATGAAACTGGAGACTATTATACAGAGTGAAGAAAGTCAGAAAGAAAAACACCAATACAGTGTACTAATGCATATATATGGAATTTAGAAAGATGGTAACAGTAACCCTGTATATGAGACACGAAAGAGACACAGATGTATAGAATAGTCTTTTGGACTCTGTGGGAGAGGACAAGAATGGGATGATTTTGAAGAATGACATTGAAACATGTATACTATCATATGTGAAATGAATTGCCAGTCCAGGTTTGATGCATGATACAGGGTGCTCAGGGCTGGTCCACTAGGATGACCCAGAGGGATGGAATGGTGAAGGAGTTGGGAGGGGGGTTCAGGATGGGAAACACATGTACACCCGTGGTGGATTCATGTCAATGTATGCAAAAAAACCACTATAATATTGTAAAGTAATTAGCCTCCAATTAAAATAAATAAATTTATATTAAGAAATTTATTACCAATAGATCTTCTTGAATGGGAATTTGAAAATTGCGTGTGTTGCCTGTATTTGGTTATAAATTCCATTGCAGTTTTCAACTTGATTCTTATTTAGGTTGATTTCATGTAATCATATACCATTGTATATATTGTATCAGAAACAGGTGAGCAGAGAAAAGTCAACATGGAAGGCATTGTTTGATGTTTTTATATATTTTTAAACAAATCTCTAGCTTCCTTACTTCCTGATTGATTATTAAATTTGCCACACATAATTCATGCAACATTTTAGAGGTTGGAACATCCAGGTTAGAAGTTTTGTAGTCAATTTATACTTTTCTATAATCATAAAGGCAATTGTTGATCTCAGAAATGTTTATCTTTGCAAATATCCTTTTACTATCTCCATATGACACAGAGTTAGGTAAAATATTTTTTTGATTCAATATTGTTGTTTCAATATTATATGTTTCCTCAGATGAAAAATTCAGTTAAAATGCATCTCACATTCAAACACACTGAATTTTCATTTTTCAAGGTTTATTCTTTTTTTCAAGTTTGGAACCAGTGGAGAGATAAACTTAGACATCAGACAAAAAACAAAATGTCACATTCATTTTTCTCATGAGTAATTTGAAAAGGTAAATTTAGATGTAAAGCTAAGTTGGCTTACTAATAATCCATCTCTGTATTAGACTAACTCACCCCATTAATGTAGAACTGTATAATCCCAGAGTGGACATATCAGACGTTTTCTCTCTTATGAATAAGACAATAAATAAACCAGAATACGTGCCTTCTGCAAACACAATAGAAGCACAGAAATTGCCAAGAGACTTGTACTTCTTTCTTTCAGCACCATCATCATCATGAACATCATTTCTCCTTCTATGATCAAGGTAATTTGAATTTTACTTTCTTTTCAAGGTAATAGAGTGAAATAGCGCAAAACTTTAATATTACCTTGGAATTGAAGACATATTTAGTTCTGGTAAATAATAGCATTCTAACATTCTGGTTAGTTTTCAAAATCTAAGCATAAATTATCCACCTTAAATATATTATCATTTTAAGCTTATGTAAGATTAAATAGAGATTTTTGACACCCTCAGAAAAGTAAAATTTAGCACACTTTTTGAAACTATCAATTCAAACTTATTTTAACTTTGAATGTTTAATTAAAATGCTGTATGTTTCCTCTTACCATCGACAAATGGTGTACCTTCTTTCCTACACCTCTGCTAACTTCATATATTTCTTTCTGCCCAACTCTTTTTTTCCTAGTATACTGATAGTTTCAAGGTGGGAGGAAGCTCACTGGGTAGGATCCAAGGCAAACCATTAACTATGATGAAATTTTACTGATAAAAATCTCAAATCTCAAATTTAAAATTTATTTTTACTTTTTCTTCTTTGGATTAACTCAGTTGACTTTGATTCCTCTGGCTCCAACCTAAGTTAGACTCATTATATCACTATAAGAAGCTAATCTCTTCCCATGACATTATGTATATGGAATGAATAAGAAAGTCACAAAGACAAGATTTACTTGTCAAATCTCCAGCTCTAAGTTTTCAAGAGTAGACAAAGAAGTTGCAGTTCTGTTTGTCCTTTCCATTTTTATATCTTAATTGTAGTTTTCAAGATATTGTTGTTTCACCCTTTTTAAGGAAAACGTGCAACTTTTATCATTTACTTTAACTGAACATTGTCTTAAACAGATTTGGGGACATCATTTTGTTTTCAATATAAATATCCATTTAAAAATACACATGTTGGATATTAGTTATATTCTTAAAGATGATTAAACTATCCTCTCTGGACAGTTTAGCAGCATTATTACTGCATTCACATTCAACCATCTGGTTTACCTAAAGAGAATTTAAAGGATGATGTCACCAGAGTACCTCATCTACATTGAAAGAATTGCACTGCATACACAAGAGTATTATTAGAAACATATGTTTAGTTTAAAAATGCCTTCCAATTCATTCACTGTGAGCCAGATTCTATCAGTGACAAAAATTTCTCAGGAAGTTAGATAGCATTTGAATTTGTTAAATTACCACTAAAAGGCACAGCACCTTAAAACTGGTTTCAAATATCTATTGTACCAATAAAAATACTTGATTACTCTAAGCAGAACATTCTCCTCTTAAAACAAACAGAACAAAGCCACACAACAACTGTATTATAGTTGAGAAGGCATAGCAAAGATTTAAAACAGTGTACCAGCATTTATATTGTTTCATATTTAAAGAAAGGAAGATCAACTTTTAATCTCACAGTGAAATTACTGACCTATTTCCACAGAGGGTTAAAAAATTGAAAAATTGTCTGGATTCAGAGAAGAAATGGAAAAGACATAGTGGAACATTTAAAATAAGCAATCAGAACAAAGCATTCTTTGGGGGCTGGCCTAGTGTTTCAGTGACTTAATTTTAAAAGAAAGAGCTGTCTATAATATTATTTTAGAACTTCCTCCTCCAAATCAGTTGCCTCATAATTTCTTTTTAAAATATTTTTTCCTAACAGACAAAAAGTTTAGTAAACATCATCTTACTTTAAAAAAATAGTCGGTCACTAGCCTGGAAGAGGGGTGGTAGATATCAAACAATGTCATATTTCTGAGAACAAGGATAAAGATGGAATGATTTTTAGATAGGCAGTTAACTACATCTGTTTCCAAGGGCTTATATGAAATCAATTTTAATGTAGTCAGATTATTCCGTGTACTTGAAGTAGTATAATGTTACTACATTATAGGTTAATGTATTAATTGCTGTATTTCTTGTGAAAGCTACATCTCTCAAAATAAAATATCCTTATATTTTCCAATGTAAAATGACAAGATAAGAACATACCTTAAAGCCAATGAAACTGATAATATGGTACAAGATATTAGTGACCTAGAAACAAACAATGAGGTCTCCTAAAAGATTTTGTTTGTTGATAAGTTAGGTTACATATATAGAATGGTCTTTGACTTACTGAATATTATAAATTTAATGTCATATTAAAATGTGATTTATTCTGTAGTTTTGTGAGTATCCAAAATTTTTATCAACTTCCATATGGGGATGCTTTTAGGAGATAACGCAGTAAATTGAATAGCACATGGGTTTTGGAAAAACAAGCAAACAACAACCTGAGTTATAATCATAGTCTCTTTATATATTAATAGTATGGGTCAGATGAGTCATTTAATCTATTTGAGCCTGTTTTCAGTTCTATAAAATGAGAAAATTTTAAGGTGCTGTATATATGACATGGGCTTCCCAGTAGGTATTAGTAGTAAAGAACCCTCCTGACAATGCAGGAGACATAAGAGATACAGGTTCAATCTCTGCATCAGGAAGAGCCCCAGGAGGAGGGCATGGCCACCCACTTCACTATTCTTGCCTGGAGAATCCGATGGACAGAGGATTCTGGTGGTCTATAGTCCATAGTTGCAAAGAGTCAGACAAGACTGAAGTAACTTAGCACACACACATGTATATGACATGTACTTATTCCACTTTCTAAGGCTTCCTAACACATCACCCCAAAACTTAATGGTGTAGAGCTGTCCATGTGTTCTGTAGAACTGAATTCCGAACTCCAGAATTCAGCCAGGTCACAGTGGGAATGGTTTTTTATCTGCTCTGCTGTCCTTCACCTTAGCAATTACCTCTTCCCATGAACTTCTCCTCCATGTTGGGCTTCCCAGATGTTAAAGAACCTGCCTGAGAGTGCAGAAGAGGTAAGAGATGTGGGTTCAATCCCTGAGTCAGGAAGATCCTCTGGAGGAGTTCATGGCAACCCTTGCAGTATTCTTGCTGGAAAAACATAGCACACACATGGCATGATGTCTGGGTTGCTAGGATGAGTGTCCTGAGAGAGCAGAACTCAGTAAGATTATTCTACCATACTCCATTTGTTAGAGCACTTACAAGTCCCTGCCCAGACACAATGGAACAATACCTCTTACTGGGAAGATTTTCATTCATGTAGTACGGACACGTGGGATGGGTTACATACACTGTGTGACCATTTTTAGAAACTAATATTGCGTGCAGCACTCAACATGTAGAAGCTATTATTATATAGTATGGAATTGTGGAAAAGGGATGGATTTGGGATCAGGGTATTTTACCACTTAAAAATTCTTGTTATGTATGTCTCTTACAAATTCTTCACCTATTAAATTAGTATGATATACTTATTTTGAAAGTTTTTTGGTGAGGGTTAAAGAAATAATATGCAGAAGTATTTGACAAATACTGCATACTCAGTAAACACTTCTCCAGATTTTGGCTCAGCAGGTAATGGCAATGAAATTGCCTCAGTCTGAATCTGCTACAAAATCAGAGTTCCCAACAAGGCAAAGCAGTTCTGAATAGGCCAAGTGGATGGATTTCTGTTTAGAATCAAGCTTTGAGCAGTGTATTCAGAACCAGCAAAATATAACTTTCTATCTGGAAAAGTCCAGTGTCAGCCACAAGCTTAAGGAACAAATTGAATCACAGACTCATAGAATCTTAGAGAAGGAAGTTGGCTGATCAGGCAAACTCCACATTCTATAGATAAGAGAATCAAGAGAGGTTAAACTGCTTATTCAAAGTTGTACTCAAAGGAGAAAGTATGTGGCTGAAATTCATGTCTGCTAACTTGTAGGTTCAAATCTTTAATAGTCAGCTATGCACATTATGAACTTTATACCTTTTTTCCCTCTGGAATGGAATCCTACATTAATTATTGCTAAGCATATTATGTATGTGAATATGATAATGACATGATTACAATAGTTAACAAATTAATATGACTTATGAGAGTTTTTCAAAATCTTTATTAGAAGGAGTAATTATTCTATTATGGAAAACAATCAAGAAACTAAAGCTAAAAGATAACTGAAAAAATTTTCTAACGTTCCAAAAATATACCTTTCCAGTTTTGAATGTTTGATATTGGTTAATCAAAAACACAAATATGATTGTATCCATGCCTTGCTCAGGCACTAAGTCATGTCTAACTCTTTGAGACCCATAGACTGTAGCCTGCCAGTCTTCTCTGTCCATGAGATTTCCAGGCAAGAACACTGGAGTGGGTTGCCATTTCCCCCTCCAGGAGATCTCCCTGACCCAAGGATTAAACCCACGTCTCCTGCATCTTCTACATTGGCGGGTAGATTCCTTACCACTGAGCAACCTGAATTGATCATAGGTATATACTGGGCATGTCAGTCAACTTCCTGATGGAATCAGACTGCCAGGAATGGATGCAGACTACCTGGGTTAAACAACTGAACTGTGCTTCCAATCATAGTTGGTACATTGAGTGGTTGTGAGGACTAAGTAGTATGTTAGCTCCCTGTTGTAGCTGTAATGAATTATCACAACTTAGTGGCTGAAAGAAACACAAATGTATTTTCTTACAGTTATAGACTCAGAAGTCCTAAACAAGTTTCATTTGGTTACAGTCAAGGTGTTGGCAGTTTTCTCTGGAGGCTCTTAGGAGAGAATATATATATGCCTTTCTTCAACTTCTAGTGGCCATCTGAATTCCTTGTGATTATATTTAGAGCCACATAGATAATCCAGAACAGTCTTTCCATCTCAAGATAGTTAATCACATCTGTAAAGTCCCTTTGGTCATATTAGAAAACATTCACAGGTCCGAGATGTAGGAGTCTTTATTCAGCCTACCAGAAGTGGCATGATGCATACTTATTAGTTTACCTTTTGCCTGGCTCTAAGTGAAGGCTCAATAAAAAGTAACAGATTATTATGTAATACAGGGATTGCATATTTATACACATAGTCATTATTTGCATCCCTCAAAAGTCAAACTATTGTGTGATATTATTCAAAGACTGTGGTTAACAAAACAATAAAATTAAAAATTGTCTCTGAGCATCACCTAGTGGAATGACTAGAAACCAGGAACACTCCAAAACCTTTCCCACTCCTCCTCACATGATCTTAAGAAGGTACCTCTGTATTTTATGCACTTTTAAATCTTCTTTCCATTTCTCTCCTGATTCCCACTCTTGATACCTTGATCTGCAGAGATGCCCACCTTCACCTTTTCCTGTGTCGTTGCTACTTTAGCTCTGCTGCCATTGCATAGCACCTTTGTCCCTGCCAACTGGATTTGCTCCACTCTCCAAGAACCCTCAACCATGGGTGAAATTCCCAACCCCTTCTCTCTTCATCACTCTAATGATTCAGCACCAGTTTTGAGCCCTTCTCTTCCCCTAGATTTCAATTTTTTCTTTCTTTTAGCAACTTGACTGTTGTATGCTCCTTTATTATGAATAATTGCTATCAATAGGTTTCTTATAGCTGTCTCTTGCAGGACACTTTAAGCAGCTTTCCCTAGGCTAAAATGGAGGATATTATCATCAGCTGTTTCACTGACACAAGTTCAAGATGAAGCCATTCTTTTCCCAAACACAGAGTGAGTTCTTTATTGTTCAAGGATGTGAGTAATGATTTAAAATTTATTGTGTATCAATAAACATGAAATCCACAGTCTCTGCCCAAGAATTTTGTTAAGTATGGGAAATAGAAAAAAAGTCAAAACATGATATGGGTAATTATAATCCAGAGTGACGTGCTAGAAGATGTTAGACATTCAGGGTGTGATAGAAGAATGTAGGAGAGGCAACTATTGCTGATTTGGAGGGTCAGAATTTGGTTCCTGCAGAAAATGCTCCGCATGAGGAGACTTCAAGGATCAACATTCATTAGGCTAATGAAGTTCAGGAAAGCATAGGTTCAATGGAGGCATGGAGAATACAATTTTCAAAGGTAAAAGAAAAACCTAAAGCAGAGACTTGGAGAATAAGAGAGGGTGTTGTGTGTAAAGTTCTGAGTGAATTTCAGGATGGCTGAAGCATTGAGTATGACAGGAGAATGGAAAGAGAGAAGGCTGGAGAGGTTCACAAGATCCCAAGGACCTTGAGAATGATTATAAGAAGTTTAGATTTGATAAAATGTCAAAGAGGAATTCCTGAAGTGAAGTGGTATTTTAGGAGTAGTGTTTAGGAAGATCATTCTTTGACTTGTACTGCAATGGAAAAGGGCAAAAGGCAAGACTGGAGATGAATTGGGTGGGGCAGGGTAGAATTTATTACAGTAAAACAGTTGAATTTCATTCTAAACTGGTGATTGTGACAGGTTAAAGTGGACAAATGGTTACGTAGAGGTAAATCTCACAGTATTCAATGCTTGTTTGAATGTGAATGTTATGGTAAAATGAGAGAGAGAAGTTCCTGGTACGTGTCATATATAGATTCTTGGTTGTGAGGTTGCTTGTCAGACTTTAGGGTCCTTCCTCAGTTTTTTTAAGGAGACCCTTTATTTTTGCATGAAAAGAATTGACAAGCTAGAGATCACAGATTTTGCCCTTCAGTTAGGCCCCTGTTGTACATCTATGTGTTTTATTATTATTAATATTATTATTATGTTCCTTATTTAACCATTGCATGAGATTTGTTTCTCCAACCCTCCCATAGAATTAGATGAAACTGATCCTCACAAGTCTCATAAATCAAGAATAAGATAGGAAACATGACTACTAATCAGTCAGAAAGGCTGGTTATTTAGGAGAACAGGGTATTTTGGTGAAGCCCCTGGGAATCTTTTAGTTGAGATATCTTGACAGTTTCCTTCTGCTCTTTAGGAGGTATCAGAGACAATGGTTTTGTTAGAGACAGTGAGGCAGAATTTTCCTACTCAGCTCCAGTGTATTTTCAGGGCCATTTCCTGATGTGATCCCAGAATATTTTAAGGTGTTGAATTATTAGTAAATTCAAACAAAAAGGTAGAGTAAAATATTTCATAACTAGGACATGAGAGAAAAATCTTTATCCAATGGATTATTTCTTCTCCCTCCTGAGGAATGATCTTAGACTGTCAGATCATATCCAACATGACCACAGCACACACTACATAACCATCAGGAATTCATCTCCTGTTACGATGGGAATTGGTAAGATCTGTGGTTGCAAAGCTTTATAGATGACTACCCTTTGCAAACAGGGGAGAAGCATGATTCGTGGGTTTCTCAAGTGTGACAGAATTATTTAATTTTTCATTAAGGGTTGTGAACAGTTTACACAGTTGTCTGAATTTTGTAACAGAGAAAACCAAGCAGACAAATTTCAGAAAAATATGAAGAACTCTTTTGGCATGCCAATATATTTTTCTTTGTATGCCCTATGGAGGACCATGAATAAATACTATAATATTACTATTCAAAAAATATAAAACAAAATGAAAGCAATGTGTGAATAATTTTTTGATTGTATTAAATGGAGGACTTTTAAAAGCACAAAACAAATGAAAGAAATCACAAAAGATGGATAATTTATATCCCTTAGAAAAATCTCTATACGCAAATATTCATCAAATCAAATATAATGACAAACTAGAAAGAAAAGATATGATATGATTAATAAATTTGACAAAAATATAGTCTGGAATCTTAAGCTCTTATTCTTTAAAAAACAAATTCACAAGAAAATTTTAATATTTTAGGACATAATTTGGAAATAACTCAGAGAAATACCAATAGCCTTTAAGTATATTGTGACTACCATTTGTTTTTCCTTGAACCCTCTAGCAGTTCTTTTCTTCTCTTCTGATATCACTCCATGAAGTTCATTTGGGAACTCTCCTCCCCAGCCCTGACCGCAGTGGTGAACCACATAGTCTAGCCAATCAATAGTTCAGGGCGGGGCATGTGTCCTAAGAAGATCCATTCAATTTCTAGACTATTTCTGGGGTCTGCCTGTAAACAAGCTTTCCCACTGAACTTGAACCCAAGAATATATGATGTTTCAGTTACTGCAGTTATCTTGCCACACTGAGAATAAAGTGTACATATAGAAGAATGAAGAGCATAGCAAGTAAACAAATAAAAAGAGACTAGGAAAGGATGACATTGTTTGGAGTCTAGAAATTCAGCTGTGCTTGGAAAGTAGTTACAACCTTTCTGCAGAGCAATATGTTAATATTAGCTCCCATGACTCAGCACATATGCTAATACACTAAAAGGTTAATAGAATCATATTGTATATATCTGGTTGATATAATTAGTAATCCTTTTAACTTCCTTTTTTATATTCCATTTTATTTCCTAAATTTTTCTAAAATGACATGTATTTTGTTCTTTAATTTTTATCTTTTTACATTACTTTTATAAATTGGAAAAATACGTTATTAATTATATTAATGCTAATTAATTTGATCAGTTGTATGAGCAACATGACAATATATATGAATTTAGACTTGAAAAACATTTATTCTCATAGATATGGTAAAATTATAAAAGTTTTCCATGTTGTGAAGTTTGAGGATACATACTTCTGGACTGCCAATTCTGCCCAAGACTTCTGACATCAACTGCAAGTTTTGGAGGTTACCATTATCAGTCTAAGTTTGAGCAATTAACTAGAAGAACTTACAGCACTTGCTGAAAGCCAATATACTTATGATTTCAGATGACTAAAGGGAAAGACAACATATGAAAATAACAGCCAAGAGAAGAGATGCATAGGACAGAGTCTGGGAGGGTTCCAGATATGAAAACTTCTATTGATTTCTGGAAGATCTACTATCCTGGCATTGATGGTGACAGAACACCTGAAATGTTGTCAAACAAAGTTCACCTGAGTTTCGGTGTCCAGAGTTTTTATTGAGGTTTTGTTACATGGGTATATAATCGATTGATTGCCCACGTGGTTAACTCAGCCACCAGGTAGATTATTCTGCTTGGACTGCCATAACAAAATACCGCAGATGGGATAACTTAAACAATAGACATTTATTTATTCTAGTTCTGGAGGCTGGGATGTCCAAGATCAATGTCTTGGTAAAGTAGATACCATTTTGAGGGCTCTTCTCCAAAATTTTGGTCACCATCTTGCTCTGGGCTCACAGAGAAAGAGCTACCTGATGTCTCTTATAAGAGCATGAGTCTCGTTAGACCAGGGCCCCACCCTCATAAACTCATCTAACGAAAATTACCTCCCCAAAGCCCCATCTCCACATACCATCATGTTGTGGTTTAAGGCTTCAATATAATTTTGGAAGAACACAAACATTCAACTGATAATGCCAGGTCAACTGATACCATGAAATTCCCAAGCTTCCAGCTATCATTCCAGTTTTAATATATGTGCTGTTGAAGCCAGCACAAAACCCCTACTCTAAATCACATGGTTGGTTTTTTAGCCAGGACCAGCACCACAGTAAAGTCCAGTGTGGTCCAAACCCCCATCTTTGAACAAAGACATAAAACACCTGGTACAAGCTTAGGACAAAAGCTCACCTCTTTGGGGGCAAGATCAAATTCTTTACCACACAGAAGAGCTAGTTTTATAAAAATAGTATGATAAAAGGACAGCTTTGTTCTTTCTCTTTTTCTGTGTTTTAATAGAGGCTCTTCTTTCCTGACCTTATGGCAATGTCTGTGGCAGAATGTGCAGCTATATACAGTCACTGTCAACCATAAAAATGGTCTTGTTTAATATTAAAAAAATTGTTTAAGCTTTTCCTCTCCCTTTCCTCACCAAACCTGTGGACAAACCATTTCTTCTGCTGTTTTGCTTTTGTTGTTAGCTGTCTAAGAGTTTATGATGTCTATCTTCTTTGTGAATTTTACCTTTTATCATTAAAAACCTCCATCTTTGTTCCATTAAAATAAATAAATTCAAACAAACAAACTTAAGAATTGACTCTCAAAAAAAAAAAAAAAAAAAGAATTGACTCTCTCACTGCCAAGGTAGGGTTTAGATGCAACAGAGAAATAGAGTAGATATTTTCATTGGTTGGATACTGGTATAAACTGATTCTCAATACACTCTGACGTATCAGGCCTGCATAGGCTTATGTAGGCTCTTACACAATAGATAATCCTTTTGTGCTGGTCTCTTTCCACCCTTTTATTAGTTCTGTCCCCCAGTCATTTCGTCCCCTAGTCCACAACTCCAGATCAAGCTACTTACCCACGGTGGTATACTTGTGGTCCAAGGGAACTTATGCCTTCTAGCAATATAAAATGCCAAGTTTAGTCAAATTTTTCAAGTCGATGGGAAATACTCTATTCAGCATCCCATCAAATGTCCCGTAACATATAACATATGTTACTATGCTCCCTTGCTGCCCAGAAGAACTAAGGCATATGGCTGCCTGCTTACTGTACCATCCTCTCCCTTTGCCTTGTCAGTAAGTGTTACCAAGGCTGGCATCATCCTCTCCTCTGAATTTCCCAAGAGAAGTATGTATAGCCTTTCTCTTCACATTACCCACAAATCCAGAAGACTCACATCAGTTTTTCTTAAGAATTCTCTCATGCTTTATGTCATTAGATCTGTAGTTTCACAAGCATAAGATCCAAATAGCGAGAGAGATGCTGTAGAAAATTCTTATTTATATGAATTATTTTGGGGGTTGCCTCTCTTTACTTGGTGGTGGTAGGACAGTGGATACACTCTTTCCTTTCCAGAGAGTGAGGGACAGCCTTCTCTACTCTTACAAATTTCCTTTAAGTAATTTCATCATGAATCTTCCAATCATTTTTAACAAAAGACTGAAAGTGGTGGGAGTTGATAGTCAAAGAACTAATTTAATCACGTTATTAATTTCTGTGGGAATATGTTTGTAGCTCTCTTTGAGTGAGGGAATTATATATCACCTGCTGTCTACAGCTTTAGGGATTTCACCAATTTTTTTAAAGTTGAATCAAAATAACCCATTCAGCATCTTAAAGCATATGGCACACATTACTGTGCTCATTTGCTGCCCTCCAAAACTAAAGCCTATTAAACTAACATAGACTTAGGGAAAATATTACTTCTGATTGATATGCCTTATCCTAATCTAGAACTTCCTAATGCTGCTTTAGAGAAGGACTCTTCTAATGGAGGGATTCGCAGGCTCCTAACATAATAAGATTCTGAGAAATCAAAACAATAATCTGTACCCAACCACCCCAAAATTCAGTGGATTGATATAACACAATTAATCTTGTGTATCTGTTTGTCTTTTGGGGCTTGGCTGATCTCAGCTGAACTTGACTAAATGGTGCCCCACAGACAGTGGTGCCTCTGGTCCTGCTTCTAATTAAAGGTCAAAGGCAGAGTGGGCATATTCAGTGTCTCTCATTTTCCTTGTGTCAGAGATGTCCCTTCCTCTCATAGCACTGGCATGGGGGTACAAGAGTATAAACACAACATGTACCCTGCTAAGATCCAGGCTTTCTCTCTCTCCCTCTCGCACGCACACTTCAAGGATGGACTCTCGCTCTTTCCCCAACAAGCTGCAGCATTCTTCTCTTTGGATTGGCATGCCCTCACGCTTCAAGGATGGATTCTCTTGCTATTATCTTCTAAACAAAATAGAGTTGTAACACTGAGCTGTAACACTGATTTATCTAAGCGTATAACACGATCTATTTGAGACCTGAGAGCTATAACACGGTCTAAGACCCGAGTGCTGTGACTCGCCGAGGGCATCAATGTCCATCACTCCAAATCTTTGTTGTGATGAGACAAGAACTGAGGAGCATACACTTGCCTGACATCTACACTTGAGTGATGAAAGGAAGTCAAATGGTCAAGACAAAGTCAAGGGGTGGTGAAACATACTCATGATGAGGCCATAGATGATTGAGGAGAGAAGAATCAAGGCAGTAATTAGATTCAATCTGAAACAGCATTGTTTGATGAAAATTTTACAAACTTTGGGCTTCCCTGTGGGTCAGCTAGTAAAGAATCCACTTGTGATATGGGAGACCTAGGTTCGATCCCTGGGTTGGAAAGATCTCCCTCCCAGAGAAGGGAAAGGCTCCCCACCCCAGTATTCTGGCCTGGAGAATTCCATGGACTCTATAGTCCATGAGGTCTCGAAGAGTCACAGACTGAACGACTTTCACTTTCTCTTTTAGTCATGAATGACTCTTTTTGATCCCATGGATTGTAGCCTACCAGGCTCCTCTGTCCATAGAATTCTAAAGCTGACCACCAAAGAATTGATACTTTGGAATTGCAGTGCTAGAGAAGAGGCATATTTTGAGGTGGCATATTCTTGTACTCTTCATGTTACTTATTACAATGACAAGATTATATTTCTTTGTGTGATTGTTTAATTAATGTTTCTCTTACTAACTTGAGTATGGGATCCAAGAAAATGGGAAACATGCTGTATTTAATTACTGTGATATCACTAATGTCTTGTGCAAACCACCTCCCCCAAATTCAGTGAATACACTTATTGGATTATTTTGACTATTATTTCTTATAGTGTAGGATAAAAATAGTTTATAATATCTGAGGTTATATGATTGTAGCATGAGTTAAAAAGAAAGGAGGTATCTTGTATAGATATTTATATATTGTCATGGAATGATCCAACTTTTCCTCTCAATCTTGTTTCCTTTTTAAATCAAGTTTTCTCTTAAATTAAACCTCACTAAAGAGGTTCCATCTTTATTTATAACTTCCCTTTCTTCCTTCTTTCACATCATTCTGTTCTTTTATCTTTAAAAGTACCTTTTAATACTGAACCTTAAACTAACTTGATCCCAAACCCTAAAAGCCTGAATTTTGGTAAATCTCAAGGGCTTCCCCATCAAGCTAAAGAAAAACACTGATTTGCATGAGTGGATAAAGTTTTACCATCTCAAATTCCTGTTATAATTAGTTTCAGAACAGTAGATCCATGTTATGTCTATTTCTATTCTTTTCCTTATCTGTGGCAAGGGAATGAGTCATTAGAATTTTAATGCTTACATTACATGCCAGCAGTGGTCTGTTGTTATGCTTTTACTTAAATATTCTGAATTCTGACTGGCTAGTCCATTCTACTTTTTATTGTAAGAAAACTGGAATGGGCTGCTAACTCAAACAAGAGAGCCTGGAAAAGGTCAAATGAGTGCAAAATCGGCTGTCAATCATTAAATGGTGACAGAATTAGAAGGCTTGCTTTCGTGACTAAGATTGAAATTGAAACAGAATGTCACCACATGAATTCTCTAAGATTCACAATGAATGTGGTTGGAGTAATAACAGGGAAGAACTAACAATTTTAAAAGGATTATGTTGCATTTGATTCTAAATTCCAAAAGGACACATTCTTTAACCATAAGAAATGGCTCAAATGATAATGGGGTGGTAATAGTGTGCTGTTCTGAACTTATCCAAATGCAGATTTTTGAAAATAATTTTATCTATTTGATTTTTATTATCTTTGGCTGTGCTGGGTCTTCATTGTTGCATAGGGCTTTTTCCCTAGTTGCTGCAAGTGGGGGCTACTCTCTAGTTGAGGTGCACTGGCTTCTCATAGTGGTTGCTTCTCTTGTTGCTGAGCATGGGCTCTAGAGCATGCAGGCTTCACTAGTTGTAACTCCCAGGCTCTAGATGCTGGCTCAATAGTTGTGGTGCATGGGCTTAGCCACTCCATGTCATGTGGGATTTTCCTGGGTCTGGGACTGAACCTGTGTCTCCTGCATTGGCAGGTGGACTCTTCATCACTGAGCCACCAAGGAAGCCTCAAATGCAAAATATTTTTGATAAACATCTAAAAAGAAGCCAAGGCCTATTCTTGAAGCAATTCATAAATTTCACTACTAAGGTAGTATACCTTTTCAATTTGGTCTAGTGCTTTTATTTTTTAAATTTATAAATAATTGTTGTGATTTGTAAATTATAGGTGCTATTGTTATAAATGAATTTGTTTTAATTTCACTTACTTTTTAGCTACATTTTAATCTTCAGACTCACTTATTTTTTTCTAGAAAGGCTGCCAAATAATACTCCTTTAGGTTTCTAATTTATCATATATTTAAATAGACTTTCAAAAAATAATTCTACAAGTTGTCATTTCTTCTGCTGTGGATTAGTTCAAATTTGCTCTTATATTTCATTGCTTTTAAAAGTCACAAAAATAGATCTCTGTCATCATTTCGGGGCTGGAAGCAATGTAGCAGTCACAAATTTAGTTTTCCTTTTTTTTTTTTTAACACTCATGTTATCTGTGGACTCCCAGAATAATTGTTTTTTCTTCCACTCTCTTCTGCAAATTTCCTTTTCTTGCCGCACTACATTTCTGAACCTTCATTGTAGGAAAAAAAGTTTCAGTCTAATGACTGAATGGAATTTGTAGTGTTACCTGTATGGTTTGGTCTCCTACTCCCTCTATTTCCCTAAGTCTTTGGCAATTAAATTTATTTAATTCTTTGCCAGGTGTTGAGACTATGACCAAACTCGGGTTTGGCTGCTTGCCACTCAAAAAATGATACTCTAGAGACAAATGTTGGTAGAAAGGACAGACTGCTTTAATCAGAAGGCTGATAATCTGGGTGGACTCCTGTATCCAAAACCAGTTCTGAAAATTCAAGTTTATAGAGTTTTTAAAGGGCAAAAGGGGAAAGAATCTCAGTGTATTGTTGAGGCGGAAGGTTAGATTCTTTATCAGTCTCCATTACATGCAAATTGACTCCTCATTACCTTTCTTCAGATTTTATCTAGACCGCATGATCTGCCTTGGGGCTTGCTGAGGGGATTTTTGAGGCCTGGAGAGCTGGTCATTATTTAACTAATTCTTCATTCTTAATTCTTTATTCCCACTTCTTTTAATCTAGGAAAATAGTCCACAGGTTTGATAAGGCATGGTGTGCATTCAGTAGAGCATAAATCAGCAATTAGGGTAATTTCCCTAATTTTCTAATTTCTATAGTTAGGTTCTTCTAAGATTAAAGGGGGATGAACAGGAAAGGGCAAACAGCAAAGGGGCAAAAGAGCTGCTTTCAAGATATTCACGGTCATCTGAAAGGATCTTTCCATATATGGATAACAACTCATAGCACTTGACTGTTGATCATATCATATCTTTGGCTTAGCAATTGCTTTGTTACTCAGCAGGCTCAAAGAAAAGTTTTTTGATCATTGATGTTGTCCACAGACATGCAATCTGTAACAGCAATAGAATTATTGGAAGTTGAAAAGCAGCTGTAAATAGAAGTACAAGATAAAGTATTGTTACTGTCATAACAAAAGTAAAGAGCTAAATTAGCTGATCTGGGGAAAATCAGAACTTCATGCTCAAGGATATAATTTTGTATTTAATGGAAGTTGAGAGGTAAACAACAAAATCTTATGTGCAAGCTAATAGAAAAATAGAGAAGGCCCAGAAAATAGAAGTTACTATTAAAGTGTGTGATTTATAGGTCTGCCAGAGAGGACTCTAAGAGTCTCGATTTCAGTGAAATTATTTGAAAAATGTATTCAGAGATGTGCTATGTCGAGGGCCAGGGAAGAGTGGAATAAAATTGATAGAATCCTTCATCTTCACATGCTCAACATATGACTTAAAGGCTCAGTAAAAGAGCAGTTGGCAGTATTTTAAGTCCATGATATATAAAGGAAGCTGTGTTACCGTTATGAGTCCTCATTTAAACTGACTAAAATTCACAGTCAGATTAGGCAAGTTCAGTTTGTTCAATATGTATGCATATTGATTATAGTGCTCTTTTTGACATTGCAGAGAGAAAAACAGTCAAACTTGGAGAATGCTGTGGACCTCAGACTTTATGTTTATAGATACAATTTTCTTTTCATTACACTCCCTTTACATTGTTTTAGTCTTGATCCATAAGATGAATAGATCAAATAAAGGAATGCTTTGTGGGTATAAATTACCAAAAGTAGAAACAAAAAAAAAAAGGTAAGAAGATGAAAAGCATAATTTGATAAGGCGTGAGCAGTATATGTGCTGTGGTAATAGAGCATGGCTCAACATGTGACAACAGACCGTTGATATTACAAATACCTAATTTGGTGTGCTATTTCAGCCTTGCTGAGTCTGAAACATGCATAAGAGCATCTTACATGACTGGTCATGGTTGGAGGAGTCTAGGTCACTTTGTCAGTTGTAGCTTTTTAATGATAATAAATTCATTAGTTCACTAAGACTGAAGTGAGAATTAGAAGTTATCACAAAATTATACTATTTCTATGGTCTTCAAATTTTTGAAGGGCTCTTAGAGGTAGCTGAAGAAGCAATCTGTCAAAAGAATTGAGTACCTAATTAAGCTAGGGGCATTGTGTTAGGTGCATAAGTGGACTACAAATAAACCATAAAACCCAGTCAAGACTCTGAAACAACAGACTATCTTGTTTGAGAAATAAAATCTGAAGAAACAGTAAAGAGTAATTCAAATCTCTGAGATCCAGCCTATCAGTGCCTAGAATATACTGACCATCATTAAGTGTTGAGTAAGATTCACTCTTTCATTCATTCATTTGAGGACTGAAAACACCACTGGAGTAGACATAAAAGTATATACTTCCGATGCACCAGCCCCGAGAATCAATCCTGGGCTGGCGATTGATTAGACATATGATAATTAACATGTTTCAATGCCATTCTCCCATATCATCCCACCCTTTCCCTCATCCACAGAGTCCACGAGTCTATTCTATACATCTGCGTTCCTTTTGCTGTCTCGGGGGGGAGGGAGGAGGAAGGGGGGAGGGAGGGGTTTCTGGAGGGGGAGCATATGTAAACCCATGGTGATATCATGGCATTGTATGACAAAAACAATAAAAGGGAGAAAAAAAAAAAAAAAAAAAAGACCAGAAACTATAAAACTCCTAGAGGATAACATAGGCAAAACACTCTCTGCCATAACCCAAAGCGGGATACTCCATGACCCACCTCCCAGAATACTGGAAATAAAAACACGAATAAACAAATGGGACCTAATTAAAATTAAAAGCTTCTGCACAACAAAGGAAACTATAAGCAGGGTGAAAAGACAGCCTTCAGAATGGGAGAAAGTAATAGCCAATGAAGCAACAGGCAAACAATTAATCTCAAAAATATACAAGCAACTCCTGCAGCTCCATTCTAGAAAAATAAACGACCCAAGCAAAAAGTGGGCCAAAGAACTTAATAGACATGTCTCCAAAGAAGACATAAAAATGGCTAACAAACACATGAAAAGATGCTCAACATCACTCATTATCAGAGAAATGCAAATCAAAACCACAATGAGGTATCACTTTACACCAGTCAGAATGGCTGTAATCCAAAAGTCTACAAGCAATAAATGCTGGAGAGGATGTGGAGAAAAGGGAACTCTCCTACACTGTTGGTGGGAATGTAAACTAGTACAGCCACTATGGAAAACAGTGTGGAGGTTCCTTAAAAAACTGCAAATAGTCCTGCCATATGACCCAGCAATCCCACTGCTGGGCATATACGCCGAGGAAACCAGAATTGAAAGAGCCACCTGTACCCCAATGTTCATCGCTGCGTTGTTTACAATAGCCAGGACATGGAAGCAACCTAGATGCCCATCAACTGATGAATGGATAAGAAAGCTGTGGTACATATACACAATGGAATATTACTCAGCATTAGAAAAAAATTCATTTGAATCAATTCTACTCAGATGGACCGAACTGGAGCCCATTATCCAGAGTGAAGTAAGCCAGAAGCAAAAACAACAATACAGTATATTAACACATATATATGGAATTTAGAAAGACAGTAACGAGAACCCAACATGCGAGACAGCAAAAGGAACGCAGATGTATAGAATAGACTCGTGGACTCTGTGAATGAGGGAAAGGGTGGGATGATATGGGAGAATGGCATTGAAACATGTTAATTTTCATATGTCTAATCAATCTCCAGCCCAGGATTGATTCTTGGGGCTGGTGCATCGAGATTTCCCGGGGGGGAGGGAGGAGGGAGGGGGGAGGGAGGGGTTTCTGGAGGGGGAGCATATGTAGACCCATGGTGATATCATGGCATTGTATGACAAAAACAATAAAAGGGAGGAAAAAAATAAATAACTAAAAAAAAAAAAAGTATATACTTCCTTGTGGGAAGGAGGTTGAATAGGGCTTGGCAAGACTGACCTTTTGATAATCTCTATTTAACTCAATTGCACTTGGAAATTAGTGTGAAAAATAAAGAATATAGATGCAGAGGAGGAAAGATAATGTTTCCTCTGAGTTCTTGACTAAGACCCTGTAATAAAAGAATAACAAAAGAAAAACAAGTTTTATTAATGTGTGCAACTCATATTTTGGGGTAGGAAATGGCAACTCACTTCAGTATTCTTGCCTAGAAAATTTCATGGACAGAGAGCCTGATAGACTACAGTCCATACGATTGCAAAGAGTCAGATACAATTGAGGGAGCAATAGCTACTTGTGTATACCTAAAAGATCCAGGAAAAACTGACTAATGCTCTTGAGTTGTTTAGAACACAATCTTGAGTATCATTTTAAGCCAAAGAGAAAAGAAAGAAAGGTGTGTATTTGAGGGAGGCCAGTTATGGAGAGGTTACTAGGAAAAGCTTGATAAATAAGGATAAGGTTTGCTAGGAAGACTTAAGCAGATGCTTTCTCTATTGATAAGATTCTCTTGTGACTTTAGAGTCATCCTTTTCTTTCTGGTATAGAGAGGGAGATGCTTTTACAAATGATTTGATTTATACATGTAAAATTCTCTTTCAAAAGGGTACTTTCTACTTCTTTGCAGATCTTTTCTTCCTTTGCTGTTTCTCAAAATAATGTATTATGCCAAAGAGGTATATTTTGGGGTGGAATATTCTTATATCCTTTATAGAAGAATATTATTCTTCCCTGGTGGCTCAGACATAAAGAATCTGCCTGCAGTGCTGGAGACCTGGGCTCAGTCCCTGGTTTGAGAAGATTCCCTGGAGAAGGGAATGGCTACCCACTCCAGTATTCTTACCTGGAGAATCCCATGGACAGAAGAGCCTTTCATGCTAAAATCCATGGGGTTGCAAAGAGCTGGGCATGACTGAGCTTAATTAAATTAAGCTTACTTATATAGGTCATTATAATCTAGAAGAAAATTTAAATTGCACTTTTATGTGTTAATTTAATTATTATTATTATTTTTTTTTAGAATTTGAAGGAAAAATATTAAGCAGTTAATGAATATAAATACTTCCCCCCAGCCTCATTTTTATGTTTGTGTCACAATAAACTTTTTGAAAGATGTTAGCTTGTATTTCTTCAGTTGTTGTTGTTTAGTCACCAAGTAATGTCCAACTCTTTGGGACCCCATGGACTACAGCACACCAGGCTTCCCAGTCCTTCACTGTCTCCAGTGTATGTGTGTTAGTTGCTCAGTCTTGTCTGAGTCCTTGCAACCCCATGGACTGTAGCCTGCCAGGCTTCTCTGTTCATGGGATTTTACAGGCAAGAATTCTACAGTGGGTTGCCATTTCCTTCTCCAGGGGATCTTCCTGACCCAGGGATCACACCCAGGTCTCCAGCATTGCAGGAAGACTCTTTACCATCTGAGCCACCAGGGAAGCCTCATAGTTTGCCCAAAGTCATGTCCATTGAGTCAGTAATACTACCTAATCATCTCATCCTCTTCCACCTGCTTCTCCTCTTGCCTTCAATCTTTCCCAGCATCAGAGTACTTTTCAGTGAGTCAACTCTTCACATCAGGTGGCCAAAGTACTGGGGCTTCAGCATCAGCATCAGTCCTTCTAGTGACTATTCAGAGTTGATTTCCTTTAGGATTGATTCGTTTGATCTCCTTTTCTTCAGTAGAGTCCCCCCAGTTATATGAGTATTAGGCCTCATAAAATTTATTCATTCCTTATAAATATTTAGCAATAATAATTTAAAAATATATTTGGTTAAAAAACATGAACTCTTAGTTAACCAGATATAAATTAGGTTTTTGGCATAGTTTTCTATTAAGCTTGTGGTAATGAACCTATAATACTGACCCATAAATGACACAAGTGCCACTGTAGCTAACAGGGAAGTTAGTTGTTAGGGTCATTAGATAAATAGGAAAAAGGTCATAAAAATAGAAGTGTTATGAGTATCAATGGATAATCATGTATATAAAACTTGCCACATATTTGCATGAAAAGTCTCAGTATAGGTAAACCCATATTGATATATATGTTAAAATATAATTATTTGAACTCCTAAATATCATCTTAGTTTTAAAAACTGACTTTTATAATTTTTCATCATCAGGGCTCATCAAAATTCAAAGGTCAGTGCCTTTGAAATAACTTAGGAGATTTGACAGGCATTCTCTCATAATAATTTTCTAAAAACAAGAAATTTCCAAGAGAACTGGTCTATAATCATATTTTCCTAGACAGCGTATGGTATGATGTATACATTTTTTAATAGTGGTAACACATCGGGCTTTAACATGAGGCTGCTACTTATATTATCTTTTTTATATCATTATTTTGAGTTTATAGTGCTGTGATTTTTGATTAATGCGATGTTTGGAAAAATAAATCTCCATTTACAGAAATGATTCTTTCATTCAATCATGTCTCCCTACAATTGTTCTTCTAGTCTTCAAATTCCATTTCTCAAAGACTTCCCCACTGACCCTCTTTAACTCTCTCTCTCTTCTGAAATCTTATATTACTTATTGCTTTACAAATACTCTTTATAAATTATTCCTCACTGCTGTCTAAATCTTTCATTTTTCAAGTCTAATCTCCCCAATTAGCTTTTAATCTCTATCAAGACAGGATCTGTGTCTTTTGACTTCTTGGTATTGCTCACTGTAATATGTAAGTAATTAAGATTTAATGTGATTGAATTTAATTTAGTTTGATGTAGATTCCAATGGATTTTTTTTCCTATTAGATGGTATGAGATTTTTAACCATTAAAAATGCATAACTATTACTAATTTCAGCCTGTTAAGTGTAAAACTTATCCAAAAGATGAGCTAAGACTTGTTATATTTTGCAGTCTTGAGATACACTTCACAGGCTCTTCATCTAATCACTTTTCTATTCATCTTCTACAAATCTCAGCCATAAAATATAACATGCCATTGGCTCAGCTTGAATTTATTATAAATCCTTATTCTACAAGAAACCATGTATTTATATATTCATGAAAAACATATCATTAACTATAGAAGAAAGGACATATTGATAAAAATTTAAATATATTATTCAAGAAAGAGATAAGTGTATCAGGCCAGATTTTAGTACTGAAGAGGGGATAACTTCTGGTTGAGGGGGGGAATCTGATTACTGGTGTCTGCCCCTCTCACAATTTGACTACTTTCTTCAAGCATTCAAAAAAAAAATATATATATATATATATATTTAAAGCCATTTAAGGTTTCTATAACCAGTTTATTGAGCTGTATAAGTTTAACTACTTAAAAAAAAATATGAAGCAGCTTTATTTTTCTTCAATCACTGTCATTAGCTGTGTTGTAATGTATCACCTTTTCTGGTCCCTTAAACAATATTTGAGAGAAATTCCCTAGTCCCAGTCAATCTCACTTATTATAACCAAAGAAGTTAGAAAATCGAACAGTAAAATCTTTTAAAATCTCATCTCTGGGACTTCTTTGGTGGTCTAGTGGTTAAGAATCTACCTGCCAGATGAATGATAACGAAGTTTTGGTACATATACACAATGGAATATTACTCAGCTAAAAGAAAGAACACATTTTGGTGAATTCTAATGAGGTGGATGAAACTGGAGCCTATTATACAAAGTGAAGTAAGTCAGAAAGAGAAACACCAATACAGTATATTAACACATATATATGGAATTTAGAAAGGTGGTAATGACAATCCTATATGTAAGACAACAGAAGAGACACATATGTAAAGAACAGACTTTTGGACTATGTGGGAAAAGGTGAGAGTGGTATGTTTTTAGAGAACAGCATTGAAACATGCTATTGCATATATTACCTGCTATTACATGCTATTACCATATATTGCATATGGTAATATATGTAACATAGATGACCAGTGCAAGTTTGATGCATTAAGCAGGGCACTCAAAGCTGGTGCTCTGGGACAACCCAGAGGGATGGAGTGGGGAGAGAGGTGGGGATTCAGGATTCAGGATGGGGGATACGTGTTTACCTATGGCTGAACATGCTGCTGTATGGCAAAAACTACCACAATATTGTAATTAGCCTCCAATTAAAATAAATAAATTAATTAAAAAATAAAAAGAGTCTGCCTGCCAATGCAGGGGACATGGGTTTGATCCCTGTCTGAAAAGATTCCATATGCCTCAGGGCAACTAAACCCGTGGGCTACTTCTGAGCCCGAGTGCTGAAACTACTGTGCTCTGCAACAGAAGAAGCTACCGCAAGGAAGAGCAGCCCCAACTTGTGGCAACTAGAGAAAGTTCATGTGCAGCAACAAAGACCCAGCATTGCCAAAAAATAAAATAAGTTAAATCTCATCTCCTCACCTCTACTTGTTGCAGAACAGATTCCTGGCTCCTTTACCTGAAGGGAATGCTGAGGAGCACAGCTCTGGAATACATCCATCCCCTCTCTCTTCCAGGTCCAGACTTTTTTTTCTGTCAGGAATTGAACATACAGCTTAGGGGACAAGATTACTCTCATCATTTCAGAGGGAACAGGTAGGGTTTTTTGCTATGAAATTTTTTAGGATAGTTGGTAATTGGATGAATAATTATCCTAAAAAGATATGTCCAAGTCCTAGACCCTGGCACCTATGAATGTGACCACATTTGGAAAGAGGGTGATGGCAGATGTAACTGAGAATCTCAAAATGAGCTCATTCTAATTTTATAGGATGGCCCCTAAATCCGATGATGTCCATCCGTATAAGAGAAAGAAAAGGGGAAGACACAGAGACATACAGAGACGGATGTCATGTGAAGATGGTTATAGAGATTAGAGCTTTATATCTGCAAGTCAAGGAACTTCAAATATTGCTGGCAGGAGAGAGAGACAAGGCATGAATGCATTCTTCCTCAAAGCTCAAAGGATCCTGATTCACTTTCTCAAAGCTTCCAAAAGGAACCAACACTTCAGATACTTTAATTTTGGACTTCTGGACTCCAGAACTGGGTGGTAATAAGTTTCTCTTGGTGTAAATCACCTTGTTTGTGGTAATTTGTTACGACAGCCATGGGAAACTAGTGCAGACTCTTTCTTGATGCCTGTGTATGGCAAATGCTTGCCCTGTCGGGGTGTATTTGCAAATTCTTAAGATAATTCTAGGCCATCTTCCACTGTCATTTCCCGAATCTGAAAGGTTAGCTTCAAGTTAAAATTTCCCTCCTAGTCTGAATCCCTGTAGCAGGCAGTATATTCAAAAGTTTGTGCTGCCCTCATCCTCTTGCCTTGAGTTCAATTCTCATTTATGGCTTACTGAGAAGATAGCTAAGACATTCTGTTGTATTCCACTGATCTCTAAGAAAGCACACATTTTCAACATGACAAACTCTGAAAACAGGTTGCTCTAGTCTTTTCGTTTCTGTACCTGTCCCTAATTTTATTGTCTTGCTATGAGGAGTCTAGTGCTAACAGACAACTGACCTGGGAATGGTATGCCAGCTCTTTCTCCTGCAGGACAGTCATTTCTAGGGTACTGCATAGTTTCAGATTTTTTTGAGAAGCAGCACCTTCTTCCCTGATGTGGTGGTGGAAGTTAATAAAATTTCTCTAAGAATTTATGGGTTCTACAAGAAAAAAATAACCTGGTATCTTTCTCTCTCTTACTTCATATGCATCCACCCTCTTTCTTAGATTTGGCAAGGAGATGGAATAACAGTTTGTGGTAGTTGAAACTGGTTCTCCAAACTCATAATTAGCTCAGAAGTAAGGGTGGTGGTAGGCAGTGTCTGCCCTCAACTGTTGGCCAGCCCTCCTTAGAACATAGGGTAGTTAATACTTCTTTGTCTTCAATTTTGGATGCTGGTCACTGATTTGGGGGGCACTGGGAACCATTTTACTCAATAACATTACATGCACTTTACATGAAATCTCTCCATTAGTTATATATAAGTGTGTGGATTTAAATCTTTAATGTGAAAAAACAGCAAGATTTGCTTTTACTATTTATTTGATATCCAAGTGAACTCTTCAGTTTACTACTTTGTAAAATAAGAGAATTGGACAAAAATCAGTTATTTCTTACTCAGATGATTTTAGGAGATAGAAGGGAAAATAGACACACAAAGTCATTGTGAATGGGGCCTGTGACCAACTTCAAAAGTGTCAGTACTTGCCTCATATATTAACATTGTTTGCAAGCGAGTTTTTATCCTCTGCTGAATAGCTTTTAATGGCCATTCCACATTGAATTGTCCATGCATCTGTTTCCATACATCTATGCTGTTTACACAATTGGAGAGCATTTTTTTTTTCTTGTCATGAAGATTGGAAGCGGGAGATACTAGTCTGTTTTAGTGAGAAGGGACCAGAAATATTATATATGCAATTCTCCTTTGTTCCACATGATTTTCAAATGACTAACAGGGCATTCATGTGGGGGACATATTAGTTCATACTTATTCAAATTGAGACTCAATTTTGTTTTTAATATAGAGAGATATAGATAAAGACTTCTGGCAAGATTTTATAGAGATACTTTCCCAGAAATATATATTGCTGTATATTTTCAGGGATTATTGCACTTTATTTTGTTTAAAATCTTATCCAGCATTATACAGTATCAGTCACTTTTTGACAAAATCATTTCAGCAACAGCAAGCTATTCATAGAATTTGAGTCCCCAGTGCTTCACACCTGAATCAGGTAGCATTTTTCGTTTAGCATTTATGAAGTTATATGCACAAAGGCCAACATCTACTATTTCATGAAATCTTATGTAGTGATGCCTAGGAGTGCACATAATGATCTTTAGATGTTTTCTTATAAAGTGGTTTCTTATTATATATATGTAAATAGCAGATATAAATTTGAGTAAACTCCGGAGTTGGTGATGGACAGGCAGGCCTGGCATGCTGCAGTCCATGGGGTCACAAAGAGTTGGACATGACTGAGTGGCTGAACTGAACTGAAATAGCAGACAGGGCATTATAAAGATTTTTAGGAAAAAACAACTACATGTAGTTAGATCTTCATATCTATGATCTTGACTTTTAGATGATAAAACAAATATTGCAAATTATTTGCTGTAAAAAGGGAAAATTGGTTGCATAAAACTAATCTACACCTACCTCCAGAGAGCTAAAAAGTTTCAAAGGTCATCAGAATGCTAGTGTACATGTATATATATATGTATATGGATCTAAACTTATTCCTTGCAGTATACATGTTCAATGTCCTTTACCCTGCCATTGTCCTCACACTATGCATCGAGATTTCCCGGGGAGAGGGAGGAGGGAGGGGGGTTCTGGAGGGGGAGCATATGTAAACCCATGGTGATATCATGTCATTGTATGGCAAAACTAATAAAAAAATAAAATAAAATACTGTATTACTATTTAACGTTTGTGTATGAAAGTCACTCAGTTGTGTTTGACTCTTTATGACCCCATGGACTGTATAGTCCCTGGCATTCTCCGGGCCAGAATACTGGAGTGGGTAGCCTTTCCCTTCTCCAGGGGATCTTCCCAACCCAGGGATCAAACCCAGGTTTCCCACACTGCAGGGAGATTCTTTACCAACTGAGCTATCAGGGAACTTCAACCTGATACCAGCTTCCAGATAGCCTATTCGTTTGATGGTTTCCTGAATAGAAGCAGTTTTTCAATTTTCATTTTAATATGAGAGAAGTATAGCTTCCTAAATATTGTCTACGGTTATTAGATTTTTACAAAATTCTTTTTTGCCATGATTACAATATTTATAAGACTGAGGAGTTTTAAAATTCAAACTAATAAGTTGGAAACTCAGTATTAAATGGCAAAGTATTTTCAGCATTATAATGAGAAAGGGTTATTTTATTTTCAAATCCTTTTTCTTTATAGCTGAATTTATAATTAGTGAGCACATGTTAAAAAATGTGAGAATATTAATGAGCTATTGATAGCTGTCTTATAGAATGAAGTCAAATATCATTTATATATATATATTTGTACATATATTACAGAGAAAATTCTCATTATACAAGATAATTGTCATTTGTCACAGAAAATTTCCATAGAAATTATAGGTGGCATAAAATTACAAGAAGCTATTTATCTCCCCTTTCAGTTATTTACTCCCTTTTGTCTATAAATGTATCTTCCCATTTGCTCACATCTTTAGTTCCCTTTAATTACAACTAAAACATACAGAGAGCAATTTCTACTATAGTTTTAAACTAAAATCTGAGGATTCTGCAAACATATGATGAGTACTTGATATGGTTGAAAGTTAATGGAGATGTAGTCAGTGATAGAAAGTGTTGAGAATCTTTTTATCTTTTATTTCTCTCCATTATGCAATTATAAAATAGATAATTCACATTTTAAAAAATTCACATATTTGTTTTATTTATTAAGTTGAACAACAAAAGCAAAGTGATTTTTAGGATAGGCATTTCTATATCTTCTTTCTCCCTAGTATTTTCATTGTTTTTACATTATTTTCACTTCGTTCATAAAGTTATAGATCTGTGATATAATGCATAAATTTGGAGACTGAAATAAAACCTAGATTGACTCTAATGTATGAGCAGGAGTATAATCCAGAAAGAACACCTTTATATTGCTCACAATTGTTTCTATTTGGGACTGTAATTATTAAGGGAATCTGCTAACAGAAGATTGTTTGGCAGAGCATGTAACTACAGTGTTCTGTAACACACAAATTGCTCCTCAAGGTAGAACCTAGCTTGAAGGAACCTATAATTGTCATGTCCTTGAGGGGTGCTTACCCTCGAGTTCATGGCTGAAATTGTATGCAATATTTTAAACATTCTTCTGTGTGTGTATGTGTGTTTGTGTGTTTTGTAAGTGTAGGGTGGGTTGTGGCTTATTTAGTATTTTTAGACTCTCAAATCTGATGGCCTATGACCCTCTATACCTTAAGATTGCTGAAATCTCAGCTTTCTGCCTCTAGATAATTTATAGGAAAACATTTATTTTCCCCTCTATTTTAAATATTTCACTGAGTAAATAAATTATCCTGCCTTTTAATTGAGAAAGATGATATACTCTTTTGGTCATTAAAATCCTCTAACACTATTGGCTTTAACAGGCTTTACTCAAATAAAAGCTAGTTCCACTTTGTTTTTAAAGCCATTAAGCTTTATCCAAGTAACATTCCTGAAAGCTGTACATTTCATTTGTGCATTCTAATGATTTAATTTACTAACTTAATAAGCTTATCTCTAGTCAAAGATAAAATGGCATTTATATAGACTCTAGGGTATGTGTTAGGACTGAATTCTTCCTGCTTCAGTTTCAAACTAGACTCCATTTTGATGACATCAGATAACCGAAGTGAATGTGAGACAAATCTACCCATGAAGATTTTCAAAGAAGCTGATTAAGAACCTACTCTTTTATTTCTTGAACATCTCATGGACTTGGACATTATGAAGAGGGTCACAGTGTGAAGAGAGGATCTTATGAAAGGGATTAGTAAAGAGGTTTCTCTGGAGCTGTTGTACTGCTTGGCTGTTGCAAATTGTTTTGAGGAATAGGCTTTAGGCAGGGAGTAACTCTCCAACCCCAAGCTTGAAGAGGGCAGGCTTCTAGGCTTGCAATTCTTGTCCTTTGAAATAGGAAACTTTAACTATTTGTGCCTGACCAAAACAAAGCAAGGTAAAGCAGAATGAGTTTCTTCTTGAGTTTCTTCCTGCTCAAGAAATCCAGAGGAGGAAAGAAGGTCCTATTAACAACTTTGGTGGCTGCACTGGGATAGGCCCACCCTCTCCAATCTTGCCCAGGAAAAAGAGATATGATTGTTTCTGGTGAGTCAGATGTGAACCACTCTATGAGGATTTGGTGGGGTGTGTGGTGGAAAGTGTCCACTTGGATATCAGGAGGAAGCAGTAAGGGCTGGAAGTGTACTCTGGATGCTCTGGGTCTGCGGCTGAGTCATAAGTCCACGTGTAGAAGAGACAGATCGACTGAGGACAAGGGCATTTCAGGAAAGAGGAGGAACATGGAAGCATTCTGAAGCTCATGAAGGCAAGATTATGAGAGAAGGAGTTGGCTTTGTTTATCAGCTAGGTGTGCTGAAGTCACTGAGAGATTTACCCATCTACTCCACCCAGACAGCACAAAGTCACCCAGTCAAGCAAATCTGGTAAGAAGCTAAACTGCAGCTTGCAAGTAAAGAGAGAAGCTAATAGAGAAGTGGTGCTTACCACCCTCATTCAGCCTCTTTGAGCTTTCAGTTTGTGGAAGAAAGAGATTTCAAGCAACGTCAGGATTGAACTGTTGAGTATCTGATAGTAGATATTCTAATTACTGAAATAAAATGTCTTTGTAAACTGAAGTGACCATATTGTGATTTACTCCCCTTAAATGTGCAAAAAAACCTTTGGACCTACTGAGCTTCCATCCACAGCTATAGGGAGACGATCTTTATTATAGAAAGTTAGAAGGGATGGTGAGAGAGTAAAAGAAAGTTGTGTTTTATTTATGTCTTAGGTTCTGTTTGTTCATCATACTAGATATGCTGCTGACAAGGAATTAGACTATTAGTACTACTTGAAACTGGTTCTTTTTTTTGTGCAATATACTATTTTCTTTTTTTTTGCATAGATGAATAGATGGATAGAATCTAATAGTACTTAGCTTTCAACAGATATGTTTTAGTCTCGATCATTTTCAATATTATTCAATAAGCATGAGCTTCCCTGGTGGCTCAGATGGTAAAGCCTACAATGCAGGAGACCAGGGTTCAATCCCTGGGTCGGGAAGATCTCCCGGAGAAGGAAATGGCAACCGAGTCCAATATTCTTGCCTGGAAAATCCCATGGATGGAGGAACCTGGTAGGCTGCAGTCCATGGGGTCTCAAAGAGTTGGACACAACTGAGCAACTTCACTCCACTTCACTCAATAAACATAAGCCATGTATGCTTTATTCTTGATATCTGTGCCATACATTTCAGGTTATGATATAGTTCATTTCCAATCTTGATTTTCAGAAGAACATAATCACTTACGTTAGTGAGAGTGTGTCATCCAGGGCCAGTATTGATGACTCCACACAACTATGTGTCCCACCTCACTAGCTGGAGTTGAGAAAACTCTGACTTTTAGAGACAGACTACTTGAAAGTCATAATGTAAAACTGCTTTCTAAACTAAGTCGGCTAAATCACATTTAATATCAGATTTTAATGACTTTCTCATGACTGTTTGTCAGCTCTCCAAGCTACCACATGACTTTTTAATTCATTGTTCCTCTGTTAGTGGCTCATTTTTGGCCAGGTCCCTTTCCTTAGAGCACCGTTCTCCAACACCCCTCCACACACACCATGGCAGAAAACGTTGTCTGAGATTCCACTATTATTAAATGTAGCCCAGTATCATGTAAATATGTTACCTTGATGATGGTGATGTCATTCAGGTAGTTGGCCTACAAGGAACTAGCACAATGTCACTTATTTCATTTTAATGCGTCCCCTTAGCTTTGAGGCTATAAACTAAAATACCACTGCAGTCTCCTCCAGCAATCTCAAACTTAATTATGCCACTCCAGGAAGCTGTCTGATGGCCCTGCAGAGACCTGCTTTTGCTCTCAAATGCAGTCCCTTATTGTGTGGCCAAATTACCTTTGTTTCTTCTTCTTTTTTTTTAAATTTATTTACAGACAGTATGGAAAAGCACTCCTCAGCACAACTTAATAGGTGATTAGCACAAATATGATTTCAAGAATTTAGATTGGGTATTTGTCAGGGTTTTCTTTTTATTCTTTCCCATGTAATCACTAAGACTTCTTACATACTATTCCAACCACTGGGCATTGTGGGTAACGTGGTATAAATTGCTGAGAGCTGACTCAAATCTTTTCCCCTACTAAGTTTTGATATTATTTATTAAGTTTCACAGTTCAGATGACACTTCTTATATGCCTATCTCTACCAATATCTTTTTTTTGCTGCTTTGAGCAAACTTAGTTTTCTAAGCTAAAATTTCTTATTGATTTTGCACAGAACAGAAGAGAGACAGAGACACCTTGCAGGAGAAAGAGCCAGAGAGGTCAGAGATTTGCAGATGTTGCCATCTGCAATACACATTTATCTATGAAAATGGAAATAGTCACCAACATATTTGACGAGTGATGGAAAATTTGAAAAATTTCACATTTATAATATGAAATAATAGTAATATGAATATTTTCACAATTTGAATAATAACAAAGAAAAATTCAACTCATAGTCAAAAAGAAGATTGAACTAAAACCCAAAAACTCTGTAATAATATACAAAGAAATATTTGGACCCTATTCAATACTTTGTTCTTTGAAGACTAATAGGAATCTTATTTCTTGCTTCTGTCTCACAGTCTTTAAAGATAAAGGGGTAGCTCTGCATATGCTGTATTTCCTACTAATAACATTTTCTTTCTATTGCTAGTCTTAGGCTTTGGGGAAGAAATGGTAAGGTGCGAGAGGAAAAAGTGAAAAAGCCTGGCTTTATTATTCTGTATGTGTGTAAGTAGTTTTTAATTTTGTTCTTTTCAGCATAATGCTTTAATCTGTGTAAGAAATTAAGTGCATGAGAATTAATATGCTCTAGTCAGTAGATGAAGCAATAAAATATAACTGAAGAGAAAGGACTCCCATCATGGACACAGTTTATAAACATTTACTTCCCCATGTGGATGCAATATTTACTTCCCTGGATTGAAGCTTCACACAAAACAAGAATTAGATTTTCTTCATTTTGAGCTTGCAAGCCTACTTCATTTATGAGAAAGAAAAACAGATGCAGGGACAGATAATATTTGGGAAAAGGGCCAGAATGAAGTAGAATTCCACTTGTTTATTTTGGGTTTCAGAAAATGTGGAGAAAAAGAGATTGAATTTAAACACACAAAACCTACAAACACTTTTTTCTAAAACTCATTTTAGTTTATCCTCCTTGAACAAACTGAACAATATCTATGAAACTCTGTCTCAGTCCCAATGACCACTTTTGAATTGCTGGATGGTCAGGAGAGAATTCGTGAACACATCAAAGATTGGCAAGTCATTGCAGACAGAGCAGGCTGATACAGGTTTCACATAATCTATTGAATCAGCATGAAAGATTCTTTATAAAATGAGTTCCTATACTTTTCAGACACATTGAAAAACATACAGGTATTGATGGATGTTATTTGCTTAGGCTTAGAGCCAAGCAAAGGCAAATATTGAGAATTTACTATTAAGAAATGCCTATTTAAATAATCTCCCTATGACCTAATATCAAATACCTTATGACTGAAGGCTAGCATACCAAAATATAAAGTCTATATATTGTTACCACGTAAGTGAAACATATAGTTTCCTACTCAAAGGGAACTAACAGGTTAAAATGACACACTAGTCTTGACAAAACCCTGAAAACATTTAAATAAACCTACAGTTTGGGCTTTCATTTTGATCATAATAAATTTCACCCTCTTACAACTCTTGAAGAGAGATTATTTTCCATATTCAACAAAGTAAAACATATTTTAAGCAAGTATCTTTCTATTATGAGGATTGATTTATTCAACAAATATTAATTAATGGCACTTGGCACTGTTTGACTAGGTTTTTGTCACTCCTGGTCCATCAAACAGAAAAATTTTAGGGAGGACAGATACTATTTTGTCATGTCTGAAGTTTCTAAAACTTTAAAGAAATGAAGTACAGAATTTCAAACACATACACACAGGACTCCTCCTAAGTTCTTAGAAGGGATGTGGTACAGTGTGGGTCCCAAATTTTAAGCTGTATTAGCCTTGTAGCTAAGCTTACCTTGGTCTCTTGTAATTGACAGAAAGCATGATTCTCCTGTTCTGTGAATTTGTAACAAATGGCAGCAACCTGAAAAAAAAAACAAGAGAAAAGAATGCACTCTCCTTTGATTTTCAGTACAGTGCTGAAAAAGATTTTCCTCAACCTTCCAGCATCAAATTGTGATAAGTATGCCTTTCCCTACTTCTTTAGTAGTATTATTACAGGGACATGTTGTTGCGGGGGAGGCTATATGTGCTCGGTTGCTTCAGTTATATCTAACTCTTTGTGACCCCTTGGACTGTAGCCTGTCAGGCTATTCTGTCCACAGGATTCTCCAGGAAAGAATACTGGAATGAGTTGCTATGCCTTCCTCCAGGGGATCTTCCTGACTCAGGGATCAGACCTGCATCTCCTGCATTGCAGGCAGATTATTTGTCACTGAGTCACCAAAGAAGGGCAATTGAGTCACCATCTGCAATGATTTTGGAGCCCAGAAAAATAAAGTCAGACACTGTTTCCACTGTTTCCCCATTTATTTCCCATGAAGTGATGGGACCAGATGCCATGATCTTAATTTTCTGAATATTGAGCTTTAAGCCAACTTTTTCACTCTTCTCTTTCACTTTCATCAAGAAGCTATTTAGTTCTTCTGCACTTTCTACCATAAGGGTGGTATCATCTGCATATCTGAAGTTATTGATATTTCTCCTGGCAATCTTGATTCCAGCTTGTGCTTGTTCCAGCCCAGGCGTTTCTCATGATGTACTCTGCATATAAGTTAAATAAGGAGGGTGACAATATACAGGCTTGACATACTCCTTTTCCTATTTGGAACCAGTCTGTAGTTCCATGTCCAGTTCTAACTGTTGCTTCCTGACTTGCATACAGGTTTCTCAAGAGGCAGGTCAGGTAGTCTTGTATTCCCATCAACTTAAGACTCTTTAAGTATAAGAAATAGTGTGGAGCCCAAACCAGGAATGAATCTAGGGGTATCAGAGCAGGGATTCAGGCTAGGGAAGATGAAGGCATGACAATTATTCACTTACTAACTGAGACTGGATTTTGGTAGCACATTTATGGAGCAACTATTTATTGGCCATGTGTTATGCTAGGCCCCAAAGATATACATACAATTAAAACTGACTATCTGGAAATTACAAATCTTGTGGGAGAAGTACCTTCTCCAACACGTAGCATAATTGATTTCTAAATTATAAAAATCTATGTAAATCATAAAGTGCCTTGAGTGATTACAATTTGTTTACTTTATTCAGAAGTCACTCCACTCTACCTGCAGCCTTGATTCACGAGGCACATTTTGATTACCTTCACTACCATCTCATCCAATCTCTATGCCATTTCAGTTTTTCACAGATGCTGGAACTTGGTTAGCTCTTAGAAAGTGCACCTGGGCCAGGGCTTGCTTTGCATGGTAAAGTTAGTGGTCCCACATTTGGGTGGGAGAAAAATTAAAGAATAGAGAGATGGATAATTTTATTGGCATGCTTCCTTCACTATAGAAATGATGGGATATCTGGCTTCACAATGTCAGTGAAGAGGAGGTTCCTGGTTTCCTTCTTCACATAAGACTACCCTTCCCTAGAAAGTCACCCCATAGTCTCTGGAGAGAAGATGCCTTCATGGTGTTTTATGCTCCTTGCAGCTTTGAACAACGACCAGTGACTTTAGTTGAATGCTGACTTCATCCATCAGCATTGTAGGGGAGGAAAAAGTGTTCTTCAGTCCTCTTACAGTCCCTTAGCTTGTCTGAAAATTAAGCTAACAAAAGCAATTAACAGTAGAAAAGTACACAAACTAGGTGACACAGGAACTTTCATTAAGGAAATGAAGACCTAAGAAATATACCTGAGTATTTTATTGCTAGGTTTAATGAAGAATACACAGTTGTGCAGATACACAGTAGGTCAGAGTATGAGATAAGTATAGTTCACCGGGGAAACAGCAAGGCCTGTTAAGATTCTTCTTATGTCCCGTTGTCTTTGGAGATAAGGATGCTCGTTTCCTCTGGATATAGGGAGGGCACCCCTCACATAGGTACTTCATGGTCTGTTTCAGGGATAAAGGGCAAGGTTGAGGTTGGAGTATCTTCCTGCTTTTGCCATTTTCTGAGACTCCTTCAGCTTGAACTATTCAATATGCCGAGGTTACATATTTTAGGTTAGCAAGTCCTGAGCCCCATCAGCAGCATTGCAGACTTCTGATCATACCCTTCTCCTTAAAACATTTTCTTCTCCTGACTTCGGGACAAAGTTCTCTCCTGGTTCTACTCTACCTCATGAGTTGCTCCTCCTGAGACTACTCTGTTCTTATTGTGTTCTTCACCAAGATATTTACATATATCATCCCTCACTCGATTCTTAACTATCTTCAGACAGAGAAGAGACAACACCTACCACCTGGAATTCCCTATTCATCTTACCTGACTTATTTCTCTTTGTACAAGTTATCATCATTTAACATATCACATATATTGTTTAAAGTTTTATTGACATATGACTTTGTGTAAGTTTATGGTATATTGCCTATGATTTGATACACTCATTTTGCAAAATAACTACCACAGTAGAGTTACTTAAATCTCCATCACCTCATATAATTACCATTTCTTTCTCTGTGATGAAAACATTTAAGATCTACTCTCTTAGCAATTTTTAAGTGTATAACACAGTTATTACTAAGTAAAGTCACAAAACTGTAAAATAGAGTTCCAGAACTTTTCATTTTATTACTGGGAGTTTGTACCCTTTAACTGACATTTCCCCATTTCTTCCACCCTCAGCCCCTGGGTACTATCATTCTACTTTTTTATGAGTGTGATTTTCGTTTTCTAGATTCCACATAATAGTGATATATACAGTATTGGTCTTCCTATTTTTGACTTATTTCTCTTAGCATAATGTCCTCAGGGTCCATCCATGTGGTCACAAATGATAAGATTTCCTTCTTTCTCTTGGCTGAATAATATTCCATTGTACATATGTACCTTATCTTCTTCATCTGCTCATCCATTGATGAACACTTAGGTTGTTTCATATCTTGGTTACTATGAACACTGCTGCAATGAACATGATAGTGCAGATATCTTTTGGAGATCATAATTTTATTTCTTTTGGACTTATACCCAGAAGTGGGATTGCTGGATCACATGTTAGTTCTAGTTTTAACTTTGTGAAGAAACTCTATACTGTCTTCCATAGTGTCTGAGACAGTGTACATTCCCATCAACAGTAAACCAGGGACTCCTTTTTTCTCATTCTTGATAACATTTCTATCTTTTGTCTTTTCAATAATAGCCATTCTAGCATGAATAAGATATCATCTCATTGTGATTTTGATTTGCATTTCCCTGGTGATTAGTAGTGTTGAACAATTTTTTCATTTACATGTTGGCCATTTAGATGTCTTTATTGGAGAGATGCCTATATGAGATCCTCTGGATGGAGGATGATCCTCTGTCCATTTTAACATCAGGATTTTTTTTTTTTTTTTTGGCTATTGAGCTGTATGAGTTTCATATATATTCTAGATGATAATCCCTTATCAAATAATTGATTTGAAATTATTTTCTTCCATTATATAAGTTGCCTTTTTATTTTGTTGATTATTTCCTTGGTGTGCAGAGGGTTTTTTGTTTGTTTTTAGTTTATTGTAATCTCATTCATTTTTGCTTTTCTTTCTTGTGCTTGTAGTGTCAGTTTAAAAGACTCATCTCTAAGACCAATGTAAGGGAATTTTTTCCCCAATGTTTTCTTCTAGAAGTTTTATAGTTTCTGGTCTTATGTTTAAGTTTTTAATCAGTTTTGTGTTAATTTTTGTGCATAATATAAGGTAAGAGTTTTATTTCATTTCATGTGATTATCCAGTTTTATCAACACTGTTTATTGAAGAGACTATCTTTTCCACATTTATTATTCTTGGTTCTCTTGCTAAAAATGAGTTGACCATATCAGTAAAGAATCCACCTGCAATTCAGAAGCGTCCAATTCAATTCCTGGGTTGGGAAGATCTCCTCGGGAAGGGATAAGCTACCCACTCCAGTATTCTTGGGCTTCCCTGGTGTCTCAGATGGGAAAGAATCCATCTGCAATATGGGAGACCTGGGTTCGATCCCTGCTTTGGGAAGATCCTCAGGAGGAGGGCATGGCAACTTACTCCAGTGTTCTTGCCTTGAGAATCCCCATGGACAGAGGACCTGGTGGGCTAGAGTCCATCGGGTTACAAAGAGTCAGACATGACTGAGCAACTAAGCACACAGTACATATATAACTGAAGGTCTACTTCTGGCCTCTTGAATCTGTACCATTGTCTGTGTATCTATTTTTATGTAAATTCCGAAAATTTTCATTACTCTAAGTTTCTAATATAGTTTTGAAATCAAGAGGGTTTCCCTTGTGGCTCAGCTGGTGAAGAATCTGCCTGTAATGCGGGAGACCTGAGTTCGATCTCTAGGTTGGGAAGATCCCCTGGAAAGGCTACCCACTCCAGTATTCTGGCCTGGCGAACTGCATGGACTGTATAGTCCATGGAGTCACAAAGAGTCAGACACGACTGAGCTACTTTCACTTGAAATCAAGACATGTGATACTTCCAGTTTTTTTCATTCTCATGATTGCTTTGGCTATTTGGAGTATTTTGTGATTTCATGTAAATTTTAGAATTCTTTTTTCTATTACTGTAAAAAATGCCATTGGGATTTGATAGGAATTGCACTGAATCTATAAATGCCTTTGAGTAGTATGACCATTTAAACTATATTAATGATATATATTTGTTAACAATATAGAGAATTAGCCATAAAATTTGCTATAGGTCTTAAAGAATGCTTAAAAAGATTTGGAAAAAATAATTCTAATATCTTATTATAAAAAAATGAGTGTTGATGTATTTTCAGGAAAAGATTTCTAAAAGAATATGTCTTAAATGAAAGGGGCTATTTTCTGGATAGTGTAAATAATGGAATATAGAATAATTTAGCCATCTGGCTTTTCTGTCTTCTACAGCATGCCTAAAGAAGAGCCATGTCAGTTTTGGTCAACTGTGTTACTGATGGTACATTTCCTTTTTAACTTTAGCAGATTTTATTTGAATAGATGGCATGCATCACATATTTCTATGATGATCTGGTGTTGCTCACTTGGTTTACAAACACCCAGGGATGTTGGGTTTAGAAGCTGTGAAGACATTCAGTACCCAAGAGGCTCTTTTTGCTCTGTGCCATCTTTGCTTCTCAGGTGGGGGTAATGATGATTCTCTCAAGAACTTGACAGTTGTATTTCCAGTATGCAAAGAATGTTTCTAACTGCTTTTAGTGATAGGCTTAATCTAAGAGTAACAAAAAAATCTCATTTCCGCCCCCCCCCCCCCCGGGGCCCTTCAACACTTCAACATGTGGAGCCAAGAAACTGTCTTTTTTAAGAAGTGAGAGAAATTGCAAGTATCTCTAGCAATTTTCTGGAAATATCATCTGTGAAAATAGTTTCATTATTCAACACTTCGAAATGTGAAAATGAAATACACAAAACAAAACCAAAATCACCATGGGACTGAAGAGTTTGTAAAATAGAATATAATATAGAAGAATAGAAAATAAAGCCTGCACATTATTTATGGGTTGCTTCATATTCTTAACATGGGGCTAATACAGAAGAGCATAAGCAGATGTCTTTATGACAATATACCAGGAAAATAAGCCTATAAATACTGATTTTTTTCTGTACCTACCTAAAGTGCAGAATTTGTCAAATTTCTTCAGCTTATATTTGTCAGAAATATCTGTAGAACAGTTGTTTGGCTTCCTTAAATTGTAACTTAATATTAGATATATCTTTACTTGTTTTGATGGGGTTGAAGGGTAATTCCATCATGCTTTATAATTACAAAATATTTTTAAAAATAAAATGTTAAAATTTCAGAAAGACTGAAAAAGGTAAAAAAAATCTTGAAAGATCTTTGAAAGGTCTTTCCTTAATTTTATAAGGAGGTGAAAATTAAGATCGGTTTGTCAATGAAATGATTTAAACTGTAGAGCCTAATTTTAGTTCATTCTAGGTTGTTAACATATCTTAATAGTACTACTGATTAAATATTTATCTTTTAAATCATCTTAAATATTTTTTAAAATTCTGTTTCTCTCTAATATAATTTATATTAAATATTAGATAGAAGGTAGACATAAGATAATAAGTCTTTTAAGGAAATATATTTACTTCATGTATGTTTTCCACTTTTCAAAATAATCTCAAATTTATGTGTATTTTCAATATAATCTGACAGGTTTTGGTATGACATATGGTTAATCAGTCTGGATTCTGGATTGCAAGCCACACTAACAATATTTAGCTAACTTATCTGAAGAGGAATTTTTTGGAAATATATCAGGCCATCAGACTTCCCACGTGGGTCAATGGTAAAGAAACTGCCTGCCAGTGTAGGAGACTCAGGTTCGATTCTTGGGTAGGGAAGATCCCCTGGAGTAGGAAATGGCAACCCATTCCAGTACTCTTGCCTGGAAAATTCCATTGACAGAGGAGCCTGGTGGGCTAAGTCCATGAGGTTGCAAAGAGCTGGACACAACTGGGTGACTGAGAACACCTACACATATAGGCCATCACTCAGATTTATTGGGCAGACTAAAGAACCAGGCTCAGAGAATGAATAGGAAATAAGGAAGCTTCAGCATCAAGACTCCTAGCTCTGGTCACACTGCAAAGTTGTCTGATCTGATCTCCATGAGAAAACACTGATGCTAGTGAAAGTTGCCCCTTGAGAATATATTAAAACTTAGGCCTTTGTATTCATACCACAAGATTTCATGTCCATCCCAAGACTCAGTATTATAAGTAATACCATTCACTTGACTGATACTAGGTCAAGTGCCTGGACTCTTACTCTCAAGATAATGGAGAAACAGTATCTGATTTCTTCAGCATGACAGTTTACATTTCAGCCAAGACTTAAACAATGTAAGAATTCCCTCCACCAAATAAGAAAAAAACATTGAATGATGGGAAACTAAAGATGTCCTTTAAACTTGGCATTCTACAGTATATAGTGTTAGTTTTACTCAGTCATGTCCGACTCTTTGTGACCCTGTGGACTGTAGCCTGCCAGACTCCTCTGTCCATGGAATTCTCCAGGCAAGAATAGTGGAGTGGGTGGCCATTCGCTTCTCCAGGGGATGTTCTCAACCCAGGGATCGAAATCTGGTCTCCTGCATCACAGGTGGTTTCTTTGCTGTCTAAGCTACCAGGGAAGTTCATGGTATATAATCTTTTACATACTAAAAAAATCTTTGTTTATATACAAAAAAATCTTTGTTTAGTATATAAAATTTTTATATATAAAATGTGGATTATTGTTATCCACATTTTTTATGTTCTATAAAGTCTCCTTTAACACTGAATTAGCCAATACTAAGCATTGAAATTAGGAACAAATACAGAATCAGGTTCCCTTGAGCCTCTAGCTACATCATTTTTATCAGTCAATCAATGTATAACTTATTTGTTTTTATGTTTAAAGACAAGTTTATTTGCATTGTATTTACAACAGTACATTGTTGATTCATTAACCCTTGACTCATGACCAACAGCACTACAACTGGTGTCTGAATGAAGCTTGTCTAATGCATGTAAGACACATTACAGCCTTTTGGACTTTTGTAACACAAGACAGCACTTTGGAACTGTGCTTGCAGGCTATTTTAAACACCAAAATCATCAACAAAAGCACAAAAATCCAAAAACTGTGGTGCTAAATAAACTGTGAAAAGAACACTTGCTTACAGTATGAGAGCTAAAACAAGAAGGGAGAATGTTGTCTTGTTCAATTTCCAAAGGGAATGTGAGTGCTACTTCTGAACATTTTTTGCTGCTCTGTGCTTGAGTATGTCTGCAAATGACAACAAAGATATCACAAGTATTGATTTTGGGTTACAAATAAATTTCAGCTAGTCGATGGAGTAAAAAATATGAAATTTGTGAATAATGGGGATATTATACACACACACACACACACACACACACACACACATACATGTATGTATGTATGTATACACACATACATACAGTATAGGGCTTCCCTGATGGCTCAGATGGTAAAGAATCCGCCTGCAATGCTGGACCTGGGTTCAATCCCTGGATTGGGAAGATCCCCTGGAAAAGGGAAAGGCTACCTATTTTAGTATTCTTCCTGTGAAATCCCATGGACAGATAAGCCTGATGGGATACAGTCCATGGAGTCACAAAGAGTCAGATATGACTGAGCAACTAACACATACATAGATGAAGTTAACAAGTAGTGCTATGATTTTGCTATGATTTTTTACATATGCATGGAAAAACTGCAATTATTAGTAGTGTAAGTCAGTGATCTAACATACTTGAAAATTCTGTATTGGCATTGATACCTTTCAACATTTAAAATTTAGTTTATTTTATTACAAGAAGAGTATGATAATGCAGGAAGTTATATAACTGTTCTCTACTTGGTAGTCTAGGTTAATTGCTAATACTTTGAAAAACTTTTTTCATCTATGAATTTGCTTATCCCTTGTAGGTTTTAGTTTTGCTTCATTATGTCAAAATCTCTTAGCCATTATTTGGATATTTATTGCAAAAAGCTAGTACCTAAGTGGAAAATTCTGAAAGAGATGGGCATACCAGACCACCTGACCTGCCTCTTGAGAAACTTGTATGCAGGACAGGAAGCAACAGTTAGAACTGGACATAGAACAATAGACTGGTTCTAAATAGGAAAAGAAGTACATCAAGGCTGTATATTGTCACCTTGCTTATTTAATTATATACAGAGCACATCATGAGAAACGCTGGGCTGGAACAAGTACAAGCTGGAATCAAGATTGCCAGGAGAAATATCAATAACTTCAGATATGCAGATGACACCACCCTTATGACAGAAAGTGAAGAAGAACTAAAGATCCTCTTGATGAAAGTGAAAGAGGAGAGTGAAAAAGCTGGCTTAAAGCTCAACATTCAGAAAACTAATATCCTGTCATCCGGTCCCATCACTTCATGGCAGATAGATGGGGAAACGGGGGGAAACAGTGGAAACAGTGTCAGACTTTATTTTGGGGGGCTCCAAAGTCACTCCACATGGTGGCTGCAGCCATGAAATTAAAAGACACTTACTCCTTGGAAGGAAAGTTATGACCAACCTGGATAGCATATTAAAGAAAAGAGACATTACTTTGCCAAGCCTATGGTTTTTCCAGTAGTCATGTATGGATGTATGGATGTGAGAGTTGGACTATAAAGAAAGCTGAGCACAGAAGAATTGATGATTTTGATATGTTGGAGAAGACTCTTGAGAGTCCTTTGGACTGCAAGAAGACCCAACCCATCCATCCTAAAGAAGATCAGTCCTGAATGTTAATTGGAAAGACTGATGTTGAAGCTGAAACTCCATACTTTGGCCATCTGATGCTAAGAGCTGACTCATTTGAAAAGATCCTGATGCTGGGAAAGATTGAGGGCGGGAGGAGAAGGGGACGACAGAGAATGAGATGGTTGGATGGCATCACTGACTCGATGGACATGGGTTTGTGTGGACTCCAGGAGTTGGTGATGGACAGAGAGGCCTGGTATGCTGATGTTCATGGTGTTGCAAAGAGCCAGACAGTACTGAGCGACTGAACTGAACTGAACTGAGTACCCAAGTTCTGTATACTGTTTTCAACCTCTAAACTACATTTAAAAGTGGTCATCTAAGTAGTTAATTGCTCTCTTTGTTCAAGGATACTAAATGAAATTTAAATTTTTAAAATTTTTATTTTATGTATCTGATGAATTGGATAGATCGCATTGGTCCAAATTCCTTCCTAGAGCATCTGGCAAATTAAAAATATCAAAACATAAATAAGACTAATTCCTTCAACACTGCCATTTTTGATTTCTTTCTTGACATTTGCAGAAAGTTGGTATGACTTAGTGCTCTCTGTATGTTAATGTTTTCAGTCTTTTTCAGCTTTTTCTTTGATCACTGACTTTTGACCTTTGGTTTATGTCAATGAAAATGATAATAAGTAATGTATTTTATAAAGAATTGAGAAATAACTCTAGATGAATAACTCTAGATGAATAACTCTAGAAATAACATCTAGGTTCTAGATGAGAAACCTTGCCACCTCTATAGTTAATGTTGGTATTGTTTATAACTCTGGCAAAGGTGGATCAAAAGGATAGCATTTGGACTGGTTTGAAGCAAAGGTTTTGATCAGGAATATGGTAGACTTTTATATCAATGTGAGGCTGAACAAAAAATCACTATCAGTAGAAGTGGTATGGTAGACATCTCAGATCAAGACTCCAAAGAAATTTCCCTTGAAGTATATCAAATGGTAGAACATCTCAGAAATCAGAGAATGAATATGATTGCTTCTAGAAATTGCAGCCTGGTTGGCCTCTGCTCCATTTTATACTACCTCCTGGAGTGGGTAGGCTTGGGTCTTGAGATATCATTTAAAAAAAAAAAATCAGAAGCTTGCAGGAGAAGGTCAGATATGCTAAAATAAGCTTTTGAAAATAATAGGTCTACAATGACATTAGGTACAAGTGTATGAATTTCTGAAGAGAGGTGAACTCAGTTTTGGGAAAATAATAAAGAAAAATGGAGAAGGCTCTAAGGCCTAATATCAATAGTTCATATATTCATTTATCTGAAATGAAAGCAATTTTTCATATCTGAAACAAAGAAGAACTATTATAATTCATTGATTCTAAGATGCACTTTTTCACATTTTTAACATCTCTGAAACCTGGACGCATCTAACAATCAATGGCATCCTATAATTAAAATTGAATAATGTTTTTCTTTGTGAAGTGTAAAATAATGAGATGTGTTACAGTTGAACATAACTTTGATTTGATTAAATACAGTAATATGTCCAAATTTAGAAAAATATATTCATTAATAAAAATAAGATTAATAAACTATACAAAATAAACATTTAAAAACAAATTTGCAGAATACATTACAGTTTAACCCTAGAGCTCAGTGGACCTCTTTTAAAGATCAACTTTCTGTCATTTTGTACACAATTCTTTTTGTATATGTGTATGTGTATTTTTCTCCATAAAGAGTCTGAAGTTTTCATCCAGTTCTAACTTGATGTAATGTAGTAGTGTTAGTCTTTCAGTCATGTCCAACTCTTTACTACCCTACAGACTGTAGCCCAGCAGGTTCCTCTGTCCATGGGGTTCTCCAGGCGAGGATACTGCAATGGGTGTCCATTCCCTTCTCCAGGGGATTTTCTCAACCCAGGAATCAAACCCAGGTCTCTTGCACTACAGGCAGATTTCTTTACCATCTGAGCTACAAGGAAGCCCACAATATTGGAGTGACCATTCCCTTCCCCCAGGGGATCTTCTTGATCCAGGAATCCTACCTGCATCTTTTCCATGTCCTGCATTGGTAGGAGGATTCTTTACCACTGTGCCACCTGGGAAAAGGGTTCTAAGTTGGTATTCAAAAACTGAAAAACATCTTAAATAATTAAGATGATTAATCATAATATTCCAAATAGTGATTATGTAGTAGATATTTTCTAACTATTACATTAAACAGTTTATATAGGTGGCATTTTTTCTTTTTTGATTTTTCATTGCTCTTCTAAGATCACACAGCCTAATAGTCATAAATCCACCTAAATGTATAGTTCAGTCTATCACTTATACACAGGAAGAAAAAGTAGGAAGTTCCTTCTACTGTTCAAGTTCTCAAATATATCCCTATATTACATTTTAGTGTCTAGAAACAGTGTCAGTTTTCATATTGACATCTAAAAAACTCAGTTGAGATCAGACTTTATAATTTAGAATAATATCTTCTAATTTTAAAAACGATATTTTTGGGTAAAATATATACAATGGGAAGCAAAAATATTAAATAAAACTGAATTGTATTCACACTGTCATTTTAGGGGAAAGAAAGTGCTAATCAGGGGTAGATTTTTTTTTTTAAGATGGAAAAGTAGAATAATAGTCTTTTAATAGTTATGAAGCTCAAAAGCCAGATTGCTTTGGAGAGGTAACAAAAATACTCTTTCTTCAAAATAGTAGCAGGAGTTTAGAGATGTTCTTTGCCTATTAAAGACTCAAGAGGGATGATACTGGTTTGTCTTAAAAGATTCCAGACACAGAGGAAATGGGAAAGGTGGCCCTAAAATGGAAACAATAAAGTGAGGAATTACAGAACAAAGAGAGAACAGGAATGTAAGAGATTCTTTGTGGCAGAGATGGCTAGGAATTTAAGAGCAATACTGGCTGCCATTTTATCTTTCATCTTTAGTTTTTTGTTCTATAGTAATGGTGTTCCAGTACTCCATGAATTTGGTTGAAGTTTCACAACACCATTATGTAAATTGCACCTTGGGGAATGGAGGCAGCACAGACATGTTTCAGAGGGCAACCTTTGCAGCTAGGCTTGCCTGGATTCAGATCCTGACTCCATGTATAGCTGTCAGCCTTTCTGTGCATCATTTACCTTAGCTCCATAAATGGGAGTAAAGTGTGCTTAATCCATGGAGTTGTTTTTAAGATTCAGTCTGTTAATGCATATAAAGTTCTTATCCCAGTGCAAGGTCTACAGTTAAAATTAAAAACAAGTTTTGGCATAAAAATGCCACACAGGTTCCTGGAACACCCTGAGGTAGCATTGGTTTTTACTAAGTAATTTAAAATTGAACTGGGAAAAGGGGTTTAGATTAAAGCATCTGTGCAAATCTAAGGGTCCCTTCTGCAAGTGTCCCTTCTAATGCTGTGTAGTGTCTCAGGAATGCTCAGAAATAGTTGGCAGAAGAATGAACTTGCTCCATTTTCATGGAGTGAAGATTTGAATTGACTTTTTAAGGCTGTTAAAGAAGAGTAACTCAGGCGTGCTGAAGCTCATGGGGTCACAAAGAGTCGGACACAACTGAGAGAATGAACTGAACTGAATTCAGGAAGAATGCATTACATCAGATTCTTCTGGTTATGTATGTAACATGGAAAGTGAAATATCCCAGTCATCTTGCTCTCAGAAATACCCTCTGTTGAGAATTTAATGTACAGAATATGTTTTTTTTGCATCCTCTTAATAAAATTATTTTACTTTTAAAGGAAGAAAAATATGTGCCCAATAATCATTTTCATTTTCCTGAATTGACCCCTCTATTTTCATTGCATACAAGGTAAGATGTTGCTTTGAAAACTGGAAGGCATAATGTTACCAAACCAAACTTGGGTGCACTCACCCATGCATGATAAAGCAGATTTACTGTCACTGAGTGGTGCTGATGGAAAGGGTTACATTCAGTAAAGGGCATCCATCAAGGCAACTAGTGCTCAAAATACCCAAACTCCCAGTGGATTTCAGGAAAGCATTTTTAAAGGTAAGGTGAGAGAGGGGCATGTCAGAGTATGTAATCATTTTCTGCAGAATTTTGTGGTTGATGGTGAGGTAACAGGATGGTGTCATAGGGGGTTAACATTGTCAATCCCCAGGCTCCAGTAGGCCTGGGGGCTGTGTGTACTAATGGTCACCGAGTAGTTAATGTTTTTCCAGTGGTGTGGGTAAAAGTGGGTATAAAATCAAGCAGTATCTAAGTATTTCAGAGGTGAGCTAAATCACAGGATATGGGGGAAGGAGTCTGTCCCAGGAAGGTCTCATAGAGCCCTGCTTGGTTATAATAGGTTTTCTGGTTTTAACTTGTGTTATTCTATATAAATTGCTTTTTATTTCAAGGACCCAATTTCATCACATTTTAAATGAAAATATTTAGCAAATCTTCCCTGAAGCACCTTCCAATCTAAAATTATATAATTTTAAGTGTTCAATAAGCAATTTGGTTGATTGGATTATAGCAAAAGAGCTTTTACATCTAAAAACAAGTATTTTCTTTTTTGAAAAATGATTACTTAATAGTTCATAGTCCACAACTTCTAGGTTTTACCAAACAAATTACAAGTCTAAATATTTCAGGTAACTGAGAGTGTGATTCTTAATGATTTTTCTCTGTATTTGGTAGCATTACTTTTCCATTGTATTTAATTTCATACCTATTCATTCTTTTAATTGTGACAGATTTGATGAGAGGTTGAGTTTTTAATCTAACAGCTATACTTGGCTACAAGTACACATGACAGTTTCAGTAAACAGAGCCCATTTGATGGAGGTAGACTTGTTGCGGGAAGTGGACCCCTTCCAGGGTCTGAGAGAGGGCTCTTGTCTAACATTTGGAAATGAACTCTTAGAGGAGACACACATGATGACAAAGCAAGAACCTATTGGGAAGGGGCAACTGGGCAAACAGCAGGAGGGCAAAGGAACCCAGAGGAACTGCCCTGCCATATGGCGCTCAGTCTCAAGTTTTATGGTGACAGGATTAATTTATAGGTTGTCTTTGGGCAGTCATTCTAAGTCAGGGTCTTTGCTGGTGATGCTTGTATTGCTCACTTGGCAAAGATGGATTCCAGCAAGAAGGATTCTGGGAGGACACATGGACTGCTATCTCCTGTCTCCTTTTGATCTTTCTTCTGGTTGATGGTGGTTTGTTATTAATAGTAATAGTTTAATGTTCCTTACTAGGACCTCCTATCATAATATAACTCATGCAAATGGCTACTGTGGTGCCTGCCCAGGTTGTGTGGTTTCAGTGTTTCCCCTAATAGATTAACTTGCCCTATTTATTTTTAAAAAGCCTTCAATCAGAATGACCAATTTATAACAATTGGTGTTGTGACTGGTTGTGTCAGTGGGAGAGGAAGCAGACAGATCTATAACATAATTTGGGGAAATGAAAGGAAAATAAAGGATTAGTCAGAGATTACAATAGATAAAACATTAATTTATAGATTTTTTTTCCTCCAGCCTCTTATAGATTCTGCCTTAGGTTATCCATGTTGACTTAAAAAACTTGCACAGCCTAAAAATTGAGTTATAGTTTATTTGGTGGAAATTTTTAGGACTTCAAGTCTTGGAGGCAGCATCTCAAGGCAGCCTGAGAGAACTGCTCTAAGGAGGTGAGGTGGGAGGAGCCAGATTATATAGAAGTTTGGTAACAAAGAGCAGGTAGTCTGGATGTCAAAAAGTGATTGTAAGTTAAAGAAAATGAGATATGTTAAGGAATTTAGCACTTCTCTAGTATGATGCAAGAGTCAGGGCTCACTGAAATCCTTTCTTTGATATGCACCTCAGCTATCTGGGGCCAGTATCCTGTGTTTTCACATCCTGAGTTTCCTGAAGGTTCACCATAGGGAGTGACTGCAGTCTAATGGCTGTTAGATGGCCATATTCTTTCCTTCCTGAGTTTCCTCAAGGCTCACTGGCTCACACTGGAGGGCTGTAAGGCTGCAACTGTTAATGACTGAGACAGCCTTTGTTTACTGATATGTAGGAAATATTCCATTTCTCATCCATCACCACCCAGTCTGCTGTTGTGGTATGATTTGCTGTAGGTAGATGTTCTTTTGAATGAGTAGCACATAAAGATATTATTCATTTAACTATTAGCATTTAAGTTACCATGTTTGTTTTTGGAATCAGGACTAGTAAACAGAGACAACTTTGGGGACTATTGTGGGAATCCACAGGTGGGAGGGTCCATGGTAAGTAAATAACTGAATGAGAATTATAGACACTTTGGTGGGTGGCAAGATTGGTATGAAGAGAAGGTACACGGAGGGAAGAGAAACTTGCTAATGCACAAGTTCTCTGAAAATTACCTTTGAATTTTAATTATCTCTGAAAGCTGGCCCCCAGAATTCCAAAGGAAACTGGGCTAATTCAAAATGTAGATGCTCTAGTCTGAGATGCTTTGAATTTGTTTATTCAGCTCAAGGCATTTGCTCTCTATATATGTTAGTTTAGGATTATGATGCCAGATGTTTCTTGTGCAGGATGCTGGCAATGAAATTCTTCACATATTTACCTTTTGATTTTTATCTAGGAGGCTTCGACTGAATGCCACATGATCAGAATTAAAATAAATACACAATCCAATTTTTTAAACTTAAGATTTAGTAACTCTTCTCAGAGATATTCTTGTTAAACTTAATGTCATCTATAGTAGGCAGTTCTCTCAGTTTTGTTGATTTTATCTTGTCTGCAATTATATGCTGTGAAATAAAATTAAAAATATATAATTACAGTCCTCTTGGTAGGCTGTTGACTATTTTGAGTTAAAAAGCATTCTGTGCTGGCAGCAGAAACACAGCAGCAGTGGTCTAATTTCCTCTAATCCACTAGGTGCCTGCTTAATTACAGACTTCCATTTACTAGCTCTTTGGCTGTATTCCATCTTTGCTTGTATATTTTTTTCATTCAGTTTATTGTCCATTTGTATTTCATCAAGTAATGTATAATACAGACTTTGCCTATTTTGCTCCCTCAGTTGCACATGTTGTTGAATCATTTCTATATTTTGCTATGTTATTGATTTTAACTTTTATTTTTTATTTGGAGAAGAAACATTCATAATAAAGTTTAGTATTTAAAGCTTTTTTTCTTTTTCTAAGTCAGAATATTATGGGGAATAACAAAGGAGTTTAAAAGTCATTTCATCTGTCAGATTGATGAGTTAGGTGGTAGATACTGGAAAACAAAACATATATTGGTGGAAGAATTTTGTTGTCATATAATTTGTTAATTAGTTTAATGAAAGACTCAGAACTAGTTTTCAAATCATATGTATGTATAATGATTATATAATTCTTAAAACCAAAAAAATTAATTGAAATATAATTGATTTACAATGTTGTATTACAGATCAACCAAATATATTGAATTAATTAAATAAGTGAAAAGCATACAATTTTTTAATTCATTTAATGTACAGTGATTATTTAAGTACTTATTGATTATGGGCATTTAATTATATACATGTTAAATATATGGAGTTTCTATCTACTGAAACAGTTTTGTGATTTTTGTGGTGTTAGATTTGTACAGGATGCGTTACAGTCAATAGAATTAATGGTATAGGGATGGTTTATAGTAAACTTATTCAACTTAGATTGTAATCCACATAAGGGTGGGGATCTTGTCAAACTTTAGCATCATAGTCTGAGATTTGTGCTAAACATAATGCCTGGCAAATAATATGAGGATTTAAGTAAATCTTTCCTTTAAAGGCATAAGACCTGCACTTACAGATTTAACAGCAATACACAGCGAGATATACACAATGAAGTTTGGCCAAATACAGAATAAGTTTAACCTTGTGAAGTCTGTTGTCAGCAGTTAGAAGACAAAATCAGGAAGGAAGAGAGAAGCAATGATAAAAATTCTACCTAGAAGCTAATGGTAAAATGTTAGATTTTATAGGGACTTTCCAGGTGATAAAAATAATTCTGCCTGCTAATGCAAGAGATACAAGACACACGTTCGATTACTGAGTTGGGAAGATCCTCTGGAAAAAAAAATATGGCAACCCTCTCTAGCATTTTTAGATTAAAAAGTTTAAAATACAAATGTTAACTTTTCTTAGATTAAAATAAATTATAGCTAGGAGTTGGGGAGGTATCAAATAGAAAGGAGAACAAAGAATTATTTTAAAGTGATGAACATGTTTGGTATATAGATTGTGGTTGTGGCTACATATAGGTACAACATTTCCAGAATTCAGAACTATTCACTTGAAACGGGTACTTTTTACTGTTTGTAAGTTATATTCCTCAGTATGGTTGATTTAAAGATGTTCTTAGAGTGATAGATAGATAGGTAATGCCTGATAATCTGCCTTGTAAAAAACTTTAGCCCAAGAAAAACTTTACAACCTGACTGGAAGCCTAACCTGGAAATAATTTGTTGACTAGAAAACCAATGACTGTCATTTCATTTTATTTTTTCACCTTACCTGGCTATTATGCATAGAAAATAGTAAAGGCTCAAAACAACCCAAAAAATCTCCTTAAACTGTTTAATTACTATTAGAGAGTGAGTTAAAAGATAAGATCACTCAATATAACTCATTGCAATTCTGAACAGACATTTTTGTGATGACATCAAAATTCTTTTTTTTTCTTTGAAGAGAGTTATTTTATCTCTAGTTTTGGTGTAATTGCTCACTTTTATTTAGTCAGAACAGACCTGCCTCATTTGCTGGGACTGTACTTGGAGAGTCTGGTCATAAAGTCCTGTCTAACTACAAATTATGTGCTTCTTTAAGCTTTCGCACTGGAATGCAAGCTCACTCTTCTAACTTTAGTGCTTAGCAATGAAGTCATCATGTCATATGCTGCAAATAAATAACGTGGAAAAGTTAATTACTCTCTTCAGCAAAATTTTTTTAACTTCCAGTGAGATAATCTAGATCAGACAAGTTGGGGTTTTGTTTTGTTTGCTTCTATTTTCTACAAAAAAGTAAGTAATATGTTCTCATTTGAATTTTAGCTTCCATTATCTTAAATTAGATACTAATTCCATTTGAATCTAGGATCTCTGGGTATGTTGTAAAGACCATTTTTCATAATCAATAATTGTCCACCACATTTTGAAAACTCCTTTTCACCTTGGGGGAATATTCTTCTTTATAAGCCTTGTATTCTTTTTTCTAAATTAATTAATTAATTACTTTTAATTGGAGGTTAATTACTTTACAATATTGTAGTGTTTTTTTGCCATACAAAGTCTTATCTTCTTAATAGAATACCAGGAATTTATTTTTCTAGCCTCCCTTGAAAACAGGCCATGAAATTAGAGGTTTCTGCCAATTAGAAGCATCCATTCAAAAGTCTATTTTGTAAGAGGAGCCACCATTACATGTGGACATTACCTGGAGTGCCAAGCTCCAACATTACATGAGTTTATTCATTCCATTAATTCATACCCAAGATTTCATAAGAAGGTTCCAATGAGTAATGGACAGAGGAAGAAAAAAAACTGAGTGTGGTTTGGTTTATAGACCATCCTGCATGATATATCAGAAATGTGGACCTCAGCAGTGTTACAATAGTACTCAGTGATGTTCCTAAATGAGAGTGGGAATGAATTAATATCCTAAAGGGGAGAATTTGGGGCTACACTTCTAATTGTTCGTCTTAGAAGGAAAGAACATTAGACACCTTTCAACCCATTCATAGATGCTGAATAATAGTAAGGTTGTATCAGTTCAGTTCAGTTCAGTTGTTCAGTCATGTCCAACTCTTTGTGACCCCATGGACTGCAGCATGCCAGGCCTCCCTGTCCAACATAACTCCTGGAGTTTACTCAAACTCATGTCCATAGAGTCAGTGATGCCATTAACTATCTCATCCTCTGTCATCCCCTTCTCCTTCCCTCAATCTTTCCCAGCATCAAGGTCTTTTCAAATGAGTCAGCTCTTTGCATCAGGTGGCCAAAGTATTAGAGTTTCAACTTCAGCATCAGTCCTTCCAACGAATATTCAGGACTGATCTCTTTTAGGATGGACTTATTGGATCTCCTTGGAGTCCAAGGGACTCTCAAGAGTCTTCTCCAATACCAGAGTACAAAAGCATCAATTCTTTGGTGCTCAACTTTTTTATAGTCCACTCTCACATCCATACATGACCACTGGAAAGACCATAGCTTTGACTAGATGGGCTTTTGTTGGCAAAGTAATGTCTCTACTTTAATATGCTGTCTAGATGGGTCATAACTTTTCTTCTAAGGAACAAGTGTCTTTTAATTTCATGGTTGCAGTCACCATCTTCAGTGATTTTGGAGCCCCCCAAAATAAAGTCAGCCACTGTTTCCACTGTTTCCCCATCTATTTGCCATGAAGTGATGGGACCAGATGCCATGATCTTAGTTTTCTGAATGTTGAGTTTTAAGTTAACTTTTTCACTCTCCTCTTTACTTTCATCATGAGGCTCTTTAGTTCTTCACTTTCTGCCATAAGTGTGGTGTCATCTGCATATCTGAGGTTATTGATATTTCTCCCAGCAGTCTTGATTCCAGCTTGTGCTTCATCCAGTCCAGCATTTCTCATGATGTACACTGCATATAAGTTAAATAAGCAAGGTGACAATATACAGCCTTGACGTACTCCTTTCCCAATTTGGAACAAGTCTGTTGTATAGGTTGTATAGGCAGGGGCTTTTGAAAGAACAGTGATGGTGTCTTGCTGGCAAGGTATTTTAAGGAAGGGCTGTTTAGATAGGAAATAAAATTTACTTAGAGTGTGAGATTATTTGTTTTCCATTAAAATGATGAAACTAAGTATGCTTTCTATGAAGGAATTTATTAATACTCAGATACAGAGGATGACCCAGCTAATACAAATGTGAGTAGCCATGCCAATACAAATGAGTTCAATTCTTGTTTTCAGTAAGAAAGATATACATTGAATCAACAAGTCTTTCTGTTAACACAATCTGACCAGTTTCTGACTATGTTAGATTTCTGAGAAGACTCTTGAGAGTCCCTTGGACTGCAAGGAGATCCAACCAGTCTATCTTAAAGGAGATCAGTCCTGAATATTCATTGGAAGGACTGATGCTGAAGTTGAAACTCCAATACTTTGGCCACCTGATGTGAAGAGCTGACTCATTTAAAAAGACCCTGATGCTGGGAAAGATTGAGGGCAGGAGGAGAAGGGGATGACAGAGGATGAAATGGTTGAATGGCATCACCAACTCAATGGACATGTGTTTGAGTGGACTCCAGGATTTGGTGATGGACAGGGAGGCCTGGTATGCTGCGTTTCACGGGATTGCAAAGAGTCCGACATGACTGAGTGACTGAACTGAACCAAACCTCATAGGGTAAAACCCTTACCCCCTACATATAGATGCTATTTGTACTTGAGGGTATAGTGCAAACTAGCCAAGAATGGGTAGATGACTTACCATGAATTGTACAATTTGACGTTACTAGATTTGGCCTTACTGGAATAAATTACTCTTTGAAATTTGGATTTGTCTTCTCTCTTTTCCATGATTAATGTATGTGGCTAATTGAATGCTTAGTCTTCCACTATGATATCCATGTACCAGTGCTTCTGATCCTGGAACTGATTTTATAGGAAAAGAATTAAGGCACAGATGTATACTCACTGGATTTGTAGGTCTAGCTATGTACTGTGTCAATCAAAAGTTGCTGATCTTACTGTGTGTAAGATTATTGAAGACACATTTTGACACCAAACTTATGAGGCCATTCTGCCATCTTGCAGAATATGGCATCTGTTATATACCACATAGTAATATAAGGTGTTTTTTCTTAGAATCTGGGAGAAGAGAAATTGGGAGTAAGAATATAAGCTCTCACTTTTATACCTTATGATCTATTAACAAAAATTATAGTTCATGATCCATTATTTTGGGCTTTGTTGGTTCAGAAGTCTTAGTAGTCAAGAAAAGATTATTTCCACCCTGGGACACAACTGTGTGTGTGTGTTCAGTCACTCAGTCATGTCTGATTCTTTGTTTCCCCATGGACTGCACCATGCCAGGCTTCCCTATCCTTCACTAACTCCAGAGTTTGCTCAAACTCATTTCTATTGAGCCAGTGATGCCATCTAATCATCTTATGCTCTGTCACTCCTTCTCCTTCTCCCCTTAATCTTTCCCCGTATAAGGGTCTTTTCCAATGAGTCAGCTCTTTGCATCAGATGACCAAAGCATTGGAGCTTCAGCTTCAACATAAGTCCTTCTGATGAGTATTCAGGGTTGATAGGGAAAAAAGTGGAAGTAGTGACAGGTTTTATTTTTGTGGACTCTAAAATCACTGTGGATGGTGATTGTAGCCATGGAATTTAAAGATGTTTACTCCTTGGGAAAAACTATTAGGAACCTAGGCAGCATATTAAAATGCAGAGACACCACTTTGCTGACAAATGTCCGTATAGTCAATGCTATGATTTTCCCAGTAGTCATGTACAGATGTGACAGTGGGATCATAAAAAAGGCTGAGTGCTGAAGAATTGAGGCTTTTGAATTGTGGTGCTGGAGAAGACTTAAGACTCCCTTGGACAGCAAGGAGATCAAACCAGTCAATCCTAAACGAAATCAATCCTGAATATTAATTGGAAGAACTGATGCTAAATCAGAAGATCTAATACTCTGGCCACCTGATGTAAAGAGCTGACTCATTGCAAAAGACCTTGATGCTTGGAAAGAGTGAAGAAAGGAGGAGAAGGGGCTTGCAGAGGATGAGATGGTTAGATAACATCACCAACTGAAAGGACAGGAATTTGAGCAAGCTCCAGGAGATAGTGGAGGACAGAAGAACTTGGCGTGTTGCAGTCCACGGGCTTGCAAAGAGTTGGACACAGCTTAGTGACTGAACAACAACAAAGCACTTACTAATTTTTTTTGTATTACACAATTTATGAAAATAAATTTATATAAAAAATACTCTAATAAATGTTTGCTATGATTTCTTCTTATTGCTCATCAAGTCCCCTTACTCAATAACTAAATTGTACAGATTTTGAGTGAATTAAGGAGCATCTAAAACAGTAAGTTATTAACCATTTGAGCAAATTCATGTGTGCTCAGTTGTTTCAGTTACATCTGACCCTTTGTGAACCTGTGGACTGTAGCCTGCCAGCCTCTGTCCATGGGATTCTCCAGGCAATAATACTGGAGTGGTTTGCCATCCCTCATCCAAGGGATCTTCCTGACCTAGGGATCCAACCCATATCTCCTGTGTCTCTGCCTTGCAGGTGAATTCTTTACCACTGAGCCACTGGAAAAGCCCATTTTAGCAAGTAGATCATGTCAAAGACAACCTTTTTATTCGTTCCACCCAAGCTAATAAATTGGTCATGTTCCAGTGCGGTGCTTGTCTCTGAATGGCCAGGTTCTCACTCAGGATGTTCTTCTTCTTCAGCCTTTACTAGACTCACACCTCAGTTAGAAATCCAAGAGGCATAATCTGTGCAGATTTATATGCCTAAGGGACAGTAGTGTTTCTTCTGCAGTTTAGAGTGGAAACTATTCACAAAAAGGGGGAAAAACAGAAACAAAATTCCAAACAACAGAGAGTCTTTCATAATGTCTACTTTCAGGCCTCTCACCATTTCAGTATGTCTTTTTCTGGTGTTCTGCCTGTTTCCTCTTGTTTCTAGTGCTTCCTTTTATTCAAGCATTTAAAGACAAAGTACTTACACAGACCAAAGGAATCCTGTTCTAGGTGGATAGATTCAAGACCTCAGTTTTGTTGTCTTCAGGACACACAGAGCAAAACAACAACTGAGCCTTTAAAGGTTTTGGGAAAGTGCAAGGAGCCTGGAAATAATCCAGCTCTTCTCATCAGGGTTTGTGTGTATTTCTGTCATCAGCAGGGATTACATGTGAAGTCTCTGCTTTGCTCACTGGCTGCTCAACAGGCAAAGCATTAAATCTCCTCATCTCTTCTACTTGTGAATTTTAATTGGTGGGGCTGGTACACAGCATAAAGCCATTTTGGCAAAAATGACATGTGTGGGCATTTAAACAAGAATGGCAATTTAAATTTTATTTTTACTCCAAATTAGAAAGGCAAAAAAGAAAAAAAAAAAAAAGAAGAAAGAAAGTCTTTCTTTGTGAAACAAAAGGGGATGGTTTTTGTTTTTTTAACTTGGGTTCCAGGAATAAAGAAAAAAAAATACTTACAATAAAACTTGTCTATGTCCTTTTAAAGCATTTGGTTAATAAGCTTTGGCTTACAATTTCAATGTGGAATTTCCCTAGACTACTCTATTTATGATAGAGGCTGGATTTTATAGTGGCATTTTATGTGCCTGGTCTACATTTTAAAGCCCGGTCCTGTTGTTTAGGACCAGAAGTGGACACAATTTAATTCTGTTTATTATAGAAATCAAGTGCTTTTGGAGAGAGACTTGTGAGCAGCTGTTTAATATTGTCTTTCAGCTAATATACAGGTTCATTTCTCTTTCCCTCCAAGGAAATAGCAATTCATGATATTTCTGGAGGTTCTTTTCTACAGAAATGCAGGTCTGTTGCCAGGATTTAAGAGAGAAAAAGATATGCTGTTAATTGATGGGGCTGGCTGTCTCTGACAGGTGTCAATTTAAGACCTGTAATGCAGTAGGATTTCAGAGGATTCTGCAAAGACGTCAATAATCAAAATAGAAAAGGAAAACATATTTTTAATATAATTTCTCAGCTATTTTTGAACTTCTTATAGCTAAATTTAATAGGAAGAATATTTTTGAAACAAAGATGGGCAAGAATTATCTACATTCCTCAGAGACTATGTTCAATAGTTAAGGAAAATAATTTTCTTTTGAAAACAATATGGTTAAAATAATTGAGCAAGTTTTAAGGTGAGATGATTGAACAATTATATTTACTGTGGTAAATAACTGAATAGTCTAGAAGCAGGGCCTTGAATATAGCATTAGATGTGTTTTACAGTGATGTAGAGGAGACTGTTAGACTTGGAAAATTAAATGGCATTTGCTTCTTTGTTTGGTATATATATATATATATGAATAAAAAAGGTACCTCCAGGAGGAGACATTCTCATATTCTCTTTAAGGGCCAGTTCTCTTTAAGAGTCACTATCTTAAATCTTAGTGTCCATTTTGTTAGTGTTAAGAGAGAGACAGCCAACTGACTAAGAATTTCAGTGATGCTCTGAGTTAAATAATAACAGTATCCAGATAATTGCCTTATTCTTCAGTGAATTGTATGAATATAAACTAAATGTGAACTACTTTGACAGTTGGAATAACACTGAGAAATTTTTAAATAGAGTAGGATTTGTACTACACATAAAATTTGGGCCAAATGCCCATTTAAAATAGGTCTTGAGAGCATACATGGATGGATTTCTACAAGAATGTGGGTGGTCTCATGGGTGAGTGTGCTTTCTGCATTAAGACTACGTGGAGTGAGGTTATTTCTTTTTGTGTTCCATGATTACTTTTTTTTTTTTAATCGTACATGATTTTGGATGAACTAGTTTGGGTTTCTTCTCTCATGTTCTTTCTTTCCATTAAAAAAAAGTTATTAAATTTAAAATCTATCGCATAAACATCACATTTTGACTGAGTTGTGTAAAATGATTCAGAAGCAAATCACTTAAGAGTCAAAGTAGTGTGTGCCACCTGCCTGCCTGAGAAGCTGATGTATCAGAATACAGATTTTCTCTCTTACTGTGGGAAGCACCTTGTGAAAATGCATTCCAAGAGTCTGCTTTCTGTTTCCAACTCAAAGAAGTGTTACTGAATTAGCTGGTAATCAAAATATATAGGATGTTTACATTGAAAACTTGGCTTGTGAAGAAAGCTCTTTGAAATAAAAGATAATATATATACAGTTATTTTATGGAAAATAAAAATTCTAATAAGAAATTTTAGTTCATGAGGATTTTGAGATGTCAAGGAAGCATGAAATCTCAAGCTCTCAGAAGCAAGGATGTTGGAATAAAAAGGAGGAGACACTCGGGGACTTGATGTGTTGCTGTGATCTCCATCTTGAACTATCTGTCAGAATTACAATTTGTTGTTGTTGTTGTTAAGCCCTGTAAGTTCTGTTTCTCTGTGTTGTTATATAAAGGTGAATACAACACCAACTGAAACATTTATCCAAGCGAATTGCAATGGGCAAACTGCATGAATCTGTCTCTCTGTCTTTCTCTCCAACTTTCCCTCTCATCTCCTCTCCTTTTGAGTTGGAAAGTGAAGTGTCATATTGATACACATACCAAAATGCACTTCAAATAAAAGGAAATAAAGCTTAACTTTAAGTTTTAGTCTCTGAATGAACACGCAACAATTCTTGCTTCTCTATACATGAAGAAATTGGGGTTTAAGTTGGCTGTTTTCACAGCTTAGGAGAAAGCTATCACCTGAACCGTTCACTTTTCAATCCCTTGAACTGCCACATAGGAATGCATTTATAACAGTTTGAACTTTGAGCATGATCCAACTTTAGTCTTGTCCTATATTTCAAAAACATGTGGGCAATTTTCATCAATTACTTTTACATATGTTTTTAGTACTCTGTTATGGCTATATCAAGAAGTAAAACTTGTGGAAATAGTACCAGACAGTGATCCTGTTTTAAAAAGATTTTTAGTCTAATTATATGTATTGTAAAGTTCAAATAACATTTGGATCAACTGCCAAATTTTAGGGGTGCTTAGCTGAATTGAACTTCTGAACTTAGGAACAAGTTCATTTTTCAGTGCTTAAAAGACTCTTCTCGTGAAAGCAAATCCTTTGCTCTGTATATATATATATATATATATATATATATATATATATATATATATACATACATATATTTAAAATCTAGACTGCTACATTTGACATATATATTAATATATTTATATATAGTCTATTTATCTTGCTACTAAGGAAGTGGAACCATTAATTTCAGAAAATGGGAGGTATTTATTTATTTTTTCTAAGATGGTGAACATATATTTTGAATTGTGTCCTGTTATGGTCAGATTGGGAAAGAAAATATTTCCTTTTTTATGTTTGTAATTTAAATTAAGTTGATGGCAAGATGATGTCATCACTAACTATAAAAGATAATGTTTCCAATTATGAATAACAAACAAGCTCTATATGGATTTTATAATGCCCTCCCCATTTGTTTTAATACACAGGTGATGCTAACAGCTCCCTGTAAAATTTCTTATTAATCATGTTTTACAGGAAATAAAGGAGTATTTGAGGTATAATGACTGACTGAGCATCTGAGTTAGTTGTCGAATTGAGATCATCTGACTCTTGGTCCATTTTTCATTCTACTGTGCCACAACTACCTCGTGTGACTAGTCTTTTTCAAGAAACAGAAGAAAACGCAATGAGTAATATGGAAACAGGTAAATTTTTTTGTGAGGTAATAAATGGCAAGTTTAAGTAAAGCTGGACTCTGAGCTAGCTAAGCCATACACAAATCAAAATTATGGGGAAGAAGTTTTGATTGACAGGAAGTGCCTCCAACAAGACAGAAGAGGTGACCCTAGTTTTCTATTTTCTAACTTCAGTCTGTGTATTACCTGAACCATGAGGTTCTTCTCTACAATTTTTTTTAAGAAAATAAAAAGAATAGCAGCATAAGGTTCTGATGTTCTTCAGTAAGTAATAGATTCAAAAGGCATTTATATTTTATTTTAATTTTTAGAAGGTTGAAAAATAGCTCTCTTTCCAACATCTCCACTCAAAGAAAATTTTAAAATTCTAAAGTATTTAAATAATTTAAACTAAATATAGAAAAAACAGTCATTCAAATGCTGTCATAGATCCAGTAAATATATTATTATGAATTATTGCAATTGCTTGAAAAATATTTCTCTTACAACCATTTAAAGGTGTCTCTAAATACAATCTTAGGCAACTATTTCTTCTTCTCTGAGGATTTTTCTGAAATTACAGAAAAACCTTACCAAAGCAACAGATAGAATATTGTCCTTGTTGTTGTTTAGTCACTAAGCTAAGCAGTGTCTGACTCTTCGGAGACCCCATGGACTGAAATCCTCGGGCTCCTCTGTCCATGGGATCTCCCAGGCAAGAATACTGGAAGATCAAGAAACCATTTTGTCAGAACAACAAAAGTTTAAAAGGATTCCTGAAGGATAGAAAGCAAGTGATGAGCTTGAAAGAGGAGAAAACAAAAACTGGCCCTGGCCCTGGGCACAAGACAGGAACTTAGATTCTCTCCAGAAACTCCAAGATTCGGATCTACGTGTACAAGTAGTAGAGAGCCAGCCAGGGACCGGCAGAGTGATCGTTAGAGCACTGCTTCTTTCTCCTGTGAATAAATAGGCTGCCAGAAATGACTTTTACCCTTGGGCACAAGCCAGGGAACTGCTCCAGAGAGAGTTTGTTATTGGCCTCTGGGGTGAATTTATTGAGTCCATAGAGAGAGAGAGAGAGAGAGAGAGAGAGAGAGAGAGAGAGAGAGAGATAGGAGAGAAGCACAGTGGAATTTGAGGTTAACAGATTTAAACAGTGTATGCAAAAAAAGACTACCCTATCTTCCCCCACGTCAAGAAAAATCCCACAAACTATATATCTTCCTTTTATAAAATATTGTTGGACGGGAGTTTCCAGTTGCCTACCTAGTGGTTCTTTATTCATGTAACCTGTTGGCAAATCTGTCACTAGACCCAGCCCAATAAACTAAAACCTCCAATTAGTGTCTCCTATTCAAAGAATGTGGTTTATTAAGGGGGAAAAATATGTCTATCTATCTTTTATATCTCTACCATCTCTGTCTCTGTCTCATCATCTTCTATGTACAGAGAAAACTCATGCAAGCCAACTTACTAACCAACATAGTATTTGATTCAAAGTACTACTGACTCCATGTGTAGTGGGTACATTAGACAAGAAAAATTACAAGTTATAATTATGAAAGCAACTTTATTTGTATCTTCCACTGTCTTTTTATTCTATTGGTCAGGCAGAATAGATTTTCCCAACTGTTTAATGAAAACTCATCACTCTTCCATTCATTCTTCAGTGACAGAAAAGTGTTTTGGTTGCTTTAAATAGTCTGGATTCATGCCTTAAAGTTTCTAGTTTATTTTGTTAATTGACTCTTCAATATTTGTTCAAAGATAAGACTTCCCAGATCCCTCAGTGTCTGTGGGTGGGCTGCCTGCTTTAAAAAAAGGGGTTATTTCAATTCCTTTCTCTCTCTCTCACTTCTTTCTCTTCTGATAAACTTTTCTATCTCACCCTTCAAAAGTTTGAGATGAAATATAGTGGTAAAATATCACTTAGCTCATAATATTGTTGTGAGAAATGAACTTATAAATCATATTTAGTAGAATCTAGACTCTAATGATTTTAAACCATGCTTATTTTATATACCACTAAAATAGGAAATATGAATTTTGCCACTTAAATGATGACACAACACTTTTAAAATCTCTTCTACTTTCTAATTGTGAAAATAATTCCCTCATGTTTATTTATACTTAGGTATTTTTTTAACCATTCTAATATATATGTATATAGATAGATAGATAGATAGATAGATAGATAGATAGATAGATAGATAGATAGATAGATAGATATGGAAGCTCTAAGTGAAATACATTTATTAATACAGTTCTAAAGCTTCACTTCGAGTCTAACGAGTTTGAATCACTTTTGACTCACTGTCATTGACATCTGTGTTTTTCTACACCCTTTCCTTTCTGTGCCATAGATGTCACTAGTCATATGGCACTTCTCAAAAAAATGTTCCATTACTGTTTATGGTATTTTCTCCTAAGTGACTGACATCCTTCTTATAAGTTTCAATGAAGGTTCCTTCTTAATCTTATCAAAAGTTATCAACAAAAGGGTTTTAGACAACAAGCAGAATTCACATTTTTTTTCTCAAAAGATCCATAAATAGTGTATTGGTTAAAATATTTAGAGGGGGCTGTTGTCCAGTTATTCCATCCAGTTATGCCATAGAAGTAACCAAATAAAGATATGACAGACAATGACAACTGCAGTAAAGGCTAATCAAGAGTGAACCATAGAACCCTACTGACTGTCAGATACATCTGGATTTCAGAAATGTTACAGTATGAGAATGTAGACATCTTGAAGTTGATGCAATATAATGAACACACTCCTGTATGTGTGTGTGCTTGTGTGAATCATGCCTGGCCATGGTTAAACCTTCTATATATATCAACTACAATTACTGTGATTATTATTTCAACTTGAATGATAGTCTAGAAGAGGGGTTTTGTGTGCCCTGGGACAGGTGTGTATTTAAAACTAACTTTTTCTATTCCAGGAAATTGTGAAGGGATTTTGAGCTTCTTAGAAAAATGTGACTATACTCTGTGATATGGTTGTTGCATTTCTTTTTAGCTGCCAACTGTTCACTTTTTGTCAGTCCTACACAGATATTCTTTCTTGTAGGCCAATAGCACCCTCCCATCCTTGGGAAGGATTTAAAACATTCTTCTCTTATGTATAGTGTACCTCTGGTCCATGAGAAACATTCAGGAATCCTGTAACCAAGCTAATCTGAAATCAGACTGATCCTAAGGGAGTATCCACTCTCCACTTTGCCCCTTTGCAAAGCAGCTGACCAATACAACATTTTGCTTCTGTACTTTCAGGATACGAGTCATACCCAATTCAGTTCAGTTAGTTCAGTCACTCAGTCATGTGCGACTCTTTGAGACCTATGGACTGCAGCCTGACAGGCTTCCCTGTCCATCACCAATCCCTGGAGCCTGCTCAAACTCATGTCCATTGAGTTGGTAAAGCAATCCAGCCATATCATCCTCTGTTGTCCCCTTGTCTTCCTGCCTTCAATCTTTCTTAGCATCAGGGTCTTTTCAAACGAGTCAGGTGGGAGAAATATGAGTAACCTCAGATATGCAGATGACACCACCCTTACAGCAGAAAGCAAAGAGGAGCCAAAGTATTGGAACTTCAGCTTCAGCATCAGCCCTTCCAGTGAATATTCAGGACCGATTTCATTTAGACTGGTTTGACTCCTGTCTGTCCAAGAAACTCTCAAGAGTCTTCTTCAACACCACATTTCAAAGGCATCAGTTGTTTGGTGCTCAGATTTCTTTATGGTCCATCTCTCACATTGATACATGACTACTGGAAAACCCATGGCTTTGACTATATGGACCTTTGTCAGCAAATTAATGTCCGTGCCTTTTAATATACTGTTTAAGTTTGCCATAGCTTTTCTTCCAATGAGCAAGTGTCTTTTAATTTCATGGTTGCAGTCATTATCTGCAGTGATTTTGGAGCTCAAGAAAATAAAGTCTCTCACTGTTTCCATTGTTCCCCATCTATTTACCAATAAGTGGTGGGACAAGCTGTCATGATCTTTGTTTTTTGAACGTTGAGTTTTAAGCCAGCTTTTTCACTCTCCTTTTTCACTTTCATCAAAAGGCCCTTTAGCTCCTCTTTGCTTTATGCCATAAGGGTTGTGTCATCTGCATATCTGAGGTTATTGATATTTCTCCCACCAATCTTGATTCCAGCTTGTGCTTCATCCAGTCCAGCATTTCATATGATGTACTCTGCACATAAGTTAAATAAGCAGACTGACAATATACAGCCTTGAGATACTCCTTTCCCAATTTGGAACCAGTCTGTTGTTCTATGTTTGGTTTTAACTGTTGCTTCTTGAGATGCATACAGATTTCTCAGGAGGCAGGTCAGGTGGTCTGGTATTCCTGTCTCTTGAAGAGTTTTCCACAGTTTATTGTGATCTACACAGTCAAAGGCTTTGGCATAGTCCATAAAAGAGATGTAGATGTTTTTCTGAAATTCTCTTGCTTTTTCTATGATCCCACAGATGTTGGCAATTATATCTCTGGTTCCTCTGTCTTTTCTAAATCCAGCTTGAATATCTGGAAGTTCTTGGTTCACATACTGTTGAAGCCTAGCTTGGAGAAATTTGAGCATTATTTTGCTAGTGTGTGAAATGAGTGCAATTGTGTGGTAGTTTGAACATTCTTTGGCATTACCTTTCTTTGGGATTGGAATGAAAACTGACATTTTCCAGTCCTCTGGCCACTGCTGAGTTTTCCAAATTTGCTGGCATATTGAGTGCAGCACTTTCACAACATCATCTTTTAGGATTTGAGATAGCTCAGCTGAAATCCCATCATTGCCACTAGTTTTTTTCATAGTGATGCTTCCTAAAGCCCACTTGACTTCACACTCCAATATGCCTGACTCTAGGTGAGTGATCACACCATTGTGGTTTTCTGGGTCATTAAGATCTTTTTTGTATAGTTGTTCTGTATATTCTTACTGTCTTTTCTTAATATTTTCTGCTTCTGTTAGGTCCACACTGTTTCTGTCCTTTACTGTGCCCATCTTTGCCTGAAATGTTCCCTTGGTATCTAATTTTCTTGAAGATATCTCTTGTCTTCTGCATTTTATTGTTTTTCTCTCTCTTTTCATTATTCATTAAAAAAACTTTCTTATCTCTCCTTGGTATTCTCTGAAACTTCATTCAGATGGGTATGTTTTTCCTTTTCTCCTTTGCCTTTTGCTTTTCTATTCTTTGAGCTATATTTAAGGCCTCCTCCGACAACCAGTTTGCTTTCTGCATTTCTTTTTCTTGGGGGTGGTTTTGATCAACACCTCCTGTACAATGTTATGAACCTCCATCCATAGTTTGCTACATTTGCATGTCTCAAATATGTGAGCAGTGTATGTCACAAGATTGTCTACAGTGCTGATCTAATTATTTATGACCTTTTCATCATTAAAATACATTTTGACTCTGTCAAGTAAATCATATCTCAAATGTACAGTCCCTTCTCCTAGAGGAATGATAATTAGTTTTTAGCTATAGCTGTGATCAAAATTTTTTTTTCTGTTAATACTTAAATTTTTTTTTAATAGATGAGAATGATTATCCTAAGGGGAGAAATTTTCAGAAAGGAAAATGCTGTAAATATTTGAAAATATTTGTAAACTTTTGGAAAAATTTTTCTCTCCCTCTTTTTACATTAGTATAAAATATAATAACCTTCATGTACTAAACTTGCAGTTTCTGTGGGTCAAATAGGGAGCGCTACTTAGAAACAGATGAATCTCCAACAATATAAAATTATTTGGGTTGTCCTGAAAATAATACATCTTCCACCTCCCCAATTCCAAACAGATTATTTTAAGGTATTGCTAATTTACACAGAGGATAGTGCATCAAGCAAGAGAGACATGTGCTTGCTCTCAAGGTATATCCTTAAGGGTATTTTAGTTTAAGTGGTATTTGTTATATGTCTTCCTGAGTGACTTGGAGGAGTGGTTTTACTTTGGAGTTGGCCCGGGGTTCGAGTGAGACCAAGATGTGGAAAGATGATATAATCTTGTTCTTCTGGCAACCAAATAAGATGATTTTCAAATTAGGGTCACATCAGGTCACTTCTGGAAACAGGAGTGGTGAGTGATCTCAGCACCTAGTAGCTACCACTAATACCACATTTGGGAGATTTTGCTGTGGCAGCTGAATCAACAGCTGGGATTCTAAAATCCCTAACTTGCACATAGGATTTAGCTTTCTCACCCACAAAATTATGGTCCTATATTTACCATCTGTGTGTCACTTTATGAAATTATAAAAGTAAAGATTTGTTGGGGAAGAAATATTTTTGAAAATAATTTAAAAGCATAATTTTTGATAAGACATGGTCCATTAGACATAACAATAGCTCATTAACAAAAAGTTGCTATTAGCTAATAATTTTTGAAAGAAATCATTATTAATTAAAAAACAAGTTGTTGAAAAGGCTATGTCCTTTACCAGTAATAGCAAAAAGCCTTCAAAATTGCTGCAGAGTTCACCCATTGCTTTATTCTTTTTAACTATATCAAAGTCAGTGTACAATGGAACGAACAATGAAAGCTAACCTTGTGCTACCCTTGAATGTCTTTTGTTTTTTGCCTTGTATTCAAAGGGCATGTACTTTTTGCTAGAGGGTTTGAATTGAAGGAACTGGCTGCCAAAATGCAGGTCACTTTGTCAGGTGGAGGACAGTTTGAGAAACAAAGAAACATGATTCTACCAGGCTAATATACACAGGTGAGATGCAAATCTCCTACCAATCGTTCCCATTTGTGTCATTAGCCCTTCTATCCATAAATAAATAAATAAACACCCTCTCTGTGAAAGAGCTTCTAGGTACTGTGCCGTGCCTTCTGAGGTCTATCAACCTGCAAACAAGGAAAGAGTGATCAGAGAGAAAGCATTCCCCAAATAGGCTGTCACTATAGACTGAGGCATTGTGCTGATCTTGGGAATAGAGGGCATGACTTCTAGGTGCTTTTATGGAGAAGTGTGTCAGTTTTCATATATACTCTTCTCTTAATAAGGAATCAGTGAGTATTAGTACATCTCTGCAGTCCAGTCATATTTTGTGCACTGTTTATTGTATCTCATAGCCATGAGGAAACTTACAGATCCACCTCTCACAAAGGAGAAACATTTTCACATTTGCCTTTTCCAGGAACTTATTTTTCTTATTGCAGATAACTGACTTCAAGTGAGAGTGGAATTTTTTTTTTTATTTATATTTGGGGAATTATCAATTGAAGCATAGTGTTTAGTGCAGGGAAGAGAAAAATTAAGTAGAATTCTGCTTGAAATATTCAGCTACTCTTTCTACAGAATTTTAGAAATAACATTAACTTTTACAAAAACACATTTTCATTGTTTCAAAATAGCTTTAAGTTTTTAATCTGATGTTAAAATATATTAATAATCAAAAATGATTTTGTTTTTCATGACAGATTTCCAGTATTGGTAATTCTGTAAGTGTATGATCCTAATTTAACATAATTGTCCTGAACTAAAAATAAGCAACTATGTAACTGTAGGGTTTAAAACAAGGGCAGCCTTCCAAGCAAATGGTAAACAAATTGACTATCTTAAGATTTTCATTCTTATCTAAAAACTCATTCTTTGCCAGTAAGGTTCATGATTTTCTTTGTGGCTAGAAAAGCATAGTTCTTAATGGCTCAGTGTCCTTAGCCTTCTTCATCTAGACAAGTAAATGCAAGCCTAAGCTTCATGAAGAATGACTGATCTAGTTACATGAGCATAATTGTTCCATTAAGAAGAATCCGTTTGTTAAAGCTTTAGGGGAATAAGTAAGTTAGAGGTGAGGAGGCTAGATGTAGCTTGACATGGAGACAATCAAGTGAGGGGAAATCAATTGGCATCCATTTAATATTCTATGATGTGTGAAAACTATTCCAAGAAATTGTTTCTTTTTCCTTTTTTTTTTCCTCTCAAAAGGGAGAATTCAGTACTTTCAGTAAAAATTTACATCCGATTTTTAAAATAGAGTTAAGAAGATTTAAAGGTATATTAAGACTCTTGAGAGAGAGCACTTCATTCTAATTTATATTTTATAAATACTGCCAAGGCAGACTTCTCTTTGTAGATAAGGTTGTTTTACTGAGGTTTACTGGGGATAAAGGAGCATCTTGTAGAAGCAAGTTGATATTGTAAGAGTAAAGAAATTTATATGTATATAAAACTGTTATCCTGTGGGCATTATGATATACCACTAATAGATTTACAGGGTTATAGGGCTTAATAACAATACATTGAATTTTTCAGTTTTTGCAGGGATATGCATTTTCACAGAGACACTGCAATTTAGCCACCTTTATGCAATCCCAATTACTCATGAGGAAACCAAGTTTCAAGGTCATCTTGATTGTGGTAACCAAACCCTGGCTTGATTCTAGGCCTTTTGGACCTAGAGGATATCTAGGTAATCTTATTATTTTATATGTAATGAAATAAAATTTTTGAGATTGTTCAAGATCATAGCTTAAATTACTCATATTAAGGGAAGCTTTCCTGAATCATTTAAGAATTTATAAATGCATTTTATTATAAAGAACTTAAACTATATGCATTCAAAATTTATTGGGTTGGTCAAAAAGTTCATTTGAATTTTTCCATAAGAAGTTTGGCAAGTCAAGTGAAATAGGAAGTCATCTTTCTTCTCAGTCTACAACTTTTGTCAGATTGCTGTGAAACACTTCAGACACAGCCATATGGATGTAACCACAAAGGAAAATATTTAAATACATACATGTAGCCTCTCTCCCACACAGTGTCTGATTCATTTGTTTATAAAATTAGTAACATTTTTATGTTTTGTTCTGTAACTTGGTTTTTAATCTTAATACATGCTGAGAAATTCTTATATTTAGAATAGCTATACTATTCTTTAAAATTACTACAAAATATTTTAGAATATTCTAAGAGAACACACTAGTCATAGCAAACACCCTCTTCCAACAACACAAGAGACAACTCTACACATGGATATCACCAGATGGTCAAACCAAAATCAGATTGATTGTATTCTTTGCAGCCAAAGATGGAGAAGCTTGATATAGTGAGCAAACCAAGACGGGGAGCTGACTGTGGCTCAGACCATGAACTCCTTATTGCCAAATTCAGACTTCAATTGAAAAAAGTAGGGAAAACTACTAGGCAATTCAGGTATGACCTAAATCAAATTCCTTACGTTTATACAGTGGAAGTGAGAGATTCAAGGGATTATATTTGATAGAGTGCCTAAAGAACTATGGACGCAGGTTCGTGACATTGTACAGGAGGCAGTAATCAAGACCATCTCCAAGAAAAAAAAGTGCAAAAAGGTAAAGTGGCTGTCTGAGGAGGCCTTATAAATAGCTGAGAAAAGAGAAGTGAAAGGCAAAGGAGGAAAGGAAATATATAGCCATATGAATACAGACTTCCAAAGAATAGCAAGGAGAGATAAGTCTTCCTCAGAGATCAGTGCATAGAAATAGAGGGAAAAACACAATGTGAAAGAGATCTCTTCAAGAAAATTAGAGATACCAAGGGAACATTTCATGCAAAGATGGGCACAATAAAGGACAGAAATGGTATGGATCTAATAGAAGCAGAGTTATTAAAAAGAGGTGGCAAGAATACACAGAAGAATCATACAAAAAAGATCTTCATGACCCAGATAACCATGAGTCCAGCGGTCTTAGGAAGCATCACTAAAAACAAAGTTAGTGTAGGTGATGGAATTCCAGCTGAGCTAGTTCAAATGGTAAAAGATGATGCTGTTTAAGTGTTGCACTCAATATGCCCACAAATTTGGAAAACTCAGCAGTGGCAACAGGACTGGAAAAAGTCAGTTTTCTTTCCAATCCCAAAGAAAGGCAATGCCAAAAATGTTCAAATTCCTGCACGATTGCACTTATCTCACACGCTAGCAAAGTAACGCTTCAATTTCTCCAAGCTAGCCTTAAGTAGTACATGAATTGAGAATTTCCAGATGTTCAAGGTGGATTTAGAAAAGGCAGAGGAATCAGAGATAGAATTGCCAACATCTGTTGGGTCATGGAACAAGCAAGAGATTTCCAGAAAAACATCTACTTCTGCTTCATTGTCTATGCAAAAATCTTTGACTGTGTGGATCACAACAAACTGTGGAAAATTCTTAGAGAGATGGGAATACCAAATCACCTTACCTGCCTCTTGAGAAACCTGTATGCCAGTCAAGAGGCAACAGTTAGAACCAGACACGGAACAACAGACTGGTTCCAAATTGGGAAAGGAGTACCTCAAGGCTGTATATTGTCAGCCTGCTTATTTAACATATTTAGAGTACATCATGCAAAATGCTGGGCTGAATGAAGCACAAGCTGGAATCAAGATTGCCAGGAAAAATATCAATAATCTCAGATATGCAGGTGACACCACTCTTATGGTAGAAAGCAAACAGGAACTAAAGAGCCTGTTGATGAAAGTGAAAGGGGAGAGTGAAGAACCTGGCTTAAAACTCAACATGCAAAAAATAAAGATCATGGCATCCAGTGCCATCACTTCATGGCAAATAGATGGGGAAACAATGGAAACAGTGAGAAACTTTATTTTCTTGGGCCCCAAAATCACTGCAGATGTTGACTGCAGCCTTGAAATTAAAAGACACTTACTCCTTGGAAGGAATCCTATCATCAACCCAGGTAGCCTATTAAAAAGCAGAGACATTACTTTTCCAACAAAGGTCTATGTTGTCAAAGCTATGGTTTGTCCAGTAGTCATATATGGTTGTGAGAGTACAACTATAAAGAAAGCTGCGTGCCAAAGAATCAATTCTTTTGAATGGTGGTGGTGGAAAAGACTCTTGAGAGTCCCTTGGACTGCAAGGAGATCCAACGAGTCCATCCTAAAGGAAGTCAATCCTGAATATTCATTGGAAGGACTGATGCCAAAGCTAAGCTCCAATAGTCTGGCCATCTGATGCAAAGAAATGACTCATTGGAAAAGTCCGTGATGCTGGGAAAGGTTGAAGACAGGATGAGAAGGGGACAACAGAAAAGGAGTTGTTTGGATGGCACTGCTGACTCAATGGACGTGCGTTTGAGCAAGCTCCTAGAATTGGTAATAGACAGGGAAGCCTGGTGTGCTACAGTCCATGGAGTCACAAAGAGTTGGACACGACTGAGACTGAACTGACTACATAATAGTGTGCATGTGTGCTATGTTGCTTCAGTCGTGTCCAGCTCTTTGCAACCCTATGGACTGAAGTCCGCCAGGCTCCTCTGTCCAAGGGATTCTCCAGGCGAGAATACTGGAGGGGGTTGCCATGCCGTCCTCTGGGCATTATTGCTGACTCATGGATGAAACCCATATCTCTTATGTCTCCTGAATTGACAGGTGAGTTTTTTACCACTAGGGCCACCTGAGAAGCCCCTACATAACAGATAAAACCCCTTATTTATGTGATCTCTAAACTACATGTTAAGTAAACTATGCAATTCCTACTGATTTCAAAGATCAACTCAGCAATGTATTAAATTCTTTCTTATATGTAACATGAAGTCTATAATCCTATGATTGGGTCTGAGTCTTTTAGTGAGCCTACACCTCTGGACTGTGTACTTGACAAGGGTGTCTCAGTTACCAGTGCCCACCCCCCACCCCTGTTAGGTGGCATAGCATGGCTAGAATGGCCTGGAGCTGAATAATTTCTTTCTCCAGCTTTGTAACAGAAATTTCCCTTGCACAGGTCAGTTAGGCTCTGATAACACCTAGCAGGTTAGGCTTTGTTAACTAATTTCCCCTGAGGGCAGCCTTGTGAAGGAAGACAGAGTGCTCTGGTGTATTTCACAATGGCCCCTTTTCCCCCTCCCCTTGCGGGATGTTTAAGGGTATTTTCTTAAAATATATACTGTGGGAATCTGGTCAAGCTCCTAGGTAAAGCTCTCAGTATCGCAGGGCCCTCATCTTAGAGGATTTCCTTGGGGTTTTTAGGGGTCAGAGTTGCACCAAGTTCAAGCAGCCAACTGCTTTAGGTTTTCCTCCCAGGGCCCTGCTTCTGGCTGCATCCGTCTTTTGCTCCAGGAAGAAACCATTCCCTGTATTCACCTATCTCTCCAGTTCTGGGGGGCTGCAGATTGCCCTTTTTTAAGAATCCTTGAAGAGCTGTTGATTTTTTTGTGTCTGTTCAGCTTTTTATTTGTTGGTAGGGTGGTATGGCAACTTGTGAATAGTATGTTTTCTTTTATATCTGATTGTTATTTATAAGAAGATATTGATTTTCACCTGATTAGTGTATGGAAAATTTGATTATTAGTAAATCTAACAGTGCTTCAGTTTATATTTCTATTCTCAAGATGGAAAATTATATCTGTAAAAATGATAATTCTCATTTTCTTTTAAGTATACAGATAAATTTTCATTTGTTAAAAAGCCAATTTGGTTTTATTAATATCTTCTGTTGCTTATTCTAGTTTGTTTCCTTTTTTATTTTGTAGTTTAAGAATTTGTGCTTTGAAATTTGTTCATTTCCTTCTGTGTCTTTGAACTCCTTTTCTTGTATATCTGAAAACATTTCAACTTAGGGGATTGTTTTGATTGAATTCAAAGTTAAAAGAAAATATATTCCAGGATTCAATATTATTGATGAAAGGATATCAATATGACTCTGATTCTTTGTAAGTATCCTAGGTTAAAAGAAAGAGATAGCAACTCCTCCCACCCCAAAAAAGGCTGTTATGAAATGCAAATAAGGGAAACCCAAATGACCAAGAGTTACATGAAAAGATACTCCTATAACCTAAAATGTGCTGTTGTACTCTCATACTGGAGGGAAAAAAAAATGATAGTTTTAAAATAATGGAAGATATTTAGATAGAAATCTTGTGCACTGATGTTGAAAAGACAAACTGGTTGAACCACATTGACAATATATCTTATATCACTTGATGAAATTATATGTGCCCTCACCAAAATCCAGCAATCCAGCTCCCAAGAGTATATCCCAGAGAAATTCTATAAAGCATATAAGGAGACATTGAGGATGATTTGTAGTAGCAGAGAGTTAATGGCAATTGTCTTTCACTGGGAGAGTGGATGTGTGTGATGTGGTGGTTACACTCTAAAATGTACCATGAAGCAGCTAGAAGCAATGACTAGATATACACATAAAATCTGATAGCTCTTTGGGAGAGTGTTGCATGGAAAAAAAAAAAAAAAAAGGAAAACATAAGGCTTCTAACAAAATGCCATATATATGTTTTAAACATTTAAAGTCATAACATAAAACTTTATATGCTCTTATTAATATGGAAAAATAAAAGGCCAAAAATAATCAAGATGTTTCTGAAGGATGAAAATAAGAATAGAAGACTAGTCCTACAAAATATGTTGAAGCCTTATTTTGAAGCTTTAGTCATTAAAAGAGATGCTCTTGAAAGGAACAAAATAGAATAAAACAAAATAGAAGGTTGGGAAACAGACACATGCATTTATTGTATTTCAATTTATGACAGAGGTGACATCAGTAAATGAAGAATGGAAGGGCATCTAATTAGTGAATTATAAAAATGCCTATTGACATGGAAATACCAGCATGGTGAAGTAAAAACTATGTGCTCACCAAAAAGGGAAAAAGAATATTCATGAATAATCCTAATTATTGCTAAAATTATATTCTAAATAATCAGACATTTGAGTTCTTGAGTATTTTTTAAGAATAGTTTAAGATAAGATTTCCAATTGGTTAGATACTTCGTTTATAAATTTGAAAATTTTTCGGAATGATGACATAGTTAGCTAACAGAGTCTGTAGTTTAAAATATAATTTGTAAATTATTGAGGATTTCATATGATCAATGTGTATACATGCTCCACTATCTGTTGAAAGAAAATATGATATCTATTATCCTGATAGTATGTTTGTGTTCAATATGAATTATATGTCACACTTCTGTCATTTATATTTTCTGTTTTAGTGTTTTGCTTATAGATTCTGCCATTTTGTTTTAAATATTTTTATTTTTTTTTAGATTCTATTTCTATTATTTTTGGAGTTTATTTTGGTACTCATTGAAAGTAACTTTATAAATTTCTATAATATGCTTAAACATCTATATGCTTTATAGACTTAGAGAGTGTCTTCTATTGCCTATCTACTATGACGGTTAAAATAATACATTTAGTGTCCTTTTATGCCCACTCCAGTTATTTGGTCATTTTGTTGATTTTCATAGATATTGAACACAGTTGAATAAATTGGTACAAAGCAGAACAATTATGGGTCTGTTTTTATCTTGTCACACAGTGCCCCTTCCTCAGTTCTTTTCAGATAAGGTTGTAGAAAAACGATGATTTTAGATTTGATCCGTGCACTTATCCTCTTATAGTTTTGTTGAAAGTTCTACTTTGAGGTTCAGTTCAACTTCCTGAGGGTATAACTTGTGATATTAAAATCACCTTTGTATTTTCTTCATTCCCTCCCCCCCCCCCACTTAATTCTTTAGCTTCATTGAATCCATCACTTCTTTCTATCAGAAGATGCAGAAGATGGCAGAACTGAAGTCTCTGGCCAAGGAGCTAGTAGGGAAGAACATAGGAAATGGAGTATCCTTGAAACTTTTGCTCTTAGCCATTCACTCCCTTAGAGCTTCTGCTCTATTTTCTCTTTTGATTTCTGTTCAAACTGAATGTGGCTTTCAAGATTCAGGCAAATGTTTATTTTATTTAAAAAAAAATAGGATTGTAAGTCTTGTTTATAATGAAAAATAAACATATTCAAAATAAAGAAAATTATACAATATATCCCATATATTCCTCACCCCGCTTCTTATAATTATCAACTCATTCATGTCAGTTGAATTTATCTATACTCCTTTCCTGTTGCTCTTCTTTCTCTTGGATTACTTTGGAGAAAATATCACATATCATCCCACTTTATTTGTGTGTATTTTTGATGTATCTCTAAAAGATGACTCATTTCAAAATATAACCTTTCTTATTACATAAAATGCTAGGAGGTATTCTTTAATATAATTGAACATACAGATTGTTTAGGTTCCCCCAATTATATATCATTTTTTAAACAATTTAGTTCCATCATGTTCCAAATAAATCCCATGTGCAGCAATTGGTAGATAGGTCTTTTAAGTCTCTTTTAATTTATAGCTTCTACCTTCATCTTACTATTATTTTTCTCACAATTATTTGTTGAAGAAACTTTATAGCTTGTGTTATAGAATTTCCCACAGTCTAAATTTTGCTGATTGCATTCTGTGATATATTGAAATGGGTCCCCTTTTTTTCTTTCCTGTAGATTGATCAGACTGAGGCTTGATGCTTTGGACAAAGCTACTTGATAACCCTTGATGTTATATTTCCATTAGAAGTGTCCTTATGGTGAATTTAGCAGATGACCCCTGCTAGATCCATTATTTCATATAGGGTTGTAAAAGGATAGCATTCTAATTCATTCACTCCTTTTCAATTATTATCTAAAAAGCCTAGTTGAATAAAGCATTCTCCCCTATCAACCCTTTGTTTATCTGAATTCAGAGCATATGGAGATACAACTACAACTACCAGCATACAAAGGCTATGCTTGAGCCTTTTCTATGTTTACTGGATTTCTGGATAGTGTGTTGGCTTTTTAGCATCTGCAAAAACATGAATTAGTTTTTTTTTTAATGTATTTTTAAAGAGCTTATGAATTTAAACATTTGACGGGCTTTAAGCAGTACAAATTACTATTCTTATTTATTTTCAAATGTTCCTAGATTTGGATAGTAGGAGTATCCCCCAGTTAGCTTCAGAGTCCTTTTGACATTATTTCAGTAGTGTTTGCTTCCTTCCTGTTCATTTTGACAGCATGCTCTCTCCTCAACTCACATTTTATACCCCAGCTTGAAATTAAACATATTTTTGAGGCACTCCAGTTGCTTTTGGATAAATGGTATTTGAAAACCAAAAAGATTTTTATTGTTCCTGTGTAGGCCTTTTGGTGAAAAGGCATATTTAAAAAAATCATTTATATATGTTTATACTTCAATTAAAATGTAATGAATTTAGTAATTCTTGATTTTTACTTAACCAAATTCTTTTTACATGTAAGTTTTCTTTTCTCATGACCAAAATTCCAGTTTTCAACAACATCATTATTATTATCCATTTATCCTATATAGCACACTAAGGGAAACAATACTAGCTCTCAAAAATATGATTACTGAAAATAGTTTGATAACTTTTTTCACTTTTTTCCCCTTTTTATTGTACATCTCATTAGGAAGGAACACTTGATTTATTGTTCTTTAAAAATCACTTGAAACAAATATTTCCCCCAAGCATAGTTATTTTTATCAGCTGCATGAAGCTGTGCTCACTTTTTTTTTTTAATCTTCTGTTGGGATTTAAAAATTTTTTAAGTTATATTTTGTATTTATGAAAAATACTTGCCATTGTATCAACTCTATTTTATTTTTTTCAAAAACTTTTTTTTTGTTTTTATTTCTTTACTTTAAAAAAATATAAACAAATGTGTTCTCTTTTGTCAATGGTAGGTTTTAAAACATCTTTAATGATGAATAACATCTCTGTGTGTATTTGTACATACGTGTTTATGTATGAGAGAGAGAGAGAGGGAGAGCAAGAGAAAAAATACAGTTTCAAGAATGTGTGCTAAAATTTGGCATGGCAAGCAAATTTGAATTTATGGGAATGTCCCAAGATATGTTCACTGCACACATATTTAAAACTAGGAGTCTGTTTGATATTAAATTTAATTTGACATTTGAAATTAATAATTTATATGACTTTATTTCTAACATATCCTCTGAGATTATTTATGTTACAAAGCCTATGTTATTCCAGTGAGTTTGTTTAAATAATTGTGAATATTTTTTTCATTTATGTTTTAATGAATAAAAATATTTTTGACAAACACAAATTCATTTGGAAATATTTTATTAAAATGTTGTGATTTAGTTATGAGTTGAATGTGACTTGATAATATTTACTTTTAATTGAGAATGAAATAAGCCTATCATTACTATATATAAACATTACTATATTGATTCTTCAAATTTAACCTAACATAGGTCTAATCTTTGAGAATATTTTTGCTAGTTTGCTTATTTTATGACAGCCAATAATCTTTGCCTCCTGGTATTTATACACTTAAGTTGTCTCCTTTCGCCTTAGATATAGCTTGATTCAGCAAACTTTTCTCTCAAATGGCTCATTGATTTTAATATGTCTTATCAGTTCAGTTTAGTTGCTCAGTTGTGTCCAACTCTTTTCAACCTCATAGACTGCAGCACAGCAGGTTTCCCTGTCTCTCACCAGTTCCTGGAGACTGCTCAAACTCATGTCCATCAAGTCAGTGGTGCCATCCAACCATCTCATCCTCTGTTGGCCCCTTCTCATCATATCTTCAATCTTTCCCAGCATCAGCGTCTTTTTTTCCCATTGAGTCAGTTTTTTGCCTCAGGTGACCAAAGTATTGGAGCTTCAGCTTCAGGATCAGTCTTTTCAATGAATATTCAGGATTGATTTCCTTTACAATTGACTGGTTGGATCTCCTTGAAGTCCTAGCAACTCTCAAGAGTCTTCTCCAACACCACAATTCGAAAACATCAATTCTGAGGTGCTGAGATTTCTGTATGATCCAACTGTCATGTCCATACATGACTATTGGAAAAAACATAGCTTTGACTATATGGACTTTTGTTGGTAAAGTAATGTGTCTGCTTTTTAATATGCTGTTTAGGTTGGTCATAGCTTTTCTTCCAAGGAGCAAGTGTCTTTTAATTTCATGGCTGTAGTCACCATCTGCAGTGATTTTGGAGCTCAAGAAAATAGTCTCTCATTGTTTCCATTGTTTCCCCATCTGTTTGCCATGAAGTGATGCGACTGGATGCCAAGATCTTGGTTTTCTAATTGTTCAGTTTTAAGCCAGGTTTTCTGCTCTTCTCTTTCACTTTCATCAACAGGCTCTTTAGTTCTTCTTTGCTTTCTGCCATAGAGATGGTGACATCTACATATCTGAGGTTATTGATATTTCTCCTGGCAATCTTGATTCCAGCTTGTGCTTCATTCAGCCTGGCGTTTTGCTTGATGTACTCTGTATATAAGTTAAATATGCAGGGTGACAATATACAGCCTTGAGGTACTCCTTTCCCAATTTGGAACCAGTCTGTTGTTCCATGTTTGGTTTTAACTGTTGCTTCTTGAGTTGCATACAGATTTCTCAGGAGGCAGGTAAGTTGTTCTGGTATTCCCACCTCTTAAAGAATTTTTCACAGTTTGTCATGATCCAGTCAAAGGCTTTAGCATGGTTAATGAAGCAGAAGTAGATATTTTTTTTTCTGGAATTCTTTTGCATTTTTTGTAATCCAGTAAATGTTGGAAATTCTATCTCTGATTCCTCTGCCTTTTCTAAATCCAGCTTGAGCATCTGGGAGTTCTCAGTTCACATATTCTAGAAGACTTACTTGAAGGATTTTGAGCATTACTTTGTTAACATGTGAGATGAGTGCAATTGTGTGGTAGCTTGAACATTCTTTGGCATTGCCTTTCTTTAGGATTGGAATGAAAGTTGACCTTTTCCAGTCCTATGGCCACTGTTGAGATTTCCAAATTTGCTGGCATGTTGAGTGAAGCACTTTCTCAGCATCATCTTTTAGCACTTGAAATAGCTCAGCTGGAATTCCATCACCTCCACTAGCTTTGTTCATAGTGATGCTTCCAAAGGACCACCTGACCTCACGCTACAGGATGTCTGGCTCCAGGTGAGTGATTACACATCATAGATATCTTGGTCATTATGATATTTTTTGTATAGTTCTTCTGTGTATTCTTGCCACCTCTTCTTGATAATCTGCTTCTGTTAGATCCATACCGTTTCTATTCTTTATTGTGTCCATCTTTGCATGAAATGTTCCCTTGGTATCTCTAATTTTATTGAAGAGATCTCTCTAGTCTTTTCCATTCTATTGTTTTCCTCTATTTCTCTGCATTGATCACTTAGAAGGCTTTCTTATATATCTTCGCTATTCTTTGGAACTCTACATTCAGATGAATATACCTTTTCTCTTCTCCTTTGCCTTTCGCTTGTCTTCTTTTCTTAGCTATTTGTAAGGCCTCCTCAGACAACCATTGTGTCTGTTTGCCCTTCTTCTTGGGGATGGTTTTGATCACTGCCTCCCGTACAATGTTACAAACTTTTCATAGTTCTCCGGGCACTCTACCTGTCAGATCTAAACCTTTGAATCTATTGGTCACCTCCACTGTAATGTTCATAAGGGATTTGTTTTATATCATTACTTGTTATAGTAGTTACATATATCAATAACTGTCAAATCAATGACATATTAAAAAGAAAATTTTATTTACTAGGATTCTAGCCAAAATGTTCAAAAAATGCAATTGATGGATGATTGATGACACTTTCCAAGTGACTCATCATGGTTGAAAATATGTCAAGATCTGGAGGAAATGTGGTGAGAGGTGAGCATTGTGACAAAGTAGTAGTGTGGGGACAGAGTGGAAGGGAAGAGAAGTTCTTAATACCCTGTAAATAGAACTTGAGAGCGTGAGAGTCTAAAGGAAATTAACATATATATACATATATATACTTACCAGTGTGATGACACAGTTTGTGATATTCTTGGCCATACATTCAAGAAAAGCTATGGTCTGACCCTTCTGACTGGTCACTGTGTAAAGAATTAGACTCATATTTCTTTGTGGTGGATCCTAGTTTTTCAGCTAGTGCATGTTTGCCTAGACTTACATAGATTTTACTTATTGTTTCATCTTTCTTCTTTTCTGAACTCATCCTAGCCACAGTTCACATCTGCTCTTCTGACTCTCTGTATCAATGCATGAAGATACCATCCAACTGAGGACTCAAAATGGAAACAAAACAGCTATCCTTAACATTTGCCTGCCCGTTTATTTTCATATTCATTGAGTCTTGTCAAGATTCTTGCTGAAATATCTCTCAGATTTGTCCTCTCTGATCACAACCTCACAGACATTGCTTTAACTTAGTAACTCCACAGCTGTGTTGTGATCTATTAAAATAGCTTCCTGATTCTTGTGCCTGTGTTCAGAATCTGTCTAGCTCTAAACTGTTCTCTCCACTTCAATTAATTTTTGTTGCAAAGCATAGATAAAATAACTCCAAATTTAAGATGAAAATCTTAAATGGCATTGAATTACCAACTGTTAGAAGTCCAGATACCTAGGATGTCAGGCAAGTTTTATCCCATTGGCACTATATATCTTTTTAAAATTCATTTTTATTGTAATACAGTCACTTTACAATGTTGTGTTAGTTTCGACTATACAGCAAAGTGAATCAGCTATGCATATACATATATCCCCTCTTTTTTAGATTTCCTTTCCATTTAGATCACCACAGAAAATTGAGTAGAATTCCCTCTTCTGTACAACAGGTTCTCAGTAGTTATCTGTTTTATACACAGTAGGCTATATATGTCAATCCCAATCTCCCAGTTCATTCCTGCTTCTCCCTTTTGGTATCCACATGTTTGTTCTCTACATCAGTGTTTCTGTTTCTGCTTTACAAATAAGTTCACATGTACCATTTTTCTAGATTCTACATATAAGTGATATTATACAATATTTGATTTTACTTCTGTGGTGGTTCAGATGGTAAAGCATCTGCCTACGATGCAGGAGACCCAGGTTCAATCCCTGGTTCAGGAAGATCTCCTGGAGAAGGATATGGCAACCTGCTCCAGTATTCTTGTCTGGAAAATCCCATGGACAGAGGAACCTGGTAGGCTGCAGTCCATGAGATAGCAAAGAGTCAGACACGACTGAGTGACTTCACTTTCTTTCTTTCTGACTTACTTCCCTCAGTATGACACATCTCTGGGTCCATTCACACCTCTGCAAATGGCATAATTGTGTTCCTTTTTATGACTGAGTAATATCCCATATCATATATTATACATACTGTATCTTCTTTATTCTTCTGTTGATGAATGTTTAGGTTGCTTCCATGTCCTGGCTATTGTAAATAGTGCCACAGCTAACATTGGGGTGAATGCATCTTTTTGAATTATGGTTTTCTCTGGGTATATGCTCAGGAGTAAAATCCATTTCCATACTATTTCCAAAATCTTGGATCATATTTACTCTGAATTTGTTTTCGGGTAGATTGCCTATTTTCTCTTCAATTATTTGTTCTTATGGGTTTTTACCTTGCTCCTTCATCTGCAATATATTTTTCTGTTGTCTCATTTCATCCAGCTTACTGTGTTTGTGGTCTCCTTTCTGCAGGGTGTGGGATCTTGTTCCTCTTGCTTCTCGTGTCTGTCCCTTGGTGGGTGAAGGCAGTCCAGGAGCTTGTGTAGGCTTCTTGGTGGGAAGGACTGGTGCCTGTATCCTAGTGGGTGGAGTTGAGTCTTGTCCCTCTGATAGACAGGGCCACATCAAGGGGTGTATTTTGGGGCATTTGTGAACATAGTGTGACTTTTCGCAGCTTGTTTTGCTGATAGGTGGGGCTGTGTGCCTATCTTGCTGCTTGACTGGAGGCATCTGGTATTGGAGCCTGCAGGCAGTTGTAACCCAATATATCTTTGGGAATTGCACTATTATCCAAAAGAATTCCCTAACTATATACAGAATTTATTACTGAGGGTCTTGGTAGCATTTGATTGGTCTAGGGATGGGCAAAGGACAATGCAAAGGCAACCCAAAACCCTTTTTTAGGGGGAGAATGAGAAAAAATTGCAGAGTTGGGCTAAGGGCAAGAATAGAGAGAAATATAGAGATTGAAACTTGGACTCTCTGCATATGACTTGACTTCTTTCACATAAATTTAAGGGACTGTTGGCAGTCATTTTCTTTCTTTCATGTGACCTGAGTAGTATCAATAGTAAGTGTGTAGAGAAAAATCATTTAGATAGGTTATCAGAAGAAGCAAATATGCAAATTACAGAGCTTGCTTCTCAGGATCCTTGAAACCTTCTAGTTGCTGATTTCCTGAGACATGGGTTTCTACTTGTTATGGAAAAAAAAAAAATTAAGCCAATGAATCTAGTGGTATTGGGGAAAAATAGAATATATGAGTAATTCCGTTGATTACTAACTGAGAAGGATAAATTTATTTGCTTGTTCAGTTTTGATAATTAAACACACAGATAATTTAAATTAAATTTAACACACAGAGATTTGAAATTAATTATCTCTATAAAAGTTCTATATATATGTATATTTATATGTTTATTATATTGATTGTTAAAGTTAGATAAGGAAGCCATTAATAGGACAGTAGCACAGTTATTCACTTGTCTTTTTCTTTTGTTTATCTGAAAATTTAAATCTTTGCTATTAGTTCAGAAAAAAATTTTTTTTTTCTCTGCAAACAATACTTAATGTGTAATTGTAATGAGGTGTATTTTCTCAGCCAGGTGTGAATAAAGGCAAACTATGCCCTTTACCCCAACTCTAGCTCACCTATTCATGATTACATGTTAGATTCTTTTTTTTTTTAATTTTCTTTGCTTTATTGTGTTGGTTTTGCCATACATTGACATGAAACTTGTCAAATAATAACGTCAGTGAAAGCTATGTGGAACTTCTCTGTTGTCCCCACATGTATAAGGCTTAATGCTGAAGATAAATGGGCTCTAAGTACCCAAATTCTAAAAAAAAAAACAAACTACTGTCAGTTAAGTTTAGAATCTTCCCACATTTCCCACTCTAATTCTGGATATTCATCTTAAGGCATGTCTCCTATATTGGCTAGACTGTACTGGAGACAGATATAAATATATAACCAGTGATTTAATTAGAGTAATTTCTGAGAGTGATAAGTACTCTAAAGGCTACAAACACTTAATGTGTTAGAATGTGACTGGGGCAGAGATTTGGGGTAGGGTGGTCACAAAAGCTCTGAAAAGATAACAATGGGCTGAGATCTGAATGATGAGATGGATTCATCTGCATGAACACTCACAAGAAGAGTATTTCCTTCAGAGGAACAAGTGCAAATATTAAGAAGTTGAAACTTATCTGAAGTGGTTGCAGGGCAGAAAGAAGATCACGCTACATCCAAGAGGCATCAAGCAGAAAAGTTAGTTTCATTACTTTTAGTGTATTTGTTAAAATAAATCTGAATATAATAATACAAACTGTTTGACCTTTTCAGTGTTTTAGTGTTTATGGACTGTAATCCTTCAGGCTCCTCTGTCCATGGGATTTCCCAGGCAAGAATACTGGAGTAGGTTACCATTCCCTTCTCCAGGGGATCTTCCCAACCTAGGGATAGAACATAGGTCTCCTGCATTGTGGGCAGATCCTTAATGGTCTGAACCCCCGAGGAATCCCCATTAAAATTATTATGATTAATTATAAAAACTGTGAATGATTCTTAGATACTGTTTGCATGATCAAGTCGTGCGTTCTAAAGATAGAATAAGGTCTTGTTTTCATAAGAAGTACTTTTTGTTATAGACATGATGTCTAGAAATTTTATATAACATTCAATTTAGCACTTTACAGTTAGAAAAAATAGTCAATATCATTCAAATACTTTTGTTTGGATATAAAAGAAAATAATATGTATTCATCATGTCAGCTATCCTGAACAATTTGAACTTGCTAACTTAATGTGGTTACCAGGTAGGATTTTTCTCTTTCTGGGGGGTCAAAACACAAATTTCTTTTCCTTTCCCTAGAGGAGTTGTCAAGTATATACTTTTAAATTTACTGTAAAACTTTAGAAGTCATTACTTTAAATAGATCTTGATTTTAAGATCTTAAGAAGACTATCAGTCTACAGGACTTTATTCCATTGATGACTTGCAGGAAGTTATTGTGAGCCAATATACAAGGTTCATCAGAACACTGTTTAATGCAGCAGAAATTGACTTGCAGGCATAGGTGTACTTCAGTACTGTAGTTATTAGCTCCATTTGTCAATATGGAGAAATGAAAGCTAAGAAAGATTAATTGGGTTTGCCAAGGTTACAAAACATTGGAGTGACAGAACCAGAAAAAGAGCCTGTGTTGTCTGACACCCAAATCTTAGCTCAGAGTCCTACGTAATTTTGCCTCCAGCTAAATACTACTGGTTTGGTGGATAACAGGCTCAATGCATTGCTTTTTATTGTGACTTCTCGGTAATTAATGATTAGGGATGCCTTTTCTGTTCTTTCTAAGACGTTAAACTGTTTCTCAGTGAGTTCTCAGTCATGAATCTTTGTTCTGTACTTGCCTATATTTCTCGCCCCATTGACTTCACAGCGAGATGGAATATAGGAAAGATGTAAAGCCTCTGCCCTTTTTTCCATTACTGGCAATATTTTTCCAGTTCAGTTACAGGTTTAAATATAGACTCTTTGTTAGCCAATTCATCCAACACCTCACTCACATACAGCCCAAACTTACAAATGCTTCCTAAATCTTCATGTTCTTATTCTATTAATTTCAGAGAAAAAGTAATGCAATGGTTTTGCACTGTGTCTTTTTATCATGAAATAGATGAGTTCTGCAGTCACTTATAGATAAAATGGGTTACCAAGGATTACTGATTAAATCCTATTCATTTGTGAATGACTACATTTTAACCCCATTTCTCATGGGCCAGGATTTGTTTAATAAATTAGATATGCCTTTGTGAAATGTAGCAATGTTTTGAGAAATGTAAATAATGACATTGAAGTTTTACAGTCAATAGTATATTATATTTAATTAATTTTCTACCACTTCCCAAAGGCAATTAAAAATGGAGGATTTTCCCTGTTCAAAAATGCTGAACCCACTTGCAATAGTATATATATCTTGATTTACATAAAAAAAATAATATGGCAAGGTGATAAGGAAAGAAAATGCAGTAAAATGCTTGTTGCTCTAGAAGCAAGAGTACCTGGATAATTAGTTGCCAGTCAATTGAGATTTCACCCCAGATAACAGAGCAGGACATTAGTAACTTTAAAGGTGGAGAAAATATACCCATAATTGATTCTAAATTTGTGATTTTTAAATATTTGAGTGATTTATTTATCATTTGTAGTTTTTCTTTTAAAATACATGTATTATAAATCTGGATTTCATCTAAAAGATTTGAAATTAAGGTTTATCTTTTGAGAAATTTCACATACTTTGTCATTGCATTTAACCAACTTGATTTAAATTATAGTTAAGATGCCTGTTTCCATACAGTTTCATTTTATTACATGTAATTTAATTAAAAGTATTTCAACAAAATGAATAAAACTCATTAAGTTTTTCAGAATATGCTCTTCTGATTATTACAGTACCTAGGTTTTTCTTGCATGGAGACTATTTGACATAACTGCATGCATCTGTTAAAAAGTTAGCATCTAATCTAAAGAAATTTTTTCTCTTTTGATTGATGGACAATTTGTAAAGAATGTAGATTGTCAAGAAGCCTTTCCCTTTTCCTTCCTGAAATCCCTGTTTCAAACCAGTGCTAGCAATTTCCTGTCTGTGCTGGCATTCAAGGCATAAGATATCCTTGTCTTTGACAGCAAAGGACATTTGTTTTGTTTGAGTTGCATTCTTATCACTGACAACAATAAAATTGTCAAGTGTGTTATTTGGAACATCAAATTCAGTAAGAACCTTTGTGTAAGTAAGGGACATTGGATAAAATAATGTTTTCTTTCTTAACCAATGGAACATACAGCTGACTTTGGAATATTTGGATTAAATGATAAATACAATATAATTACAAAAGAATGTAGTTACAAGGAACCAAGGAAGACATGTCTGTAAATGATAGAGTAGAATTCAAATTATTTGTTGCATTATATATTTGGAATCAAGGGAATTGTAACAACATTTGCATTTAAAAATACAAATAAATTTAGGTCTCAACAAAGATTTGAAGTTAAATATCTGAGATTTCACTAAAAAAGTGACTAAAATAAGACAAAACTTAGTCTTCTATTTCTCTTTTTATTCAGAAAATCTCACTGTCAATTGGAAATAATAATAGTCGTTCATTCATTTTCCATATTGGTTGAATCCATGTCCTTCCAACCTAGCTTAGACCCATATTTCTGAATGAATTCAGTCTTCGTAAATAAAAGAAAATTTACCTAAGTATCTTATGACTTTTTGAGATAAATTAGAAGAAGTTTAAAGATTAAATTTAATATTCACAGATTTTAAAATCTTAAAATTTGTTCTACTTCTGGCAAAAATCATAATGATATCAAATCTTAGAAGAAAATTCAGTTAGAATAAAATTCACAGTCTTATGAACATGTAACTATATTCTGTTAAATTAAAATAGTGCTTAATCTGTTCACAATGTAAGATCCTATGCAGAGTGTAATAATTATGGAATTATTAAAACAGTTACCAGTAATTTTTATTTTTATCATCTGTGCCACACCTCTAAATTACATTAATAATTATAGATAGATCATATTTTTATTTTATAAGCACAGACATACCTCAGTCTTTAATTTATTGACTTCTTGCTTTGTAAAATTCCTAAAACATAAATTTAGATAATGTACCTTAAAATACAAAATTAGTTAACATATATGATAGGGATAGGGCTATATTATATTTTAAAGGTATTTTCTTATTTAAGTTACATTTTCTTGGAACACTATAACCAAAAGAGAAAAAAATACATGATATTGTAATCCTTACCAAAAAAATTTTAGGTAAGAATTATCATATCATTTTTTTTCTTTAGCATAGCTAAAAAATATCCTCCAAAGTTCTATTCCTTCTGGAATAATGTAAAAGCTACATAAGTCCCAGAAGACAACTTTTTTTCAATAGATGGTGGGGTGGGGTATAATGTATTAGGGCTTCCCTGATAGCTCAGTTGGTAAAGACTCCACCTGTAATGCAGGAGATCCCGGTTCAATTCCTGGGACGGGAAGATCTGCTGGAGAAGGGATAGGCTACCCACCCCAGTATTCTTGGGCTTCCCTTGTGGCTCAGCTGGTAAAGAATCCACTTGCAATATGGGAGACCTGGGTTCGATAGCTGGGTTGGGAGAATCCCCTGGAGAAGGGAAAGACTACCCACTTCAGTATTCTGGCCTGGAGAATTCCATGGACTATATATATAGTCTATGGGGTCACAATGAGTTGGACATGACTGAGTGACTTTCACTTTCATTTTCATAATGTATTAACTTATTTTCTATGGGCAAACACATCTGAATGGGTGTCCAGAATAGAATCTACTAATGTTTAAACTGTACCTGGGGTTGTTTGTGTCTAAAGTGGAGAAAAGGAGAAGGGTAAGATTCTTATCATTGTAATTCTTTCTCTTCTTCATTTTATTTCTTCTTCGCTCATATCTTCCTTACTCACTTGTTCACCTGTGTACACTCCTGATCATATGCAGTCCAAGACTGATGGCCAGATTCATTTCTAGATTTGCTAGAATCAGTATCTTTGAATTGAACCAGTATCTTTGAATTGAATCAGTACCTGTGCTACTGAATGAACAAACTACAGGAAACTAGGCATATGGAAAATAATGATTTTATTTTTAAAGATTTTACTGAGAGTGTTAGCTCTGAATTTTGTTGCTGTTCAGTCGCCTAGTCCTGTCCTACTCTTTGTGATCCCATGAACAACAGCATGGCAGGCCTCCCTGTCCCTCACCAACTCCTGAAGTTTGCAGAAGTTCATGTGCATTGCATCGGTGATACCATCCAGCCATCTCACCCTCTGACTCCCTGTTCTCCTTCCGCCATCACACTGTCCCTGAATACACAATGAAATATTACTCAGCATTAAAAAAAAAGATTCATTTGAATCAGTTCTACTCAGATGGACGAAACTGGAGCCCATTATCCAGAGTGAAGTAAGCCAGAAGCAAAAACAACAATACAGTATATTAACGCATATATATGGAATTTAGAAAGACGGTAACGAGAACCCAACATGCGAGACAGCAAAAGGAACGCAGATGTATAGAATAGACTGTGGACTCTGTGGATGAGGGCAAGGGTGGGATGATATGGGAGAATGGCATTGAAACATGTTAATTATCATATGTGTAATCAATCGCCAGCCCAGGACTGATGCTCGGGGCTGGTGCATCGAGATTTCCCCGGGGGAGGGAGGAGGGAGGGAGGAGGGAGGGGGCTTCTGGAGGGGGAGCATATGTAAACCCATGGTGATACCATGGCATTGTATGGCAAAAACAATAATAAAAAAAAAGAAGTTGAAATTAATAGGTGAATGCACAATTAAAGTTACTTAATTTGAGAGCCATATATCCTTTAAGTTTTCTTCTAGCCATGAAATATTTAACTGGTAAAGTACATCAGAACAAAAATGTCTCAGACCCATTAACTCTTTATTTTTAAGATTTTTCTATTTACTTTTTGGCTGTTCTGGATCTTCAGTGCCATGCGTGCTTTTCTCTAGTTACCCCAGCAGGAGCTACTCTCTGGTTTCAGTGTGCAGGCTTCTCACTACAGTGGCTTTTCTTGTTGGGGAACCTGGGCTCTAGGGCACAATGGGCTTCAGAAATTGTGGCTCCGGGGCTCTAGAGCACAGGCTGGACAGTTGTGGTGCATGGGCTTAGCTCCTCTTCAGGTATGCGGGATTCCCCCACATCAGGGATCCAACCCAAGTCTCCTGCATTCGCAGGTGGGCCCTTTACCGCCGAGTCACCAGGGAAACCCCACATTTACTCTTTTAAAACATATTAATATATATTAGTAACAAGTATATGTGCTATGTATGAAATTGCTAATCTAATGATAATGAGAGCCAAATATCCTAAAATTAATTCAATAATCATATGATTTTTCCCTCTCATGCACAGTGTACAGACAGTTGCTATTTCACCTGACTATAATATGTCCAGACTTGTACCAGATTACCCTCCTTCAGTCAGTCTTCAGAGAATGCATATATATCTATTCTATTCCCTGTTTGCACACAAGCAGCCACTTGGCTCTAGAATCTAACTCTCCACTCTGCTCAGTTTACCATGTGCTCTGTAGTTTGTCATCTCACCCTTTGTCTTAAGACTAACTTCTCTCAGGGACTATTATTGGTCCAAACTGCTTCATTTTACATTTGGGCAGAGAGCTGGCTTTTCAGCTCCCCCCAGGAATCACTGAGAACAGGTTGTAATGTTTAACACTTTACTGAAGACTTGGGAACAATGGAAGAAAAATTTAACATGAAGAACTTTTAAAAAGATGCTTTTTAGAACCACTCTCAGCAGAAGCCAGGTTCAGTTCAGGTCCTCCTACACCTACCACAGACTCTGATACAGACAGGTGCTAGGTAAGTGATGTTTTTGTGAATTCCTTAATGGAATTAAATGTTTGTAAAATTCATATATTCAAATATATTCACAGAGTTTTTGAATTAGGAGCCTCTTGACCACTAATCTGCTAACTTGCCTCAGGGTTCAGTTTATTTCCTCTCTGAAAGAATGACTTTGAGAAATTCTCCAATCCAGGCTTATCTCTGGAAAGCTAGCAGCAACAAAGCCATTTTCTGCTCCTCTTCCAATTAAAAGAATTACTTCTGAAGTAGTGATTGTGATAATGCATTCATTATTTTAACACCTGCCATTGTTGTTGTTTTGCTGCTAAGTCATGTCCAACTCTTCTGTGACCCCACCAGGCTCCTCTGCCCATGGGATTATTCAGGCAAGAATATTGGAGTGGGTTGCCATTTCCCTCTCCAGGGGATCTTCCCAACGCAGGGATTGAACCTGCGGCTCCTGCCACATCTTCTACCTTGCAGGCAGACTCATTACCACTGAGCCATGGTGGAAGCCCCCAGTAGTGTGATACTTTTAAGTACAAAAATTACGTTGTTTTAACTGGTGTGATATCAGTCAGCAACTGCGTTCCTTTTTTAAATTTCTTTCCTTTTCCTCTGTCTGAGTGAATGATAGTCGTTCAAGTTGTGTCCAACTCTCTGCAACCTTGTGGACTACATAGCCTGCCAGGCTCCTCTGCCCATGGAATTCTTCAGGCAAGAATACTGGAGTGGGCTACCATTTCCTTCTCTAGGGGATCTTACGGACCCAGGGATCTAACATGGGTCTCCTGTATTGCAGGCAGATTCTTTACCATTTTTGAGCCACCAGGGAAGCCTTTCCCCATTTAGTTTTCTGACTCAATCACCCTTGAAACTTGGTACTCTCACTGTCAGGCCTTAACCATTTGTCTCCACATAGTTCCTACTGGTTCCAGTTTCTCCATGATCCCCTCCTGTCTGGCAACCCTAGCAACCCTCCAAGTTCATCTTTCATCCAAAGAAGGGGAGAAATTAGATCAAAAGAAGGGATATTCTGTAATCAAATAGTCTGCAAAATTGCCTTAGGAAATTTCCTGAGAACTTATGTCAGGATAAATAAACATGCCAAGGAATTCTGAAGCCTAATGAGCCCAGGTCTTCCAGAATTGGGAATTCATTCTGAGGCTGCCTTGGGTGTACTGGACTGAAGTTAAAGGGAGCAACTGAGCCTGAAGCAGCCATCAGCTTAAATTAGCATGATGATAACTGATGAACAGGCACACACGAGCACTGATATTTTACTTGATATTTTCTTTAAAGTAAAATTACTTTACTTCATGATTTCTAACACAGTGTTAATATACAGTAAAGTGCTAGCAACTTTTTGTATTTAACTATTTCTTTAAGAAGATTTGAGTGTGTATAATACTTTATTTAATAATCTTTGAATTTTCTATAAAAATGGAGTATAAAGATTAGAGAATTTAAAAAGTTATCATTAATATTATTTCTTGATTTGATTATTCACTACTCATTTAAAAAAATGTATCATTTATTCATGAGATTATCAAAGGAATGGTGTTTGGATCCCCGGGAGGGACAGTTTCGATTTTCCCCAAAATGAAGTAGAACTCTGGTCAGTGTTAGAGGTAAGAAATAATTTAATATTATTTTTTAATTGAAGTATAGTTGATTACAGGTTATATTATTTTTGGATGTACAACATAGTGATATGATTTTTTTATAGATCATACTCAATTTAAAGTTTTCATAAAATATTATATTCCCTGTGATTTATATTGCATCCTTGTATCTTATTTACTTATTTATTTATTTTTTTGTTTTATTTATTCATTATTTTGGCCGTATGGCTTGTGGGATCTTAACTTCCCAACCAGGGATTGAACCCAGGCCCAGAGCAGATAAAGCACCAAGTCCTAATCACCTGGACCTTTAGAGAATTCCTGTATTTTATTTATTTTAAACCTTCTAGTTTGTACCCCTTTATCCTTTTGCCCTATCACACTCCCCTCCCACCCACTGGGAGGCATTGGTTTGATTTCTTTATGTATGAATCTGTTTCTGTTTTGTTGCATTCTTTCATTTTCTTTTAGATTCTACATGTAAGTGAAAACATACATATTTGTTTTTGTCTGACTTACTTTGCTAAGCATAATAATTCTTAGGTCCATGCATGTCATTACAAATGTCAAAATTTCATTGTTTTCTATGGGTGAGTAATATTCCATTGTGTGTGTATCTGTGTGTGTATGTATACGTATGTCACATCTTATTTATCCATTTGTTTGTTGATTGATACTTAGGTTTCTTCCATGTCTTGGCTATTGTAAATAATGCTGCCTGAACATCAGAATTCATGTGTTTTTCGAAGTAGTGTTTTCTTTTGAAGAGAACTTAATTTAGAGACAGCAATATAAATTAGTTAGCCAAGGCAGCAGTGGGTATTGGAGACTGATGGGAGGTACTTTGGATTAATATGATTCTCATTTTAAAGTCAGTATATAAATTTTTCATTGAGGGAAGCAGGAAATATTGAGTTCAAAAGCTTTTAGTTTGTTAAACAAATTACAGAAATTTTACAGCTTTTTAGTGTTATCTAACAAAATGGTAACATTACTGTATATTATGCTCTCATAACAAAAGGAATAAAGGAATAAAAATGTATGCCTCTGTCCATTCTAGAGTTGAAATTGTGGTGGGGCAACCTATTACTTACATAAAATTCCATAGTAAAACTAAAAAATGATAAATTTTGGGAAAATATCGAAACTTCTGAAGTAAAACTCAAGTGACAAGTATTTAGGACACAAATCCCAAGTGCAAAAGTTTTTGTGAAAAAAATCATTTTCAAACATTGGATGGAAGCTGTGAATCTCCTTTATAAAGCTATAAGAGAAAAAAATGTAATGATAGCAACTGAAAGTTAACATCTACTTAGGAAATCAAAATATTGCTTTATATGTACTGTTTGTGTATGTGTGTGTACACTAGCTCTTGTTTTCGATTTTGTTGCTAATGTAGGAAGCATCATAAGCCCAAGCATCCTATGCCAGCTAGAGAGATACAAGTAGGAACATATTCTGATTTCAACTTTGTGACAAATATTGTTGCAGGTGCCAAAATAGGTGCAACATTTTCAAATTATCACCTGTGTTTATTTGCTGGAAAGAAAAGTGTCATGCTGCTTAGTGGAATGTTGTAGCATTGTGATGCTAACATCTACACTCTGCAGACAAAACCTTAAACTATTCCATCTGTGATGGTACCATATTTTGTTGAGAACTCGTGCCAATCGTACAGCTGTGTGATGGCAGCCAAAGATAAAGTGATTTTGTAATTCAAGGATTATAATCTATTAAATATCTTAATTTTAGAAACTAGGGATACATTTTGGTTTCTTTAGATCATGGATTTGTTGGATTTCTAAAAACAACCCACACTTGAGTTGATGAAAGATTCACTGTTCATACTGTCAGTCCTAAATTAAACCTATATACTAGAGTAAAAAGAGAACCCGATTGTCATTCTTTCTTCTTAACATAAATGTATGGCACTGACTTATTCTAGATACTCACAGGCTGGTTAATTAGCTATCTTAACACTCAATGTAATTGACTGCTCACATTGAAAGTGTAACCATTTGCTTGTGTGGCACTGTTCTTGGGAGTCACTAATACTCATAAAAGACAAAGAAGTATAGTGCATTTAGATGTTGGAAAATCTTATGCATCAAGTAATATCCAATTGTAACAATCATTGATAAGGGGCCTATTTGCTCTGGCTGTTCTAATAACCTGCCAGTTTTACAAACAAAATCATACATCCATTTCACATCAGTATAAAACTTATATGAATTGCTAAGAAATAGTCTACAAATTAAAAAGATATTAAGCATGTCTGTCCATATGGGTAGGAGCAGGAGGAATTTGGAATTTTAAAGTTTGTATAATCTGTATAGTGGCTGGCTGCCCATGAGCTGTCTGCTGGTTCCATCACCTTGATTTTGCTTTCAATCTCCTGACCGCTCATTACACTTTCTTTAAACATTTCTTAATGACTCACTCAATGTCAATAAAGCTCCTTCTCTCTCATGAAAACCCTTCAAGGTTCTCCTTTGCTTTGATCACTATCCTGATTCGTTACCCATCTAATGCTCTATTTCACACAACCAACATCACTTGCTCTATTTTATGCTTTGGAGAAGGAAATGGCAACCCACTCCAGTATTCTTGCCTGGAGAATCCCAGGGACTATAGCCTTCCAGGCTCCTCTGTCCATGGGGTCACAAGAGTTGGACACAACTTAGCGACTAAACCACCACCCTGCTTTATTCTCCCTTCAGCTGAATTTGCAGAACCAAGTATATCTGGCATCTGGATACAGAGTGTGCTATGTATCTTCAGACTTAAATTTCATCAACCCAAGCACTTATAAGTTCTGGTTTGATTGACATGCTGTTTATGTTATGATTTGCATATTAAATGCTTATAAATGCAGTGCTTTGAAAATATTGTCGTACAACTGTCACATGAAGAGTGAAATCATTTTTGCATCTTTATCTTTTTTCCTTGTGCCCATTTGTATTTCCAGCACTATTATATATATATATATATATATATATATATATATATATGTAAAACATATATTACACACACACACACACACACACTCCCTAAGTCCCTCAGTGAATTAGACCTGGGGAAGAATCCCTTATGATGCTGCGTAGAAGAGAACAGAAATTTTTGCCATCACTGAACCGTAGTTTGGAGCCTGAATTTATTTTCTCTGAGCGTCTTGAACCACTAATTTAGAAAAGGGATAGACTGTTTAATGCTAGCAGCTTTCAACTATTTTTGCTTTAGACTTGTTGAATATTATTACATTTTCAGTTGTGCTGGCTTTATAAATTGATCCCTGTAGAACTCTCTTTTCCAGAGGTAGTGTGCCTTCTTTCAAGCCCGGATTAATGCCACTAAATTCACCCTTTGATGTTAATAATTAAAAAAGAATAAATATTCCTTGTGGATTTTTGCTTCAATGTAACGTAAGCTTCATTTCTTTCTCAGTAATATCTATCTGATAAGATTTACATCAATGATGAAGACTAGTTGGAGCCTGTGGTTCACTTTTGAATTGCTGGCAATAAGACTAAGTGTGTTTCTGTAGTCTCTCTGGACTCATGAGGCTCTGTACAGAAAATCTGTTGAGTTTCTCAATGTATATTTGGTTTCATTCAATCTAGAAGTATATACTGTGCATGAGCCATTTTGACTGGTGCTATGTAGGAACCAAAACAAAAAATATAGGGTAATTTTCTCGAGTTACTGTAACATATTAGGGAATATAGGCAGTTGCAAATAACTGTATTAAAAATAAAACATAGAAAATGTTCTAAAAATGGTAAAATTCATTGTAGGAGTAGAGACAGGATAGTTTTTTATGTTATTCATTCCCAAGTAATAATCCATGAGTAGTCCTAAAATATTTGAGGTTTTGGTATAGCAATTCATTTTAAAGTTATCCTCTTCAAATTGTACTAAATAACCATATTCTTACTTTCAAAATATTCTTGGAAAAAAGTTATTTGTAAATTCAATGCCTCTTATTTAAAAGTATACAATTGTTTCTTTTACTTGATTTTAACATAGTGAAAACATTGTAGAATACCCTAGATGGAGTATATAACTCTGAAAAAATCTAATGTGAGCTTTAATCTTACAAAAATTATTATAAAGTGATGAAGGTGGAAACCACTGGTATAAATTATTTCATCTCATTGAATAACATTATGACTCATTGATGAAATGCTGTGTCATTTGTCTATTTTCAGAAACCCAATGGTATTGAAACTGCTACAGCTACATGGAAATGAAAAAACTTGAAAAGCCTGTAGGAGATACACAGTGGTATTAGAAGTTTCATTAAGTAGAGCTTTAGGGCCAGAAATCTTGTTTGTGAACTTACCTTGTAGCTGTGTTTACTTAGGAAGCCCATTATTTTTCCTTATAGTATAGATGTATTGGAATGGCTGGAGGCTGTCAGAGAACTGGCAGTGGGAAACCCCATCTTCACAACAACCCACGTCATAACCCCTGCATGAGATCATTAATCGAAGACTTTTTTGTGTTAAATAACCGAAGCTATGATTTGTTTCTTGGGGGAATTGTCTATTGGCCTGAACAACTGAAATTACTTACAATGGCATTAACTGAGAAAGAATATTTTTTACATCATAGTATTTGATATCCTTCCTTAATAGGTACGTTTTCAACATGTACATCTCACCTGCACTTTAAGATGATCTCTGATAAATGTGATACATTTCCCATACTGTTATGGTGAATTTGCTCTTCAGACAAATTCTGGTTTGGGGCATGTTTTAGTTTCATAAGTCTGCTATTACAAAACACCTCAGACTGGGTGGCTCTAAGCAACAGTTCATTTTCTCATAGTTCTGGAAGTTTGAAGTCTAAGACCAAAGATGTCAGAAGTTTTGCTTTCTCTAGAAACCTCTGTTTTTGGCTTGCAAAGTGGAAGCCATCCACTTTGGACGGCCACGGTGTCCTCACATAGCCTTTCTCTGATGTCTTGCCTTGTAGGTCCTAACTTCTTCCTCTTATAAGGACACCAGACATATTGGACCCTATGACATCATTAACTGTCATTATCTCTTTGAAAGGCCTGTGTTCAAACGTAGGCACATGGTGGGCTAAGGCTTCAACATATGAATTTGAGGCGGACATAGTTCAGTCTGTAACAAAGAGTTAAAGGGCTTGGATTTGCTGAACAATGAAAAACTAAAAAGTACCCCAAGTAACTAAGGGAATACTATAGGCTATGAAAAGAGGCTTTGTCTAATATTTATGGCTGTTTGTTTTACCCATGAAGAATGGAAACGGTTGTTCAAATTAGGAGTCTGGGAATCATTCATTACTCTTCACTCTACTGCTGTTTAGTGAATTATTTGGGAGAATAAAATCTCCTAAAAATCTGTTCAGTCCTTCAGCTTTCCTCCAGTCTTAGTGTGGATATGTTAACTTACATCATTGCTAGATTAATATGGAAATTTTCCCATTAGTATTGATATTTCTATCATTCTCCCAATTTTAAATCCTTCCAATTCATTCCCAGTTCAACATCCAAAGCGCTTTACCTTGACCACAGACCTGAGTGAAACTCCCAGCATGATTTAATAAGCTTCTATCAATGTCTGTACCCTCATTCTCTGTCTCCTTTGCTACTCTTTCCTTTTCTTGCTCCCCTCTTGCATTCTATGTTTCAGCAGACTAAGCTTGCATTTCTTGAGAAAGATCATGTTCCCTCTTGTCTCTGGTACCTTATATTGCACAATGTATATGCTTTACACATGTGGAAATTTTAGCCTGAAGCCCTTTCTGCCAAGAATCTTGTTCTTATTTAAGGTCTTAGTTAAGATAACATTTTTAATAAGGATTTTCAAGTCAAAAAAGTGAAAGTGTTAGTCGCTTAGTCATGCGCGATTCTTTGTGACCTTATGGACTGTAGCCCACCAGGCTCCTCTGTCCATAGGATTCACCAGGCAAGAATACTGCAGTGGATAGCCATTCCTTCTCCAAGGGATCTTCCCAACATGAAGATCAAACCTGGGTCTCTTGCATGGCAGGCAGATCCTTTACCATCAGAGCCACCAGGAAAGCCCATTAGAAGCCTTTATTCACCCTCAAATCTGGGTCAGATGCTTTTTTAAGTTACCACCAAAACCTTTTATTTGTATTTAATTGATCCCTACATCTCTCATAGTATTTCTCTGATTACATTGGAATTACTGTTGTTTTTTTTTTTCCTTTTAAAGAGTATATGTCCTACTAAAATATAAGCTCCTTGAAAAATAGCAATCCTTTCTTATTCACTGCTTTATGCTAGCACTATTGTTTAGCCTGGCACATGGTAGGTCTTCAGTAGGATGAAGTTACTGAAGCAATAATTAGATTATAGAAGTTCTTCTAATCTATATCAATTCTTAATAGGTCAGGGATTGATGGCAGGGTAATAATTCCAAAATTATAAGTTCTAATTATGTTACTTTTGCTGTATATTCTTCTGTTTCTGTCATTTTATATACTAGGAATGTTCTATATTTTTGATTCCAAGAATTAGGTCATCACTTTTTTTTTTCTTTCACCTTGCATGATACAAAGTAAAGCTTGAAAGATGGTGATACAGTGTATAAACTGACAACTGGGATGAATTGAAAAACTGAAGCCCAGCGACCAAATTAACCTAGAGGAAGAAAGTAAAAGGACAATCTGTGTGTTCCAGGGAATGCTTTAGGGCGGCTGAGGTTGCTGCCGCCAAGTTTCTGACTGATAACAGAGCTGGTAGCTATCATTACCAGATTGCTTTCAAAAGATAGGAGACTCTGCAGCTGTACCTACGTGTGCATTTTAAGAGAAGAAATGTCCACCCAAACATCAAGGCTGTAAATTGTATGTGGCAATGAATTAGAGCTTTATTCTTCAAACAATGAAACTGAAATGTGATTGAAAGTGAGTGAAGCATGAAAAAGGAACTTACATGCAAAACACTCCAGGAAGAAAGCTGTGTAATGACTGTGCTAAAAATGTATCACTTCTAAATATATGTTATCAGTTTCATCAGGAATTGGGTCCCGGTTTGTAAACATTTAATCAAATAATACATTTCAGAATAAAATTACCTTTTACTTTCGATAAAGATTTTGACTATGTAATTACTATGAGAAAAGCTTGTGATCTTTGTTCCTTGTGTCTTATATGCCCTGAATTCTTTAGAAAACTTTATGATATTTTGTTACTGTATTCCTTTAAATAAAGTATATATTGAGCATATCAAGTCCTCTGTGGACTGTGAGTGAAAATGTTTGCTAGTCATACAGATCTTGCTGCTTTTGTGAGTATAAAGAAATTGTCTTGTTGCCCCTGAGAAGAAAGTTTACCTTTTGGACTACATAGGTTGAGGTAATGTCCTATTATGGTAATTTTACACCTGGAAAGGGAAATCTTTGATAAGCAAAGTACAAGTGACTAGAGAAAATATTTGTCCAGTCAGAAGTAAGAGACCAACTGTTTAAATCTTCCCCCAAAACTAGAGCATTGCCAGTAGTAGGCTTAAGGTTGTCTTCAGTGTACTGTTTTCATAACTACTTTGATATCAATAATTAAACATTTATTGAGTAATTAATGTGATGTCCAGGACTGTGCTGGGCAATGGAGATGCAAAAATAAAGATTCTAGATTCTAATCACATCCTTTTGGAAAGCTCATGATTTTTCGTAATAATATTGTCTTTTCAAAATTTTAGTCTCATCATGATATTTTGTTGTTAGCCTTCAATGTTTTCCCTTTGCATCTGGAATAAACTAAACTAGACACTGTGGTTTATAAGAGAGCAACTGACCTAGTTTCTGGTCTCTCCCATCATCTCATGCCTCACTGTGTTCTTTCCAATCTTTGCGTGGTCATTGCTCACAGTGTTATTCTCTGTTGCATGTTTCTTCCTCAGCGAGATTTTCCCTCATCATGATATTTAACAATCACCTGTGGCTCAGTGGTAAAGAATCTGCTTGATAATACAGGATACCTGGGTTTGATCCCTGGGTTGGGAAGTTCCCTTGGAGAAGAAAATGGCGACCCACTCCAGTATTCTTACCTGGGAAATCCCATGGACAGAGAGAAGCCTCAGGCTACAGTCCATGAGGTTGCAAAAGAGTGGGACACAACTTAGCGACTAAACAACAGCTGCGTTCTACACACCCTGAAGTCAGTGACTATCCCATTTCACTGCTAAATATTCTTAATAGCTTTTATCACTATCTGAAATGTTTGGTTACGTTAAGAAAAGTCCCAATGAAATTGAGTTTGATGGGGAGTAGATTTTCTGATAACTGCTGAACTTGTGTCATATGAATGTGTGGCTTATAGAAGGTGCTTGATGAGTATTGTTTTGTGAATGAGTGACATTCTGGAGAGGCTTTGGTGGTTCAACATATGATGCCACAGTCATCTACACACCAGTAGTTTCCATACAACTGGAGAAGTGGAAAAAGCTCAGGAAGTCAATCAAAGCATTTATATAAAATAGTTTATCCAGTCTCCCATTAAATGCATATTTATAAAATATAACTGGACACTTAGATGTAGGAAGAGATGCAGAATTCCCCCTCAGTGAAGACCTCAACACTGAAAGACTTACATTGGCATGAGATCTTTCCCATGAAATTACACATCAGATGAAGTCCTGAACATCCATTTCTTGAAAATGAACATATTCCTAAAACCTTGGTTATGAAATCAATTTTTACAATATATTTTTAAGTCATGAGTTTGGATCAATAGATCTCATATTAATGTGCTAGTTATAAATATATATATATATATATATTCAGAAAGTATGTTTTCATGTAAGAATTTCTTAAAATAGAGTATATCTGTAATAGGTATATATGCTGTAAAATTAAAGTGACACTTCTGGTTACCTTAAAGCATGGCTGGGTTTACTTTACAAATGCTTTACTACAGTGAGGCATTTTAAAATTGGTTTAAATTTTAAAAAGTAGTTTGGAGTAAATATATACACGTTAGGTACTGTAGCACATGTTGTTTAAACTGCATCCCTGTTATTAAAGACTTCACTTGCAAATACTAAGGGTGCATTGAGAATGTTTATTATCTTCCAATTCCCTTTTTAGCTTGAGAGACAGTACTCAATATGATAAATTACCTTTATGGTAGAAAATCCATTCTAGAAAAGCCCTCTGAAGTGAATACCTGTTAAACTAGAAGAGCTTTAAAATGAATAATACATTTTATAATGAGAAAAAGAAATTGAAAGACGAAGCACTGAAATAAAATGCCCGATGCTTGAAAGAAAAAATGAAACTGGATAACATGTAAAATTTACCTTTCTGAGTCATGCCTTGTTGAAAAGAAAGCTATAACAGTAGAGGTAACACCAAATGGCAAATGTCATGCTCAAGATAGGTTTTCGCTGCATGTAATTATGTTATTTTAGTCCATATGATTAAACTGTAGTCTTATAGGTTGCTTTGAGTTAACTTTAAAAATCTGATACTGTAAACTCGGTTTTGGAGAAGACATGATTCTTGGATAAGTTTCCAGTTGTTCCACTGGGCAAATTCAGATTGAAGTCTTCCATTTTCCATCTATCCTTCAGGTTTCTCAGAGCAAATATTGTTGAAAAACATGCCTTGGTAATATTTCCTTAGAAACATAGTCGCTTCTGGATAGAAAAATAGCCTATAACACCTAAATAAGTTGCTTCTGTGCAAACCTCTCTCATTCTCCTTTCCACCCTCCTCCCCCAAGTCTGTCTCTCTCCTCAAACTTCCTTTCTGACAAGTTACCTTTAAAGTGACTCAGTGGCTGTTTTCTCATTCAAGTCTCAAGTCAGATGCAGTGGGATTTGTCAGAAGGAAGTCACTCCCGAACTGCTGTAATAAGAGAAGCTCTCCTAACTGGAAGTTTGCAACATAAAAGCTCTCTAGGAAGAATGAAATGGCAGCTGGGAACAGCACTTCAGGCACTGGAAGCAATATAACCGCTGTTAGTGGGCAGCGTTGCTCTTACAGACCTCTGCGATTTTCTTAGCCAGGGCCACATCTGCAGGGCATTATGACTCTGCCAGAAGATTAAAAAATTCATTTACCCTTATCGAAATGTCTGAGGGAACTATTTGAAGGGTGAGAGTCCTTTGTAGCTTTTACGAGGAGGCCTTTTTGGAAGCAAGAAAAGTCATGTATTAGAAAGGCCAGTTTTAAATTTAAACTAAAAAAAAAAAATCTTATTTTAGGACCGGGGTAGTAGAGTGAATGTTAAAAAGTGAAAAAAAAATGTAGCTTCTAATAGCTGACAAAATTATTATTAGTAGAAAGATATCAATAGTCAAAATTCTTTTAATATTCCAACTCAGGTTATCATTTCTGTATTAATTTCTGTCCCTGAATATATACATGTATGTTTACATATAATGCACATATATATTCTAACATAGTACACATCTGAGACATCTGCTCAAATAATGTAAACTGTATTTATATAAGGCTTTTATGATTTTCAAAAAAATTAATTTAAAATTTGAACTTCAAATTAGAAAGATAAAATAGGGCAAATATTTTTGTTTTCATACTACAGACTGGGATACTGACGTTATGACAATTTGTCTTTTGTTCTCCAAAATCACCTCAGCAATTGAATGTAATACTTCTATTTCTAAGTCAGTATGATGCCTAGTACAATACCTAACACAGAGTAGATATCCATTTCTTTTACATTAAAGAGAAATATTGTTAATATTGAAAATTATAATATGAAAAATATAATTTAATAATATAAGTTATATTGTTGCAGGAAAGGATACCCCTTTCAGAGCCTGAGGGTGGGCTCTTGTTTAACTAACACTCGGAAATGAATTGTGCAAGGAGATACACTTGCTGACAGACCAAGAGACTTTGGGAAAGGGCCCCAGTGTGGAGGACAGCAGGGTAAGGGAACACAGGAGAACTGCTCTGCCACGTGGCTGGCAGTCTTTGATTTTATGGTAATGTGGTTAATTTATGGGTTGTTTCTGGCCAATCATTCTGACTCAGGGTTCTTCGTGGTAGTATGCATATTGCTCAGCCAAGATGGCTTCCAGTAAGAAGGATTCTGGGAGGTTGGTAAGATGTATAGACTGGCATCTCCTCTCTCCTTCTGTTCTTTCCCAAACCCTTCTAGTTGATGGTAGCTTGTTGGTTCCTTGTTTTTTATCAGGACCTCCTGTTATAAAGTCATGCAAGTGGTTACTATTGGGCCTGGGCAGGGTGGGCATCTTCGATCAACCCTAACAATATAGCATTGGTAAACATAAAAAATATTGAAAATAAATTCATGTGACTTTTGATGGAATTTACCCTGTTCTTGGAGAAAAATAGATAAGTGGCCATAGGTTACTGCTTAATATATATGATACTAGAAGCTCAAGAAGGGGCATGTATTAGTACAAGTGGAGGTCATCTGCCTCCATAGACAGATATGATCTCTTGTTTATAAAATTCCTAGATATGAGACAATTCTCAGACCCAGAAATCACAGACTGAACAGCAGTGATCTCCCTACCCTCTCCCCTAAATGACCTAGGGCCACTTATTTGGGTAGCCATACAGTGGGAGATGGGGAATAATAGAGGACTCTTGGATGTAGGGTCTCAATTGATGCTGACCTTAAGTGTTGTCATGGAGGGTTAAATATGATCAGGTACCAAATAGAGCTGAGGTCCATTTCACAGTGGGCCCACTGGATCAATTTTGGCTCTTTTCTCTGCTACATAAATGGATATTGTAAGTATTTGGCACAGCCCTTATACTTCTTTCTTGACCTGATAGAGTAATAGCTAGAAGTAAAGAACTAGAAGTCTTGAAACTTACCCTTTAGATAGCAAACTGAAAAACACTGGCTATTCTCTAACTGGCAGTGAGATGGGGTCAACTCTTCAGGGCAGTGATATTGAAAAAGTCATCTCCTAGGCAGGTTTAAACTAGTCATCTCCTAGTCAACTCCTAGGCAAGTCTAGGGGTCCCCAAGGAGAGAGGGGTCTGGAATTCTCAAGGAGGAGAAAAGGACAATTTTTTTTTTTCCCTCTGCATTCCTTAGTCTTAGTGAATTACACAACTCAGTTTAAACTCTATATTAGGGATTATACAACAACTATGTGTCCAGCTGGAGGGCAGTTTCTCCTTCCTGAAAACCTTCTGACTAATCCTGATATCTTAGAATGTATATTATAGGAGTGGGTCTGGAGGATCTTTCTAATGTCGAATGCTAATCCTGTTATCTTAAAATGTAAATTATGGGAATAGGTCTAATGCAGTCTTTACAACCTCCAGACATTCTTGATTCTGTGTTATTAGAATTTAACATTACATTGATTCAGTGTAGCTCCTCTTGGCCACGCTTCTGGGTTTCTCTTACCTTGGATGCAAGGTCTCTCTTCACAGCTGCTCCAGCAAAGCACAGCTGCCACCCAGATCATTCAGGTATGACCTAATTCAAATCCCTTATAATTTTACAGTGGAAGTGAGAAATAGATTTAAGGGACTAGATCTGATAGACAGAGTGCCTGATGAACTATGAACAGAGGTTCGTGACATTGTACAGGAGACAGGGATTACAACCATCCCCAAGAAAAAGAAATGCAAAAAAGCAAATGGCTGTCTCAGGAAGCCGTAAAAATAGCTGTGAAAAGCAAAGGAGAAAAGGAAAGATATTCCCATCTGAATGCAGAGTTCCAAAGAACAGCAAGGAGAGATAAGAAAGCTTTCCTTAGCTATCAATGCAAAGAAATAGAGGAAAATAACAGTATAGTAAAGACTAGAGATATCTTCAAACAATTAGAGATACCAAGGGAACATTTCATGCAAAGATGGGCTCAATAAAGGACAGAAATGGTATGGACCTAACAGAAGCAGAAGATATTAAGAAGAGGTGGCAAGAATACACAGAAGAACTACACAAAAAAGATCTTCACGACTCAGATAATCATGATGATGTGATCACTCACCTAGAGCCAGACATCCTGGAATGTGAAGTCAAGTGGGCCTTAGGAAGCATCACTACAAACAAAGCTAGTGGAGGTGATGGAATTCCAGGTGAGCTATTTCAAATCCTGAAAGATGATGCTGTGAAAGTGCTGCACTCAATATGCCAGCAAATTTGGAAAACTCAGCAATGGCCACAGGACTGGAAAAGGTCAGTTTTCATTACAATCCCAATGAAAGGCAATACCAAAGAATGCTCAAACTACCACACAATTACAGTCATCTCACACGCTAGTAAAGTAATGCTCAAAATTCTCCAAGTCAGGCTTCAGCAATACATGAACCGTGAACTTCCAGGATTCTGGCCTGGAGAATTTCATGGACTGTATAGACCATGGAGTCCAAAAGAGTAGGACATGACTGAGTGACTTTCACACACACCCACAATCTAGCTTTAAACTTAGATTATTTTCCCATTTTAAAAAATGAGTTCTTTCCTTTTTTATGTTGATAATCTATATCTTGGATTACCTAAGATATACCATATATCTTAAATACTATGGTATACTTGTACTCTAAAATATAGCATGTTCCTAATTTCTCCCTATTGGTTAACAATCCTTTTATAAATAGAGTAGTATGATCTTTAACTATCCCAAGATGCCATCCATCTAAAGAATGTCAACTTTTTGCACATTTAAGCTTCTGAAACATGTAAAAGGTACTGGATATAGTTTATTATACTGAGTAAGTTTTTAAAACCCCTATAATTTTTGGAACTGAGTAGACTTTTAAAATTTTTATAGTCTTTATAACAATATTAATTTTAATAAATATATATTTTTCTCACTTTAATTGATTGAAATATTTCAGAAAATATAGTAACCTTTAAAATACAGTGACAAAACTTAAAAATATAGCACATTAAATCAAAAAGTTTACATATACTTAGAGAAAGCAGACACTCTGAGTTTATCTGAAGTTGTCTTACATATTGTTTTTGTTGTTTAGTTGCTAACTCGTGTCCGACTCTTTTGTAACCCCATGGACTATAGTCCACCAGATTCCTCTGTCCATGGGATTTCCCAGGCAAGTCTACTGGAATGGGTTGCCATTTTGTTCTCCAGGAGATTTTGCTGAACCTGAGATCGAACCTGCATCTCCTGCATTACAGGCAGATTCTTTATTGCTGAGCCACCAGGGAAACCTGTTATTTTGGTGGGAGTTAATAGGAAACAACAACCTGAACAAAGACAGGACAATTCAGCACTTTTAAAAGTATTAATATCATCAAAGAATTAAGTCCACTAGTGGAAGCATTAGAACTGATTTTTCCTTTGTTTTATCTTGCTAGATGATCTGAGATATAAGTATTGTCATCAAAAAAGTGATTTTATTTTATCAATATTGAATGAATGATAATATAAATTGCTACTGTGTTTTTCCTCCACCCCACTCTTTGCTTTAATACCATGCATGAGCCCATTTGACTTACAGGGTCACAGTTGCTCATATGGCCACAGTTGGCAAACCAGTAACTAGAAACTGTACATGTTTAATTTTTAAGTAACTGTCCATGGATGAAATTAAGAGAGCTGGAAGAATCCTTCCAGGATGCTTCCCACTGAGTGTTTGTAATTCCCCAAATTCATATATTAAATTCTAACTCTAAATTTGATGGTATTAGGAGATAAGACCTTTGTGATGTGATTAGCTCATGGGAGGAGGACCATCATGAATGAGATTAATGGCTTTATAAAGAGACCCCAGAGAGTTCCCTTGTCTCTTCCTACATGAAAATACAGTCAAAAGGAGCCATCTATAAACCAAGGAAGAGGCTCTGTGCTCTAACCCCTCAACCCCTGAGACTTACCATTCAAGTGTGGGATAATAAAACTTGCAGATAAATTTGGGCAGCTAAGAGTTTAAAGGAGTTGTGCTTTCCAAATTTGTCTGTAAACTGGAAAACTGCAGCCTTGCAGGCATTTGCTATACCATTATGGCATGAGAACAAGAGAAGATAGATGGTTATCAGAGTTGGACACAGGGTAATTACACAGCCTGGTTTGCCCAGGACAGTCCTGATTTACATCTGCTTTTCAATAGCATTTGTCTCAGACAACATGTCTCCGTTTGAGATGATAAATTAGATGATCACTCTGGCTGTAAACGGCAAATAGGATTTGAAGTCGCCCTACGAAATTTCCCATAGCACTAGATTAGAGTGAGAATGTGGCTGCATTTGACTGTTTCTCACTCTTTTTAAGGAGAGACAGCAGTTGAAAGAGGCATACATCCAGGGACTGCATTTAACTCTGGGCACCTAGGTGCCCACAACCACGTCAAAATTTACCTGGCAGTAGATACAAGTGGCACCATAGTAAACAGTATAACAAAGTATTATTAACCGTGTCCATTAACGTCACCATGGCGCTGTCAAATCCCTGTGAAAGGAGCCTAACCTCACTGCAGATGGCTACTGCAGCCATGAAATTGAAAGATGTGAGCTGCTTGGAAAAACGTTATGACCAAACCAGACAGCATATTAAAAAGCAGAGACGTTACTTTGTGGACAAAGGTCCAGCTAGTAGAAGTTATGGTTTTTTCAGCAGTGATGTATGAACTGCAAGGAAGGAGATCCAACCAGTCCATCCTAAAGGAAATCAGTCCTGAGTGTTCATTGGAAGGACTGATGCTGAAGCTGAAATTCCAATACTTTGGCCACCTGATGCAAAGAACTGACTCACTGGAAAAGATCTTGACACTGGGAAAGATTGAGGGCAGGAGAAGGGGATGACAGAGGATGAGGTGGGTGGGTGGCATCTCTGACTAGATGGACATGAGTTTGAGCAAGCTCTGGGAGTTGGTGTTGGACAGGGAAGCCTGGCGTGCGCAGTCCCTGGGGTCACAAAGAGTCAGACATGACTGAGCGACTGAACTGACCTGAAGTGAGTGTTCATCTGAGATTGAATCAGATTATGTTTTTAGTTATCTTTGGAAACTAGGTTCAGACTAATTTATTCAGGGGATTTCTACAGGGGATCTTCAGGACTTCTCCAGGGGATCTTCCCAACCCAGGGATTGAACCCGAGTCTCCCACATTGCAGGCAGACACTTTGCCATCTGAACCACCAGGGAAGCAAACTAAGTTCAGTTACAGTATAAAAAGAAAAAAAAAAGTGTATATAGGTTGAGGAATGTGCTACCAACTAACTACATGTGTTTTTCAAACTGTCCTCTTGAGAAGGTCTATAGGACCAGTCCTCAGAGTAATGTCAGGGGCAACGAGGTACCTTGAATGAGAGATCTGAGCTCACCATCCCTGCTTAAATTAGTTTGATTCTGTTTCTACTTGTTAAAAAAAAAAGCTTAATTGAAGAAAAGATTTTGCTACTAATATAACAAAATTAGAATCACTCATATTCCACTATTTTTCTCATAGCCCATAACCAACACAAATTTTACTGCTTCTGTTTTCAAAAGTCTGATCATTTCTTTCTCTCGCCACTGTTAACCACCATGTTCAAAACTATGATCATTTCTCACTGGGATTAATGCAAGAACCTCCCAACTGGTTCCCTTTTCCTACCTTTGTTACCCCATAGCTTGTTCTAAAAAGACCAGCTGGAATGATCCTTTTAAAAAGATAAGTAAAATCAGGTCATTTCTGTGCTCACATATCTTCAATGATATCCCATTCCTTTTAGGCCCCACACAACCTGCCCCATATGGTATCTTCTGTCACAAGGCCCTATTTGAGCTGCCCTCTTCTACCTACTATCTCTCTGATCTTGTCCTTTTCTACACTTTCTTATTCTCTCTGTTCAGTTGATTTCTGAGCATCACTGTTTACACAAATATGCTAATTATTTATCCACTTCAGAGTTTTTGCATTTTTCTAGTCACTGTGACTAGCCCACCCTTCCCCCAGAGCAGGAACTAAAAAATAAGTTTAAAGACCACTAGACTCAGTTGTTTCTACAAAATCATTTTTATGACTTTAGTTCTGTAATTATAAAAAAATTCATTCATATCAATACCTGGAATTGAACCAAATATTCTCTTAAAACCTCTAAAGTTGAAGAACTCTTAATCTGTTATATGGTTTTATGGTGTCAGTTTTCAAAATATCTGTTTAGCTCCTGATAGGAGAATTTGGGACTATTGATGTCAGTATTAAAGAAATTATGAATAGCATATATTCAACTACCAATATTTATAGGATAAGGATAGCTGGGATATCTTATGTCATGTAGCAAAGAATTTAAAATTGCATTTGTTAAAATTTACAGACTTTAAATCTTTGCCATAATGAATTCAAGGAACCCTGTTTTGCATTCATGTTAGTCTTTCTTGTAGTTCTCACATATTTAGACATTGCTTCTAAAATTAATTTTAAGATCAAGTCAAGACTACTGTCCAAAAATGTTAAGTAGCCATGTATTATTTCTAGAAATAGACTTTGAATGCAAACTTCTCAAGAGAACAGCATTCAAATAATCAAGTCAGTGAGCTTTTTGAGGACCCAGCTAATTTGTTTTTTTCATGTGATAGGCAGCCACAAAAATGACCCTGGATTGTTTGCATTTTCCAGTATTCTTGTATCATCTTCCCTTGACTGTGAGATAGACTTAATTCTGATGACTAGAATATAAGAAATGATACATAGCCATTTTTGAAATTAGGTTATAAAACATCTATGGCTCTGTCTTGGGTGCTCTCCCTCATGTTCTCTTACCTTGCTGGTTCTGGGAGAGGTCAGTCTGATATCCTGAAGCAGCCCTTTGGAGGATCCTACCTGAGTGAGCTTGGAAGGAGATCTTCCAAGCCCTGCCAAAAACTATGTGAGTGAATTTGGACACATATCTTCCGAGGGTTGAGAACCTTGTGAGTGGACTTGATAAAAGTTCTTCCCAGCTGGTTCTTGATATGACAGCAGTCTTAGCTGCCACACTGATTGAAGCTTTGTGAGAGCTGCTGAGATATAAACACTCAGCTAAACACTTCCCAGGTGACTCAGACAGTAAAGAGTCTGCATACAATTCAGGTTCAATCCCTGGGTTGGGAAGATCCCTTGGAGAAGGAAATAGCAACCTACTCCAGTATTCTTGCCTAGAGAATCCCATGGACTGAGGAACATGGTGGGCTACAGTCCGTGGGTTCTCAAGAGTCGGACATGGCTGAGTGACTAACGTCTCTTGAATCACTAACCATTGGAAACTATGACATAATAAATGTCTGTTATCATACAATATCATGAGAATATCATGCTAGGGGTATGCTATCTAAGGATAACATTACATATTACTGTAAAGTTCTTTCTTAAATCCTGCTCTGGTTTTTGGGAATTATCAGGCTATAAGAATTGTTATTCTCACTAGTGAAAGTGAAGTTGCTCAGTTGTGTCCAATTCTTTGTTATTTTCACTAATCAGAGAGTGAAAATAACAAACTTGAGAGGAAATGTGATATTGCATTGGGATAAAACTCTTTTTTAAATTTAAAAAAAAAAAATTTTTATTGTTTTTGCCATACAATGCCATGATATGACCATGGGTTTACATATGCTCCCCCTCCAGAACCCCCCTCCCTCCTCCCTCCCTCCTCCCTCCCTCCGGGAAATCTCGATGCACCAGCCCCGAGCATCAACCCTGGGCTGGCGATTGATTACACATATGATAATTAACATGTTTCAATGCCATTCTCTCACATCATCCCACCCTTACCCTCATCCACAGAATCCATGAGTCTATTCTATGTATCTGCGTTCCTTTTGCTGTCTCGCATGTTGGGTTCTCGTTACCGTCTTTCTAAATTCCATATATATGCGTTAATATACTGTATTGTTGTTTTTGCTTCTGGCTTACTTCACTCTGGATAATGGGCTCCAGTTTCGTCCATCTGAGTAGAACTGATTCAAATGAATTTTTTTTTAATGCTGAGTGATATTCCATTGTGTATATGTACTACAGCTTTCTTATCCATTCATCAGTTGATGGGCATCTAGGTTGCTTCCATGTCCTGGCTATTGTAAACAATGCAGCGATGAACATCGGGGTACACGTGGCTCTTTCAATTCTGGTTTCCTCGGTGTATATGCCCAGCAGTGGGATTGCTGGGTCATATGGCAGGACTATTTGCAGTTTTTTAAGGAACCTCCACATTGTTTTCCATAGTGGCTATACTAGTTTGCATTCCCACCAACAGTGTAAGAGGGTTCCCTTTTCTCCACATCCTCTCCAGCATTTATTGCTTGTAGATTTTTGGATTACAGCCATTCTGACTGGTGTAAAGTGATATCTCATTGTGGTTTTGATTTGCATTTCTCTGATAATGAGTGATGTTGAACATCTTTTCATGTGTTTGTTAGCCATTTTTATGTCTTCTTTGAAGAAATGTCTGTTAAGTTCTTTGGCCCACTTTTTGATTGGGTTGTTTATTTTTCTAGAATGGAGCTGCAGGAGTTGCTTGTATATTTTTGAGATTAATTGTTTGTCCATTGCTTCATTGGCTATTATTTTCTCCCATTCTGAAGGCTGTCTTTTCACCTTGCTTATAGTTTCCTTTGTTGTGCATAAGCTTTTAATCTTGTATATAGAAAACTATAAAACACTGATGAAAGAAATCAAAGAGGACACAAACAGATGGAGAAATGTGCCACGTTCGTGGATTGGAAGAATCAATACAGTGAAAATGAGTATACTACCCAAAGCAATCTATAGATTCAATGCAATGCCTATCAAGCTACCAGAGGTCTTTTTCAAAGAATTAGAACAAATAATTTCTCAATTTGTATGGAAATACAAAAAACCTCGTATAGCCAAAGCAATCTTGAGAAAGAAGAATGGAACGGGCAGAATCAACCTACCTGACTTTAGGCTATACTACAAATCCACAGTCATTAAGACAGTATGGTACTGGCACAAAGACAGAAATATAGATCAATGGAACAGAATAGAAAGCCCAGAGATAAATCCACGCATCTATGGACACCTTATCTTTGACAAAGAAGGCAAGAATATACAATGGAGAAAAGACAACCCCTTTAACAAATGGTGCTGGGAAAACTGGACAGCCACTTGTAAAAGAATGAAACTAGATCACTTTCTAACACCATACACAAAGATAAACTCAAAATGGATCAAAGATCTAAGCATAGGACCAGAAACTATAAAACTCCTAGAGGATAACATAGGCAAAACACTCTCTGACATAAACCAAAGAGGGATCCTCCATGACCCACCTCCCAGAATATTGGAAATAAAAGCATGAATAAACAAATGGGACCTAATTAAAATTAAAAGCTTCTGGGATAAAACTCTTAAGCGGCCAACTGGGCATGTAAAATACATTTATATGAATTTCTTCCTAAAACTCTAGACTTTTCAGAAGTTGCTTTCCTACTTCATTTGTCCATCTTTAGTGATGGTGATAAAATTATGACAGTCAAGCCTGAGGTGCTCTAGCCCTCTTTCATAAGAAAGGTCATCCAGAGGAGACTCAGTTCTGTCGAGATCGGGGCTGCCTCAAAAGGACAGCAGTAGACAGGCTGGTGAGGAGGCAGCGGCCTTGATCTTCATGACTGCTGTCCTAACATTCCAAACTTACACCAATGCCCTTTGAAATAACAGAGTTTGATCCTTTCTGTCCATCCACATTGGTATGGTTTTAATTGGTCAGAGTCCATTGATATCAATCCATCACTTATGGCCTTGCTGTATTATGGCTCTGCTACTAGGGACCTCTAGCATCACTGATCTTTTTATTTGTATAAAAGGAGAATCTTTCAACATTATTTATATAACTAGCACCTCCATGACTCAAAGCAGCAGTCTGCAGCCTCGGCTTTATTCCAATCTTTCACAGCTTTCTGAGTATATGGAAATGTCAGTATTTTTATCTCTATCATTTTCTCATAGCTGAACTTCAGTGTGCATTTATGTATTATATCCATATACATATGTATATAATATATAGGCAAACATGATCATACACTTACACAAATATAAGATTTTTTTTCTTTTATCCAGCTAAATGCAGTGTAATAATTATGTGACAGTTAACAAAGTAGATAAACTAATAATTGCAGTAGTTTTGATATAAAATAGGTGACACTTTATATTAAAATGTACAGAAGCACCTTAACTGTAGAATTAATCAATCTGTTTTTATAACCCCACAAAATAGAAAATAATAGAAAGTTGTCTATTCACACACACTTGCATGCACATACATGCACACACACACACACACACACACACACACACACATTTTCTCCTGGAGAACATTTACTAACAACATTCTATTATTTGTTCAGGTATTTTCATAAGTAAATCATCTTTAGCATTCTCTGATAATAGTCCCTCAGTGCTTTTCTTGGGTTATTTTTAGCTGAGTGTTGACATACTATATGCTAGCAGTTCTCAGCTTGCGTATGTTTGAAAAATGCTGGTTTGAACAAGGTAAAGTAAAAGTTGTCATTTAGGAAATTTTAGACTTTAATATGCTTATATGTACTATGATTTTCCAATGGGGGACTGCAGGATGCAGCGTTCCTTGGAAGAATGAATCAATAATCTTTTTAGAGAAAACATATTTGGGAAAGGAAAAGGAAGAAAAAGAGAAAGAAAGAGGAACCAAGGAAAAAAGAAAGGAAGGACAAAGGAAAGAAGGGGAGAAAGATGAAAAGGGGCCATACATTACTGTTCAAATCAATTAAAAGACAGAAAAAATAGATTATTTGCTGGCTGGAATCTACCTAGTGTGTTATTGAGCTTTTATATATATAACTATCCCTTCATAAGTGGCTCTAGAGACAGCTATTAATGTGAGAAAGAGAGAGGGAAAGGGAGGGAGGGAGTGAGTAAGAGAGAAAGAGAGAGGGACCAAAACTTTTTGGATGAAGCACTGAAGCATTTAGAAGAAGTAGAAAATTGTTAGAGGACATATTTAGCTCCTCAATGACTGGAGGTCAGACTTGAGTGAGGTGCAAAAATAAACATTATTCATCACAGACTTAGGATGGGAGCAAGGTAGTGAGAATACACAATGCATTTCCCCCACTTAGCCATTTTGCTTAGACCTTTTAAAAAAAAATGTCATTTTTGTCTTACAAAACTGATCTATTAGAATACTTTATTATATAAAATATTTTTATTGTATAAAATATTCACTTGATGATGTAAGCTTCCCTGATGAATAGGTTCTTGTGGTTGAATATCGATAGATACACAGAACATGATCTGTAAATAGTTGTTGAATACAATGGCTGGAATCCTGAAAGTGTTCATGAATTTCTTTCTCTGTTGAACCCACCTCTTAAATCCTTCTGCAGTATTAGCAGTATCTCCATCAGCTAATCTCATACCCTCCTTATTTCCCTCCTACACTCTTGGCCCTATCTCATCTTCCTGCATGCAGCTTTATCCCTCTACAAATATTTTTCTACTTTATCATCAGAATATTTTTCTCAAATGAAATCTGATTATGTTGCTTCAGTGCTTATCTGGAGTGGCTCTCTGTTACCTACAGGGGAAAGTCTAAACTATTATGTTGTATGTATACATTATTGTAATAGTTCAATTATTTAACAAGTTTATGCTTTTCTACCTCCCCTTCCTAGTTTAAAATACTCTCTCTAGTTCTATGCACTTGATGAGTTCCTACAACTACTTTAAAACAATTGAGATTTTTTTTTTTTTAAAGAAACATAATGGGTAAAAGCTCCTTAAGGTGTACATATAGCCTTTTTAACAGGCTTGTTTTCAAGATGAACCCTTATTTACATTCTTAAAGACATCTTCATTTCTTTTTTGTTCTTTGGAGAAAGCTTTAAATCACATTAATGATCTTCAACTATAAATAGCTCCCATAATTATAGGAAATAAAATAAAAATATTATTAACCAGTTCTCCGACTTGAGAGACATGAGAGAGTTCAGAGAGAGTAAGAACTCCAAGTGTTTAATGAAGATGTGAAATGTGAAACACCTAACTAAATAGTTCTTAATAATAATTATGACCAACCCAGCAGGGTGCCAATTGATATTTTATTATGCTATAAATCTTGTAGCCATTTTCCTACATAAATACTATAGTGTGCAATTTAAACTGTTTGCTGAAAGGGCTTGCTAGAAGCTACACAAAGGACAAACAGAAACCAAACACCAAACAATTACTTTTATAAACAGGAATTCCTTCTAACACCTCATTTTCCAATTCAGCTAGCACAGTTCACGTTCATTTTTTCCTGAGCTGTTTAAGATATCTGTGCATATAGTATTCTTGAGTGAATTAACTGAGAGGAGGGATCTTAGCACATAAAGGGAGATGATTTGGAATTATAAGAATGTCAGTTACTTGAGGCACTACAAAGATTGAATAGAATATTAAATGGATGTTTATCCTCAATTACATCAGTCAAAAGATATATTCAAATCTATACAGGCCACCTTTATGTTTATCTTGGGCAGACGAAAGCATAAGTTTTCATTTCCACATCTTTGCTTGGGCTGTCTTCTGTAAAATGAAGCATCTCTCATGACAATATTTCCATCCACTTCCCCACAAAATGACAGTGGAACAATAGGTACTTTTTTACATGTATTAAAACATTTGAGCTCCTTCCCGTGGGAACTGCTATCTTCCAATAATTTGCCAAAATGACTAACACAGGGAGAGGAGAGGCCCCTGCTATGTGTTTTCTAGGTCTTTCAGAAAACATGAAGTTGTTCATTTGGCAATTTTCAGGAAAGGTGTTATGGTAAACATCGAGGGAATGGACACTGCTCAGAAAGAAATATGCCACAAAGGCTACTATGGCAAAACTGGAAGAGTTTGGAGTATACCCAGCCTGCTGTTGGCACTGCTGTAAACAAGCCAAGGTCAATTCAGTTCAGCTCAGTTCAGGCACCCAGTCATGTCCGACTCTTGGCAACACCATGGACTGCAGCACGGCAGGCTTCCCTGTCTATCACCAACTCCCTGAGTCCAGCCAAACCCATGTCCATTGGATTGGTGATGCCATCCTACCATCTCATCTTCTGTTGTCCCCTTCTCCTCCTGACCTCAATCTTTCCCAGCATCGGGGTCTTTACCAATGAGTCAGGTCTTAGCACGAGGTGACCAAAGTATTTGAGTATCAGCTTCAACATCAGTCCTTCCAATGAACACCTAGAACTGATTTCCTTTAGGATGGACATGTTGGATCTCCTTGCAGTCTAAGGGACTCTCTAGAGTCTTCTCCAACACCACAGTTCAAAAGCATCAATTCTTCGGCACTCAGCTTTCTTTATAGTCCAACTCTCACATCCATACATGACCACTGGAAAGACCAGAGCTTTGACTAGATGGACCTTTGTTGGTAAAGTAATGTCTCTGCTTTAATATGCTGTCTAGATGGGTCATAACCTTTCTTCCAGGAAACAAATGTCTTTTAATTTCATGGTTGCAGTCACCATCTGCAGTGATTTTGGAGCCCAGAAAAATAAAGTCTGACACTGTTTCCACTGTTTCCCCATCTGGTTGCCATGAAGTGATGGGATCAGATGCCATGATCTTAGTTTTCTGAATGTTGAGTTTTAAGCCAACTTTTTCACTCTCCAGTTTCACTTTCATCAAGAGGTTCTTTAGTTCCTCTTCACTTTCTGCCATAAGGGTGGTGTCATCTGCATATCTGAGGTTATTGATATTTCTTCCCACAATCTTGATTCCAGCTTGTGCTTCCTCCAGTCCAGCGTTTCTCATGATGTACTCTGCAGACAAGTTAAACAAGCAGGGAGACAATATATAGTCTTGACATACTCCTTTTCCTATTTGGAACCAGTCTGTTGTTCCATGTCCAGTTCTAACTGTTGCTTCCTGACCTGCATACAGGTTTCTCAAGAGACAGGTCAGATGGTCTGGGATTCCCATCTCTTGAAGAATTTTCCACAGCTTATCTGATCCATACAGTCAAAGGCTTTGGCATAGTCAATAAAGCAGAAGTAGATGTTTTCTGGTACTCTCTTGCTTTTTTGATGATCCATCGGATGTTGGCAATTTGATCTCTGGTTCCTCTGCCTTTTCTAAAACCAGCTTGAACATCTGGAAGCTCATGGTTCACATATTGTTGAAGTCTAGCTTGGAGAATTTTGAGCATTACTTTACTAGCGTGTGAGATGACTGTAATTGTGTGGTAGTTTGAGCATTCTTTGGTATTGCCTTTCATTGGGATTGTAATGAAAACTGACCTTTTCCAGTCCTGTGGCCATTGCTGAGTTTTCCAAATTTGCTGGCATATTGAGTGCAGCACTTTCACAGCATTATCTTTCAGGATTTGAAATAGCTCACCTGGAATTCCATCACCTCCACTAGCTTTGCTCATAGTGATGCTTCCTAAGGCCCACTTGATTTCACATTCCAGGATGTCTGGCTCTCGGTGAGTGATCACACCATCGTGATTATCTGAGTCGTGAAGATCTTTTTTGTGTAGTTCTTCTGTGTATTCTTGCCACCTCTTCTTAATATCTTCTGCTTCTGTTAGGTCCCTAACATTTCTGTCCTTTATTGAGTCCATCTTTGCATGAAATGTTCCCTTGGTATCACTAATTTTCTGGAAGAAATCTCTAGTCTTTCCCATTCTATTGTTTTCCTATATTCTTGCCAAAAGAAAGAAAGAAGCCAAACAGAAAGATATCTGGATTCACTTGAAGCCCCAGCCAGCTCCAGCCAGAGGAGCACAATTTGTGAGCACCTATGTAAAGAGCCTGAGTGACTGGAACCTATTCCCTATGAATTCATGGATTGTAAAAGTTAGATCATTCCCCCACCCCCCACCCCCCATTAATTGAATAGAACATAGTCTCTTCTCCCCCAAAGAAATACTTTAAGCAAACCTTATGTCCTAATTAATTAGGTAATATCTTCACTATTAAAATTTAGTGTTTTTATTGCTTAAAAAAAAAAAGACAAGAAAAAACTTGAGCTACTCTCTGGTTTGCAGAGAACAGTATGATTTAAACATTCTGCTGCCCTTCTGGCTCAAAGAGTCACCATGAACACAGAGTGTGCTGAATGGGGCAGATATGGCTTCTTCAAGTCATTTTGCTCTTCTATATTCATAGAAAACTTCCCTTGTTTATCAGTTCTATTTACCTTCTTCTGTTAATTTTTTCTTGTTAATTATTAACATCCATTTTTCCTACTAATCTCTTCCCTCTGGATTTTTTCTTTAGAATTCCACTCATATTTAGTCAACTTCTCTCATATTGTTTACCACTCCTAGAGATGAGGAAAAGATAAACAAGCATAATTGGAGAGATTAAAAAGATAAACAAGAGATCTAGGGGTAGAGCTAAAGAAGCCAGAAATATAATGGGAAGCAAATTGTAGAGATACAGCTGAAGCTTTTACTCTCTAGTGGAAACAAAGTTCAATTCACAGATTAATAACTTGTTCTCCCTTCTGCCTGATACAAATTCTTCTAAATCAATGTGTGCTCAACCCTTTCTTGTAAGTTAGGACTCACTATAAATTGCTTTCTTTGAGCAGCTTTTCTTAATTTTCCCAATATAAAATAATCCCCCTTCATCACTTACATCACACCAACATCTTTTAATGTCTGTACATCACTTGAGGTTATCTGAATATACTTAATATCATCATATATTGTCTTTCTCCTTCAAATAAGAAGTAACCTCCATGGGAACCAGATTCTTATTTATTTATTTTTTCTAACTCTCTGTCACTAGTATCTAAAGAAAAGACATACTCTTTATAAAGGTAGCTGTTTCTCTTCATAGAAAGCTATAATTTAATTAGAGAGTGGAATAACTCGGAAAAAACTTATTAGTACAAAGCACCTTGTGAGCCATCAGTACAGGTTCAAGGATGAGAGAAGTTGATAAGGCTAAAAACATTTGGGGAAGTCTTCATAGGGGATGTGAACATTAAAAGGGCCTCTGAACAGGCAAGGAGAAGAAAGAGCATTCTTAGGGAGGGGAATAACACGCACAGAGATATTGGGATAAGAATTAGCATTAAATGCTACTAAGTGGCTTATTTCACATTACCCATTTCTAATTTCTGTCATGTAAGAGTTCCACTTGAGATTATCCTCCTGAATTTTTAAAAATATGAAGCCAGATATTTAACACCATGGCTTCCTCAAGGAACTGGATGTAAAACCATCCCTTGTCTTGTGCTCAAGTGCAGTGCTCAGTTAGCCTGTGTTCAATGAAGTGCTGTCTTTCAGACAAGACAGATGAGGCAGCAGCATTACGAGTAACATTGTTGACTGTGTGGGCTGAGGCTTTCACACCAAGGGTTTGTCAAACTAGTCTGGATTTTATTTGAAAAATCTTAAGCACATTTTTATGAGGATGTTTATCCAACTGGCATAAGAGTTTCTCACCATCGGCCAGGCCAGAGTACACACACAGCCTTCACTCAGCTTTTGATTTAGAGGGTGACTGTGAATTTACCACTTTCTCCATCAGATAAGGCCCCTGTCTAAGGATTATTTTATTCTGCAGGGTGTTTAGTTAGTGGAAGGAAGGCAGCTCAGTACAAAATTTTTCATAATGGGGAGCAGGGAATTAACACAACTCAATTTTTTCTTGATATTGTGTGTTTGTGACTGTGTGTGGTTGCCTGTGTGTGTTTTATGTTTGTGTGTATGTGTGAGCGTGTGTTTACCTGCTCAATTTCTTCTTTTATTGCCATACAACAGAACTTTGCCCTTCTGGGACTGCACAATGTCAAAATAGAAAGCAGTCCATTTTGAAATGGCTGTTTCAAAGAATAAATGCCTGGTAGAGATGCTGCCACCAGTAGGAAAGAAAAGGAATACAGGTAGTAAACTACTAAATATCTGAATGTTACCATTAAGAACATTGAGGCGTTAACAATATTAAGATGTTTTGATTTACTAAATAACCAGGAAAGTCTTTATCAAAAGCATCATTTTCTTGGCCTCACCTTGTAGTATGTGGGATCATAGTTCTCCAACCAAGAAGTGAACCTGTGCCCACTGCAGTGGAAGCACAGATTCTTAACCACTGGATCACCAGGGAAGTCTCCTTGATTTCTCATTAAAAAAATATTAGGGCTGACATAGAGAGGCTGAGGGTACCACAATACTCAGAAAAGGTAAACTTTTGAAAGCTTCTATCATTATGAATGCCATTTTTAATGGCTACTAGCGATGTCCTCAAATTTTTTGAAAACACTTCTAAAAATTATGATAATAAGCTGAATATTGGGTTAAATGTTATTTAAAAATCTTTTCCCAATGTGCATATACTCACATATGTTCAAGTATATGTTATTGTGGCATATTTCTATAAATGTACTGTGGAGTTTCTAAATAAAGTTCAGTTCAGTCACTCAGTCATGTCCAACTCTTTGCAACCCCATGGACTGCAGCATGCCAGGATTCACTGTCCATCACCAACTCCCAGAGCTTGCTCAAACTCATGTCCATTGAGTTGGCCATGCCATCAAACCATCTCATCCTCTGTTGTCCCCTTCTCCTCCTGCCTTCAATCTTTCCCAGTTTCAAGGTCTTTTCCAGTGAGTCAGTTCTTTGCATAAGGTGGCCAAAGTATTGGAGCTTCAGCTTCAGGATCAGTCCTTCCAAGGAACACCCAGGACTGATTTCCTTTATGATGGACTGGTTGGATCTCCTTGCAGCCCAAGTTACCTTCAAGATTTTTCTCCAACACGGCAGTTCAAAAGCATCAATTCTTTGGCACTCAGCTTTCTTTATGGCCCAACTCTCACATCTCTACATGACTACTTGAAAAAAAACCATAGCCTTGACTAGACAGATGTTTACAGTTGTCATTCAAAATGAAGAGTTACTATCTATGATGAATATCAGATGACATTTTAAAAATAAAAATAACAGCAATATTTAAATCTTTTTAGAGATATTTTCCTTTAAAAGAAGACATTGTAGAAAAAGGTAAATTAAGCAGTTATATTTTGAGTTTACATTAAATGTAAATGGTAAAGCAGGATAAAACAAATAACCAACCTAGTGCACTTGGTTTAATAAACTCATAACTTGGAAATGTGTCACTGGTGCTTTCAAAACATAAGCAATTTTGTGTGAACATTTAAAGAAATTGTGGAGAAATAACTATAAAATTTAAAAATTCAATCACAAATGAAAGATATTTACTTTGAAATGTTATATAATTATTTCAAATTAGTGGATTTGATAAAACAGAGAAAGTAAAAATACTGAAAAGATTTCTAGCATTCAGACATCATTAGAGCATATCTTCGCAACTGTGATCAAAGATTTACAAGCTAAAGAACAGAACTGTACTTAATTGTCTTTTTGTTTATTCATTTATTCAATTCTTCCTGCATTTAGAATTTCATTGTGCTTGTTAATAGAGTATTTGTTTAGCTGATTGAACTAATTAGTTTATTTAGCCTAAGTTAGGAATTTCCTAATTGCTTCTGGTTGGATTTGGGCCAAAATTTCCGTGCTTTCCTTCATAAAAGAGGTTATGGTCTGTTTACTAGTTCTCGCTCACCTAAATGTTAGATAGAACAATAAAATATATTTGTCTTTTATGACTACAGTTTTGCTTTCTGAATGTTTAATCACTGTTCATCCATCCATATTTCCTGTATTTACTGATACACTTGCACCCTCAAACCCATCTTCTCTGCTCTCTGTTAGTCACTGTATATGAGGTAAGTATTTCTCTTGTTAACAATAGCAGTACTTTTGGAATGCTATGTCTTTCCCTGTTAAGAGAAAGCCAAGCTTTAAGTAGCTAGTGGTATAGAATTGGGGGAGCTAGGAGTGAGTTTTGGTATTTAGGAATGTCTGTTTCATAGGGGAAAATGTTAAAGGAAAACTAACATTTATTACATCCTATATTAATGTAAGGGCTTCCCAGGTGGCACTAGTGGTAAAGAATCCACCTGTTAATGCACAAGATGCAAGAGATATGGGTTTGATCTCTGGGTTTAAAAAATCACCTGGAAAAGGAAATGGCAACCCACTTCAGAATTCTTGCTGGGATTCCTGATGGCTATAGTCCATGGGGTTGCAAAGAATCAGACACGACTGAGCACATTATTATGTACTAGTTACCCTGAACATGCATTTATCTATTCTATTTTATATGATGCTCAAAACAACCCCATGAGATGGGGATTATTGTCATTATGTTATAAGTAACATATATTTTTGGTAATGAAATCTAAAATATTTATCTGAGATGGCTGTGAGGATATAACCACATGCTGTAAAAAATTCAGGCTCCATAACTCAAGAGTTCTGTGATGGTAACGTAGTCCACTTTGTCAACGGATGTTATATAATCTCTTTAAGTTGCCCTGTGGAAATTGGTAACTAAGGAACTGACACAGGAATGTGGATACTCTGGCTAATGCTAACGTTGTGAGTAATATGCTCTTCTTCTCTGACCCAAGAATCTCATGTCTTCTACCTGTGTTTCTGAAACTGTGGAAAGCCAATTTGTTAAGTTCCAAATACAGTAAATTTGTGGACTCTTTATAGTTCTTACCAATGATTCATAATTTAACTGGTAGCTTTATTTTCTTAGTGGTACATGAAATAATGGTATACTGAAAAAGTAATGGCTTTTTGGATTCAATAACCTGTTAAATCCGAATATATATTCTAACACTTACCATAATTAGCATCAATGACATCCATACTTTCTCTTTAAGAATCTTGTCAAAATTTCAAGTCCTTAAGTGCAGAGCTGACCAGAACATGGTGTGATCCCAACATTTTCTTTTAAAATTAGACCTAGAGAGAAATCTCACATTAGCTTTAAAGGGGAGCTCTTCTTAAAACCTGCTTGAGTTCTGCTTTGGAAAGCAGATTCCCACGTGGCATTAGTGGTAAGAGAATCCACCTGCCAATTCAGGAGACATAAGAGATGCAGGTTCAATCCACAATTGAAGTGACTTGGCACACACTCAGTTAATCAATTCATAGTTTTATTTTCTGTTTCTATTCCCACCTTGATATAGTCTCCTGAGAAATTTCCTTGGAGGAAATTTGTTTGATAAAGCTGGCTTTAAGAATTTTTGGCTGTGATACTATCTTCCTTACTCTTTCTTAATGAAATCTACAGGATAATTTATAACTCGAGTGAGAAATAACTGTGAAAGAGCCAAGACACTCTGTCTTTATACATTATCTCCCTGTGGACAAGCATGATGAGAAGACACAGCATCATTACAAGGTCTTATGGTAGGCACGGAATCAGAGTAAACAATATTAATGTCATTATGTCATTTACTAGCATCTGACTGGAAAAAAAAATAGCAAAAACCATTCATATCCTTTCCCTGAGGTACCAGTGCCCAGTGATCATTTGTCCCATTGGCTTAAACCTTATCTCAGTGGTTTCATTTCTTCAGCTTAAGCACATTAGTTTTGGACATGAAAAAAAATTTAGGCTGTTGAGATATGAAAGGGAGGAGACTGAGGATTTCTGAAAAAGATAAACATTTTCTGTGGGCATTGTTCGGAATGGGCATTTGAAGATGTCTGGAAAAGGAGTAGCCATCTTCGACTATGTCCAGAAGTAGCCTGCAGACAAGGTCAAATATTCAGAGGTAGCAAGATGAAAACAGTAAACTTCCAAATCACCAGACACCAATTCTGTCACTCTATGTATGTGTGGCAGATAACTTTCCTGGGTTAACCCAGTACGCGTTGTTTATTTTTTGCCTTCCTTCCCTGGCAGGATTTGAGGGGAGTAGTGGCATAGAATACATTTGAGTAAAATATGGTGATACATGGCTCTCACTTATTTCTTATCACAGTTCTTTTCATTAATTGTCAGCCTAGATTAATTCTTCTCTAGCTGAGAGAAGATATATCAGTTTCCTTAATTCACTTGTAATCACTGATCTTTTTTCTCTTTCTTGCTGATTCCAGACATAAAATTATTTTAATACTGAAGATTATTAACATAGTGTTCTTTTTCTTCAATGTCCTTTTGAGGGACAGGAAAAGAGTATTGAATGGAAATGAAAATAAACCAGTGTTTGATATAACAAATTTCTTACAGCCACAAATGTATGATCTATGTATTATATTTCTGTATATGTCATTAGCCATTGTTATTGTTGTTGTTTAGTCACTCAGTTGTATCTGACTCTATGCAACCCCGTGGACTGTAGCCTGCCAGGCTCCTCTGTTCGGGAAATTACCCAGGCAAGAATACTGGAGTGGGTTGCCATTTCCTTCTTCAAGGATCTTCCTGAGCCAGGGATCAAGCTCACATCCCCTGTAATACAGGTAGATTTTTTACTACTGAGCCACTGGGAAGCCTTTCTATATGTGTCATTAGCCGTTACACTTTCCTGTTATTTTGGGACTTTTAATCATTATTCCTCTAAACAAACTATGGCTTCATGCATTTCTTACTCTATTTTATGTAATTTTTGTTAGTTCTTATAAATTTTACCATACTTCTTTACTTTCATAAATGTATTGTTACATTTATTCTATGGTAGTTGTTTGAAAGTTACAACATATTAGATACTGAAACTCATATTTTTCATATCATTGCTCTTAATGGACTTATTATCTGATTGAATTTTTTCTGTTTTTAGACTTTAATATTTGTTCTTACTGATAATCATAGAAGTTACAAGTAAAAAATAATTTTCCCAATTCATCCATGCTAGGTGCATTGTTCTATAGGGGATAATTCCCTTTCAAAATCACAAAAGTGCCTCTGAAGATAGTTTTGTACAATTTCTTTTGAAAGAGTCTTTTGAAACACAATATTTTCATGACCATATATAATTTCCTGAAGCCTTTTCATAACAGACTAAATGGTAGCTTTTATCTCACTTTCCTGATACAATTTTTCACATGTCTATCACAGGTTTTAATTTTCTTTCAGCAACTTTATTTTTAAACTTCAAATAGTAGTAGAATTCTATGTCACTTCCAAACCATTGATCAGGCTATTATAAGTAACACTTCATTCTCCATCATGATTCTCTGCTACTTTACTTCACACTCACCACAGTTATAAATGAAAGAAGGGTCGGAGTGAGAGCTCTGCAATTGCTTTGAATATGGGTAAACAGTGACCTCTGCAAGGTAGAGCCAAAGCTTGCTATTTGAGGATGCCAACAAATAAAGAGACCTGTTAATTCTAGGGTGCCAATCAATAAGTGAGCCAGAGTAAGTTAAATATTGAGGATCAGTGAATAGGCCAGCAAGACTAAATAGATATGGAAATACATTTGATTTGAGTTCTAGATCCAAGAAGCTGTCACTATTATCATTTGATAGGGTCTGAAAAGTCCTGCCAATACAATAAGATAGTACATAATAAGTGGTTAAATTTTTTTTGTCATTATTTACAAATAATATAGCTATCTGTTTGAAATTGCATCTTACATCAGAATCCTGAAAAATAGTGACTTACAAAATTAATATTTATTACTATTATTATTGCACATAAAGAATACTAGGGGTATAACTTTACTATTGATGAGTTTTCCTGACATCATCAGAGAATGAAGCTTCTTCTTGTGTTTTCTCCTTCTTCCTTAAGGTGTGATTGTTGTTAATGTTTTCAAGATAGCTCCTGGACAGGAAGGATGAGGACAAAGGGAAAGAAAAAAAAAGAAAGATGATACTAGATTAGTCTTTCCTGCTCTTTAAATACTTTTTTTTTTTTCCTGGAAAGTCCATTTAAAAGTTTCATCTATATATACTGTGTCCCATGATCTTCTTTACTCTCCAAGTGAGACTGAAAAACAGCATTTAAAACTGCAGTGACATATCAAATAACATCAGAGATTTTTTAATAAAAGAGAGGAGGATGATTATTGATTAGGAAAAAACACCCTGAATTATAGTAAATCATAGCTTAAATCTCATAAATTCTGATGGAACAATTCAGTGGCATTTGTCCTAATGTATATATGAAACATCAGGTATACAAGCTTGTTCATCTACTTTATTACCTCTCAAGTGCTGTTACAATGTTCTCCCCATTGGTGTATTTTAGCTTAGTATATTTTATTGCTTTGCTGCCATCCAATAGATTTCTAGAGTCCTCATATTTCTGTTTATTCTTAAAGTGCCTATGTGCATATATTTTATTTTGACAACTATAAAATGTTTGCTAACCACTTGAAAATTACTATATTTTGGAAAAGAAAACCACCTTTAAATCAATTGAATATGTATGGATCTTTAAAAGGTCTGACCTTATTTGCACAAATGTTACCTTAGCAGATGATCTGAAGGAAAATTAATTATGATAAAAATCACTAACTTCAAAAGAAGTCTTGTCTTTGGAAATTATCATGAAATCATTTCTTTGAGTTCTAATAATGCATGTGTCATTATAAAAATGAAATATTTTTTACCACAAAGAAGACATGGAAATGTATGTAAGAGAAGTAATTATGTAATAACTAGTTTCTTGCTCTTTACTTTCATTAGTATTATTCATGGAATAAATAGACCTTATATGCCAGAATGAGATCTTCTAAACTCTATGAACTGTTTTAAAGGAATAACTACCTTTATTATTAGGGAAAAATTTTCTTGACTCAATTAATGGCTTTATTTTAGTTAAAGTTAATTCAAGATCTAAACTAATCACTTTTCTGGATTTATTATTATTGAACATATTAGGGAGTGAAATCTTTCAGATAAGAGAACTACTTATAGATATAACTGTAAAATAATATATCTTACTATTGTTAAAACAGTGGCAAAAATTCTCATTTACCATACAATCTTACTTGCTGAAAGTAAAACTGAGTCATGTCCACATAAGCTAACATATTTCAGTGAAAATTAAAAGTTTATTTTAAACTGTGTAAATATTTGTAATTAACCGAATATGTGGAGTTAAGAAAATGGGCCCTTAACTCATTGCTTATGTATTACACAAAATTTAACAGCAATTAAATGGTTGAACTTTCATTCTCTTCCACATTTCCGGCTTGTGTGAAAGTTGCTCAGTCATGTCTGACTCTTTGCAACCCATAGACTGTAACCTGCCAGGCTCCTCTGTCCTTGGGATCCTCCAGGCCAGAATATTGGAGTGTGTAGTCTTTCCCTTCTCCAGGAGATCTTCCCAACCCAGGGATCAAACCCAAGTCTGCCACATTGCAGGTGGATTATTTACCATCTGAGCCACGAGGGAAGCTCCATTCTAGCTTAAACACATTTTTATACACATATTTAAAATTTAGTAGATAGTTTAATAAGTTAAATGAATTTTCTTTCAGAAACATACTGTTCATAGGAAAATGCCTTTTCCTTTAAGGGAAGATATAGATGCATATAATACTCACTGCTTGTGGTGCATAGACTGTCAGAGTTTTATGATTATGAGTTTGAAATGATTAAATGAAAGCCATTCCTAAGTTTCTGTAGTTTGAAGACTGAGAAGAAGGCAATTTAATGGGCTTTCAAAAGAAATGTTATGGTGTCCCTTCTTGGCCAGTGTAGTTATGTTTTCTTCTTAGATTTTGAATTAGTTTGCTAGGGTTTCCATAACAAAGTAGCATGTACTGTGTCGTTTGCCTTGGAAATGAACAGAGATCATTCTGTTGTTTTTAAGATTGCATCCAAGTACTGCGTTTTGGACTCTTTTTTTAATTATGATGGCTACTCTATTTCTTCTAAGGGATTCTTGCCCTCAGTAGTAGATATAATGGTTATCTGAGTTAAATTTATCCATTCCAGTCCATTTTAGTTTGCTGATTCCTAGAATGTTGACATTCACTCTTGCCATCTCCTGTTTGGCCAGTTTCAATTTGCCTTGATTCATGGACCTAACATTCCTGGTTTCTATGCAATATTGTTCTAAACAGCATTGGGCTTTATTTCCATCACCAGTCATATCCACAATTGGGTATTGGTTTTGCTTTGGCTCCATCTCCTCATTCTTTCTGGAGTCATTTCTCCACTGATCTCCAGTAGCATATTGGGTGCCTACCAACCTGGGGAATTCATATGTCAGTGTATTATCTTTTTTCCTTTTCTTATTATTCATAAAGTTCTCCAGGCAAGAATACTGAAGTGGCTTGCATTCATTTCTCCAATGGACCACGTTTTGTCAGAACATCTTGGGTGGCCCTACATGACATGGCTCATAATTTCATTGAGTTAGACAAGGCTGTGATCCATGTGATCAGATTGGTTAGTTTTTTGTGTTTGTGGGTTTCAGTCTGTCTGCCCTCTGATGGAGAAGGATAAGAGGCTTATGGAAGCTTCCTGATGGGAGAGACTGACAGGGAGAAATTGGGTCTTGTTCTGATGGGTGGGGCCATGCTCAGGAAATCTTTAGTCCAATTTTACTTTGAAGGGCTGGGTTGTGTTCCCTCCCTCTTATTTGAACTGAGACCAAACTATGGTGGAGGTAATGGAGATAAGGGAAACCTCCTTCAAAAGGTCTCATGTGCCCACTTCTACACTCATTGCTCCCAACCCTGCACCAGGCCACCACCAACCCACACCTTCACCAGAGACTCTTGGACACTCCCAGGCAAGAAGTTGAGGTTGAATGGATCTATGAAGACATATAAGACCTTTTAGAACTAACACCCAAAAAAGATGTCCTTTTCGTTATAGAGGACTGGAATGCAAAAGTAGGAAGTCAAGAAATATCTGGAGTAACAGGCAAATTTGACTTTGGGGTATGGAATGAAGCAGGACAAAGGCTAATAGTTTTGCCAAGAGAATACACTGGTCATAGCAAACACAATTTTCCGACAATAAAAGAGAAGACTCTACACAAAGACATCACCAAATGGTCAATGCCAAAATAAAATTGATTATATTCTTTGCAGCCAAAGATGGAGAAGCACTATACAGTCAGCAAAAAAAGACCGGGAGCAGACTGTGGCTCAGATCATGAACTCTTTATTGTCAAATTTAGACTTAAATTGAAGAAAGTAGGGAAAATCACAAGGCCATTTACGTATGACCTAAATCAAATCCCTTATGATTATACAGTGGGAGTAACAAATATATTCAAGGGATTAGATCTGATAGTCAGAGTGCCTAAAGAACTATGGATGGAGTTTCCTGATATGGTACAGGAGGCAGTGATCAAGACCATTCCCATGAAAATGAAATGTACAAAGGGAAAATGGTTGTCTAATGAGGCCTTACAAATAGCTATGAAATGAAGAGAAGTGAAAGACAAAGGAGAAAAGGAAAGATATACTCATGTGAATGCAGAGTTCCAAAGAACAGCAAAGAGAGATAAAAAAAACCTTCCTCAGTGATAAATGCAAAGAAATAGAGGACAACAATAGAACGGAAAAGACTAGAGATCTCTTCAAGAAAATTAGAGATACCAAGCGAACATTTCATGCAAAGATGGGCACAATAAAGGACAGGATCGGTATGGACCCAACAGAAGCAGAAGATTTTAAGAAGAGGTGGCAAGAATACACAGAAGAACTATACAAACAAGATCTTCATGCCCAGATATCACGATGATGTGATCACTCACCTAGAGCCAGACATCCTGGAATGTGAAGTCAGGTGGGCCTTAGGAAGCATGAATAAGAACAAAGCTAGTGGAGGTGATGGAATTCCAGTTGAGCTCTTTCAAATCCTAGAAGATGATGCTGTGAAAGTGTTACACTCAATATGCCAGCAAATTTGGAAAACTCAGCAGTGGCTACACGACTGGAAAACGTCAGTTTTCACTCCAATCTCAAAGAAAGGCAATGCCAAAGAATGCTCAAACTACCACACATTTGCATTCATCTCACATGCTAGTAAAGTAATGCTCAAAATTCTCCAAGCAAGGCTTCATCAGTACCTGTTTTATGAACTTCCAGATGTTCAAGCTAGATTTAGAAAAGGCAGAAGAATCAGAGATCAAATTGCCAACATCCGGTGGATCATTGAAATAACAAGTAGTTTCAGAAGAACATCTACTTCTGCTTTATTGACTATGCCAAAACCTTTGATTGTGTGGTTCACAGCATACTGTGGAAAATTCTTCAAGCGATGGGAATACCAGACCACTTGACCTGCCTCTTGAGAAATCTGTATGCAGGCCAAGAAGCAACGATTAGAACTGAACATGGAAGAGCAGACTGGTTCCAAATTGGGAAGGGGGTACATCAAGGCTGTATATTGTCACCCTACATATTTAGCTTATATGCAGAGTAGATCATGAGAAATTCTGGACTGGATGTAGCACAAGCTGGAATCAAGATTTCTGGGAGAAATATCAATAACCTCAGATATGCAGATGACACCACCTTTATGGCAGAAAGTGAAAAAGAAGAGCCTCTTGATGAAAGTGAAAGAGGAGAGTGAAAAGTTGACTTAAAGCTCAACATTCAGAAAACTAAGATCATAGCATCTGGTCCCATCACTTCATGGCAAATAGATGGAAAAAGAGTGGAAACAGTGACAGACTTTATTTTTTGGGAGCTCCAAAATCACTGCAGATGGTGACTATGGTCCTGAAATTAATAGATGTTTACTCTTTGGAAGAAAAGTTATGATCAACTTAGACAGATATTAAAAAGTAGAGACATTACTTTGTCAACAAAGGTCCGTTTAGTCAAAGCTATCGTTTTTCTAGTAGTCATGTATGGATGTGAGAGTTGGACTGTAAAGAAGGCTAAACAATGAATAACTGATGTTTTTGTACTGTGGTGTTGGGGAAGACTCTTCAGAGTTTCTTGGACTTCAAGGTGATCCAACCAGTCCATCCTAAAGGAAATCAGTCCTGAATTTTCATTGGAAGGACTGATAGTGAAACTAAAACTCCAATATACTGGCCACCTGATGCAAAGAACTTACTCATTTGAAAGCCCCTGATGCTGGTTAAAATTGATGGCAGAAGGAGAAGGGGAAAACAGAAGATGAGATGGTTGGATGGCATCACTGACTCAATGGACATGAGTTTGAGTAAACTCCAGGAGTTGGTGATGGACATGGAGGCCTGGTGTGCTGCAGTCCATGGGGTCTCAGAGAGTTGGACATAACTGAACAACTAAACTGACTGACCTACTGCATTGTTTGAACAACAGAAATTTATTGTCTCATAGTTTTGGAGGCTAGAAGTCCCAGATCAAAATGTCAGCAGGTTTGATTTATTTTGAGCCATCTCTTTGACTTAGAGATATCCATCTTTTCTTTGCGTCTTTGCATGTTCTTTCTCCCATGCCTGTCTGTGTTCTAAATCTTTTCTTCTTATAAGAACACCAGTTATGATGAATTAGAATCAACATCAATGACCTCATTTAACTTTAATTACCTTTTTAACAGCTTTATCTCCCAAATAGTAACCTTCTGAGGTACTGGGAATTAGGACTTCAACATATGGAGTTTGGAGTGACATAATTCAGCTCATACCTTGAACAAGAAATGAGTCTATCTGCCAAAGGAATTTAAACATTTCTGTCATCATCATGGTAGGCAAAACTGTGATAATGATGATAATGCTGACTAGGGAATAAAGAATATAGCTTGTATTCAGCACAGAGTAAGAAACCTGAAATTAAAGAGTGTATCAATACCCCACCATTTTTTTAATTAAAGAAGCTGACAGTCACCATTTTGGATAACATATTGCAAGGAAGGAAATGGATATGAGTAGTTCTACTGAAGTAAGGTGCGAGAAGTATTATGTTTAGTTATTTGCCTACAGACCAGAATTCCCAAATGGTCCTAGAAGACACCAAGATCAGGTAGCAAAGACACCAAATAATCTGGTGGCAAGTGCTTTGGTCTTATAAAGTGAAGTGCTGTATACTTATAACAGACATACAGATGAAGTGATCAAAACTCAACTTCGCGATCATTGGTTCACTAGCTACCTTGTGCTCAAAGGTTGAGCTTGGGAATTAGAAGGAAGATTTTTTTCAGGAGAGGCTTATACTTGTTTCACAAGAGGTAGGGGAAATTATGCTTCACTTCACCTCAAGGCATGCATGATGGTTTTGACTTTGGCGCCTGAAGTTTGGGAGCGTATTGAACTGTTATCAGATGCATATCTAAACGCTTTCCCTACTTAAATTCTCTCAAAATGTTTAGAGAACAGAGGGTGGCTGAAACGGCCTATAGCAGCAGAATAGAATGGTGTATTAGAACAGTAACTGCACTCTTAATTCCCAACAAGATAGACCAAAACTATATGTTCTTTGTGGATCAAAACTGGCCATATAACCAAGAGAAAGCTGGCCATGGGTGCACTTAGATACAATCCAAGAGCGTGAGACATCTCAAGTAATGGGAGAGAATCCAGAGAACCATAATGCTACTCTGTGAAAGAAAGTTATATCTTTAAATACATTCCTGGTCCAGAATGTACCATGACTCTCTTAAAAGTACTAGGCATATTTTACCTTCTTACTAGCATCATGCCTAAGTTAGGGAAGAAGGGAAATATTAAAATGTAATTATGATTTCTAACTATTAGATATAATAGACATTTAAATTGTTTGTGTGTGCAAAGTCACTCTTGCAACCCCACCAGGCTCTTCTGTCTACGGGATTTTTCAAAATACTGGAGTCTGTTTCCATTTCCTTCTTGGTGATCTTCCCGAACCAGGGACAGAACCCAGGTCTCTTGCATTGCAGGCAGATTCTTTGCCACTGAGCCACCTGGGAATTGTATAAATGAGATTAAACTCATAACTAAAAATGAATTGAAAGCTTTTATTTTCTGAGTCAGGATATAGGATTTAAGGTCTGCCCAATATGTCACTTGGTGACAGGAAACAATCAAACCTTCAGGATAGCTTTGAATGTATACTAAGGAGGAGAGGATATTGGTTCCTGAATTACATGCAGGTCTCCATTGTTTAATTAATGCTTGTGTGTGTGCTCAGTCACTTGGTCATGCCTGACTTTTTGCAATCCTATGGACTGTAGACCTCCAAGTTTACCTGTCCATAGGATTCTCCAGTGAGATACTGGAGTGGGTTGCCATTTTCTTCTCCAGAGGATCTTCCTGGGAAACCCCAGGTGATTCCAAGTGGCCCAATGGTAAAAAATAATGCAGGAGACATAAGAGATATGGATTTGGTCCCTAGATGAGGAAATGGTTAAACAAAATAAAATTCTGCTGAAGTCTCTGGGATTATGAAGGTATTCATATAGGGCTCCCTTCTTGTTGGATTGTCCCAGAAACCAACACCTGATGGGGTGTTTCAAAAGGTGACGGGGTTTCAAAAGGTGAAAAGTCCATCTTCTACATGCCTATGGATTTGGATTTATCTTTCTGTGTTTCTCTGAGTTATTATGACAACTTCCATGTGTTTCCATGATTGAGTCTTCACTATCTGCATTGCATGAAATTTGTCTAGGCTCTAGTTCCCAGGAGAAGCTAACATGACCCCTTGAAGGTGAAGAGTTGTACTTGTTTATGGTATTTTCCACTCAGAAAAGTTCAGTTAGATTACAGCCTGTGGTCTTCTGTGATTTTTAACAATATGATTAGACATCATTGACTACACTAAAGCCTTTGACTCTGTGGATTGCAGCAAACAGTGAAAAATTATTAGATATGGGAATACCAGACCACCTTACCTGTCTCCTGAGAAACCTGTGTGCAGGTCTAGAAGCCACTGTTAGAACCAGACATAGAACAATGGATTGGCTCAATATTGGGAAAGGAGTATGTCAAGGCTGTATATTGTCACCCTGCTTATTTAACTTCTGTGTAGATTACATCATACAAAATGCTGGGCTAGATGAAACACAAGCTGGAATCAAGATTGCTGGGAGAAATATGAACAACCTCAAGTATGTAGATGATACTACTCTAATGGCAGAAAGCAAAGAAAAGCTAACGAGCTTCTAGATGAGGGAAAAAGAGGAGAGTGAAAAAGCTGGCTTAAAACTCAACATTAAAAAAACTAAGATCATGGCATCCAGTCCCATTACTTCATGGCAAATAGATGGGGAGAAAGTGGAAACAGTGACACATTTTTATTTTCTTATGAACCAAAATCTCTGCAGATGGTGACTGTAGCCACAAAATTCAAAGATGCTTGCTCCTTGGAAGAAAAGCTATGTCAAACCTAGACAGTGTGTTAAAAAACAGAGACATCACTTTGCTGACAAAGGTGCATATAGTCAAAACTATGGTTTTTCCAGTAGTCATGCATGGGTATTAGGGTTGGATCATAAAAAGGCTGAGTGCCAAAGAATTGATGCTTTCTCATTGTGGTACTGGAGAAGATTCTTGAGAGTCCCTTGAACAGCAAAGAGATCAAACCAGCCAGTCCTAAAGGAAATCAATCCTGATTATTCAATGGAAACACTGACACTGAAGCTGAAGCTCCAATACTTTGGTCACCTGATATGAACAGCTGACTCACTGTAAAAGACCCTGATGCTGGGAAAGATTGAGGGCATGAGGAGAAGGGGGCAACAGAGGGTGAGATGGTAGGATGGCATCATCAGCTCAATGGACATGAGTTAGAGCAAGCTCCAGGAGATGAAGGGTAGTTCATGGATGTGCTCTAGTCCATGGGTTACTGTAGTCCATGGGGTTGAAAAGTGTCAGCCATGACTTAGCAGCTGAACAACAACCTACAACCAACAAAAACATTTTCATTCACCCTGCCATCTTTCATATGCTATAGCAGAGAGTCCAGCAAGATGCTTTTATTGCTGCCATTCATCCTAGGAGATCAGACAGATTTCACTTGGTTGCCATTCAAGGATGGCAGTCAGTAACCCTGATTCCTCCTGTAGAGGTGCAATCTTGTCATCCCTGCCCTAGCTTTCCCATCCTCACCCACTGCTAGTAGATACTCATAGAGAAAGGTGCAGAAATAAATGACAGTGCTCTCAGTCCTCAATGAATCACTCTACTATGTCAACTTTTTAAAGAACTGGAGCTTGATTTCTTTCCTTTCAACAAATACATTTGCAAATAGTAATAAGGTCCTTAAAAAAAAAGTATACATCCTATTGTAGGCAGCCTGGGGTCAACTACAACTGGGGCCAATTTGTAATAGGAAGTAACAATTTGAAGCTTTCATAAAGAAATCCATACCAGATCAGAATGGAAAGAATGATCTTAACAATACTATTTAAAGATCATTAAGTTTCCTTACTGAGAAAGTGAAACAGATTTGAGAATTTTCTAAACATCACATTCACACACACATGCATAGTATTCTAAATTTTGTTTTCTCATTATGTGATCATAATCCATTCAGTTTCAGTAAACACTTTTATCATCTTCATAAAATGATGTTAAAAAGTTATTGGTTTAGGATGTGGCCATCCCTCAGGATTGAAAGCCATTTGATATGTTGTTTTGGTTGAAGTATATTAAAAAAATCTAGCCTCACAGACATCAAGTTAAAGAACGTAGAACCCCAAACAACCTTGGGCCACATTTTGAAATTCACTGATGTGTAGGAAATTCTAAATAAAGATTAGGAATTAAAGGATTGCCTTCATTTAGAAAGGAAAAGAATAAAAGCAGGAGGGTAAAAAGAGGATCACAGCAGAAAAATAAAAGCAGAAAAAATGTAATCAGAAACAAGAAAGAAAGTAGTGACTAGATCCTCATAAATCACATAACTACTCCTTTTCTATTCTAGTCTGATGATTCCGCCCCACCTCCCCTCTCAAATAAGGCAAGCCAAGGCAGCTCTCAGTGAAAATCCAGCAGCAAGTCAAAAAGCAAGCTGGATCAAACTTTTGTACCTAAAATTAGAAGAACTGGGGAATCAAAATATATTACAGAATAATGTATTCAAGAGGTTAAATGCCACCTGGTGTCAACATACTGGCAAAAATACATTCCATGGTTGTAATTGTCTATATTAAGCTAGAAAACTCAATTATGACTAGCAGATGAATTTTTACACTGAAGCAAGTAAATTTGTAAAAATATTAAAAATGCTAGAGAAGATTGATAGCTATCTAAACTTGCATCTCATTTATTAAATATCAAATACCTTGGAAAGATGGGATGAATTTGCACGAAGACTTAATTGATCTTGATTAAACACATGAAAGTCTTAAGCACTGATAAAACTGAGGAATTAGAACCAAGACCAATACATAAAGTACTCTGGTAAGCAATATTTTCTAAGCAACAATTAGTTCCTTTCCAGTCCCTCAGATATTTGCTGTATTATAAACTCAAAACAAGAATTAGGAGTACAGAAAATAAGAACTAATTAAGAAAACCATGTATAAACAATTTATAAAGAAACTATTGGGGTTGGAGTGGCTGAAGTGTATCATGGATATTATGTGTACCACATAATTTTATTTATAAGAGTTTTCATAGCTTTTAAAAGGAAACAGAAAATTACAGTTTAGAAAGGGGGAAACCCTAGGAAAAATTTGCAATGTTCTATTCTCCATGTATTCAGATATCTTCCAGAAAGAAATGACAACCAAAATAGCAAAACACATTTACCAAACCTCCATATTCCTTACATTGTAGACAATGAGGTAGAGAAAAACTATAAACAGGGACAATATCTTAAAGGGGAAGGAAACAATGTTCTTGAAATGTTGCATGCCACTAATGTGTTTGTTTCTTTATTCAAAATTTCTGTACTCTGAGAACCTCTTATAAAATTCATCGTGTGTGTGTGTGTGTGTGTGTGTGTGTGTGTGTGTGTGTGTGTGTGTGTGATAGCAGCAGCAGCAGAACAAGTGGGTGGTCACATTCTGACTGTCTTCAGTAACACACAAATAACATTAACACACAATCCTCAGTCTAGGCAGCCAACTTATGATGTACCAGAAAACGCTAATCAATCAGAATTTGAGTTCCCTTTATTCTGACATGGTTTTCTAATCTAAGTCATCAAAAGTAGTTTAAAGCTCAGTAGTCTTGCCACCCTGTTTATAATAGAATAGGTACATACCTCAGCTGCTGTCTTTTCCTTTATTGAAAAATTGACATAGCATTACCAAATATATCTGCCTGAAATATTTGAGGCTAAGTATAAAACATCAAGATACGTGATAATAAATGCATCTGTGATTATGTGTAGTGAAAAAAATTATGCATAAAACTGTCAAAGGCCAAGAAAGCAAAACCTCCCCCAACTTGGAGAGCAGTATTGAAGTTAGAAAAATAATTTTTCCAAGAAGGCAAAAATTTAATGGAAAATAAAGGCTGCAGGGTGATGTGACTTCTACTCTTTCCATGAGGAGCTAAAACCTGGATAATATAGGCAAGTCGCTAAGTCTCTCCAGGCTTCCCTGCACACATTTAGAAAATAAGGAGGCAGACTGGAATGATTTCCAGGGTTCCTTTCAAAGCCAAAAGTCGTATGAATTTTTAGTGATTTGCAATTGTTAGGAAGAAGAAAAAAAAATTTTGATTCTTAACAATTCTCAGTTGAAAATAAAGTTTTCTTTTTTAACTCCTAGGGATTATAATTGAAATACAATGGCCACAACTCTCTATATATGTATTTTTTGCAGCTTATTTTTCCAGAACTTTATGAAGAAAATAAAATGAGCTAGATGTATGCAGATATATTTCTATAGTTACTAATTTTCCTTTCCTATCATAGGGAGTTTGCCTTCTTTGTTATGTGATTAACAGCCACCAGTTTAAAATAAATGCTCAACCTGGACAACTGGACACCTGTTCCCAGACCCAACACAATACAATGGATGTAACTTCTGTGTTGTTCCATCCTGTCCTAGTATGTTCCATTTCTATTTAAAGTTGGAATTTAAAATATCAAAATGGATCTCTAGGGCAAAATCTGCAGATAAAATTTCCCATTTTAGTTAATGTACTGGATGATGAAATATTTAATATATATGAGAAACGCTGATTAATATTAATTTGATGTGTTTTTTTCCCTTCCTATAAAGACTTGTACTGAGATAGGGTGAGTTTTGAGACAATACTATCTCTTGCCTTTTATTATTTGGATTTTCTTTATTAGGTACTTTTTGGAGATGTATTACCTGAAAATATAATATGATTAGTGGAGAAGGAGAATTAGTGAATGAATGCCAGACTAGATGCGGTCTCCCAAAGGAAATGGACAAGCCCTTGTTTTTCTGTGCAACAGCTGCTGAAACAAAGAGCACCCTAGGCTGTTTGCAATTCCCCATTTCCTTGTGTGACTAAGAATGAGCTCTTCCAGGCCATCCTTCTTTGGGGACTCTTGTTCTATGAAACTCTCTAGTTGCCACTTGAGATGGAGTGAGCTCAATCCTGTGGATCAGTGCTGTTTATTGCTTACTTACTTTCTGGGGCAACTTGACCTTTGGGCTAGGTACTCAACCTAGTTTTGAGGGGAGTTAGTACCTTCCTGTGTGACACAGAGAATAGATAATTATTAGTGGTCAGACCTGAAATTGAATTACAGTTCCAAACCATTCTAATACTTCTAGTACCAAAAAATAAAAATCATGATAATAAGAGCGAATGTGAATTGTTTTAAGCAAATGAAAATGCATTACATGTTTTTCAATTAATATTTGGAATAACCTATGGAGGCAAGTACTGTTGTTTCTTGGTATCTTCAGGGGAATTGGTTCCAGGACATCCACTGATACCCAAATCCAGTTGCTTGAGTCGCTTATATAAAACAGCATAGCGAAGTCAGCACTTGGCATCCATGGATGGGGAACCCCTGGATACAGGAGGGCCAGCTGTATTATTATTAGCACAGAGATTAAATAATTTGTTCAAATTGAAAGTGGTCATTTACATGTAGATTTTTACCTTAAATCATCTTGTTCCTAGCCACTATGTGTGACAGTGTCACTCTGTTTTCCTTAGAGTCCTAGGTTAGTTTCCTTGTGTAAAATAGGAATAATAATGTCTCCTTCTTGTCATACATTTGAGTGCTATATACATATATAATCATACAGACATATCTATGTCTGTCGCTTATCTCTGTCTCTTTATCTCTTTTTCTCTGTTTCATCATTTAGCACAAAGCCTAACCAATGATAGGTTCTTAAAAAACAGAAGCTCATCTTGTCTTTGCTTGTGCAAGGTGCCTACTCTAATGTTGCACTGAGCCCAGAGAGGAAAGCTAGAACTTGGTATGCATCAGTGACAGACACATTTGGTTTAGTGTAGATTTGACAAATTCATTGAATTTACTGAAGGCAAAATCAAGTCTGATCTTTTCTGATTCCTCACACAGTAGCTAGGCTATAAAAATATTACTCCCAGCCATTTATGAATTACTACATGTTCATAATTTTTGCTTATACTAATAATGCAAAACTCTTAGTATCACTTCTTTTTTATAGATAGAGTGAAAACAGTACAGAAAGTGACAGTAAAGATTGTTGTTGTTTAGTTCTCAAGTCTTATCCAGCTCTTTGCGACCACATAAACTGTAATCCCCCAGGCTCCTCTGTCCATGGGATTTCTCAGGCAAGAAAACTGGAATGGGTTGCCATTACCTTCTCCAGACACTAAGGCTATGTTAGTATAATTACAAACTTCATGATTTTTCCTGTAAATCAGATCTCTTCTGTGGCATACAGGTCGTAGGGTGGCCCCAGGATTCCCTGCCCCAGATGTGCATGTGCTTTGAGTGTCAGTGGGACCTGTGATTTGCTGTATCAATAGAATATGGCAAACATTAAGGGATTTTGCAGATGTAAAAAAGGTCATATACCAGTTGATTTTGCATTAATCAAAACAAAGATTATCCTGGGTGAACCGGACTTGATCATACAAAAATCCTTAAAATAAGGATGGGGCCCTCCCTGAGGTGAACGATTCTCCTTGTAGACTTCATGAAGTAGGCAGCCATATTAGATAAACCTACATGACAAGGAACTGTGGATATCCTCTAAGTGCAGCCTCTAATCAAGTGCCAGAAAAAAAGCTGAGACCCTCAGTCATACAGCTGCAAGGAAATGAATTCTGTCAACAACAAGGTTGCAGGTAGATTCTCTCCCAGTTAAGACAGAAGATGAGCACCCAGCCTAGTTGAAACATTGAATGCAGCCATGTGAGTTCCTGAACAGAGGACCTATCTAAGCTTTGCTCAGTCTCAAGGTACATATAAAGTGTGAGATAATTATGTGTGTTGGTTTAAGTTACTAAGTTTGCAGTAATTTGTTGCACAGCAATAGAAAACTGTAGCAATATAAGAATTATTCAGCTAATATTTGTGGAATATTTTCTATGTATAAAGCACTGTGCTGAGGCCATATTAAGTGCAGATAAAGTTGTTTTTATGAATTATTGTTCTCCAGAAAATTACAACTACAATAATAGAATCACACTGGCATCCTGGTATCATTTGATTTCTAGGACATTTTATTAGTCTTTATTCATAGTCCTGTTTATCAGAACATGACAGTCAGCCAGGTAGTAGCTTGTATTTCTTGAATTTTGATAATAATTTCGATAAGAAAAGTATTTTCAAATTTAAGGACATTAATTTGGACATGAGTTCTTTTCTAAGCTCATATGAAAAGATGATATTTAAAGTTAACTAAATTAAATAGACATTTTTTATGATAACTTCAGGTTTTGTTCCATTTGAAGGTTATAGATCTTCTGAACTCCTTTGTAATTTTAAAAAGCATCAGTATTTATGATGGTCATTTATGACTTATCATCCCCTGAATTGGACCAGCATAGTTCCTAAATTAAGGGAATAAAAACAGATGATATAAATTCAATACTAATTTACATGAATTTTATTAGAAAGAATGTTCTTTGGATTCTAATCATGGAAATCTTGGGAAGAAAAAAAAATCCAAATTCAATACAAAGGTGTAAAATGCTAAATAAATATGTTCTTATTGTGATCTATATTTGTATTTCTTAACTGCCATAGGATTTTAAACATTGACTTTTATTCAAATTTGTTTGCATACTGTAGAAATCAATTAAGCTGTATAGGTCCTTCTTATGTTAGAGGGCACAATTTAAACTCCAGAGAAAATCTCCTAATTCCTATATAGGATGATTTTAGATCTTGGGCTCTCAAGAAAGAACTACAGAAGATACTTTCTTAAACTTTGTTAATCTCAAAATAAACAGATGTTGTAGGATATATCCCATGTTTTGGTCTTTTTTGAAACCCAGGTACCGTCCATATAATATTAAACATCAATATGCTCAAATTGTTTATAAATTAAGTATTCAGTTCAGTTCAGCCACTCAGTAGTGTCTGACTCTTTGCGACCCCATGGACTGCAGTACGCCAGGTTTCCCTGTCCATCACCAACTTCCGGAGCCAAGTGTGCTAACATCAAATATAAAAAAAATGCAAATTAGCACTGATAAATTATCATTAAGAGGTTAATATTCTGAAGTGAATTTATGCAATACTGGGTACACTAAATGCAAGATTTCAGAATAAGTGAGACAGAGTTTATAGTAAACAGAGGAATGAATTTAAGTTTTTTTCTCCTTTAAATCTAACTTTTTAAACTCTTTACTCTCTATATTCTTAAATAACAAACACACAAAAAATTTTCATGGAATATCTCACATTATTGAAAAATATGCTTCCTTAATCCTAATCTCTGAGACATAACTTTCTTCCCCCCATTTCTTTTCTTGATTTGCACTGACAATTTATAGTGAAAGAAGGGGAAAATAAAGGATTATTCTTAGAAAATCAAAATAGTAACTGGTAGGTAGCTTTGAAATATCAATATAATTTTTTCTCTATGTAGCCAATCTTAAAGCAAAGCATGGGTGCACATACAAACAGACACACCAAGACCTTAGTCATTAATATGACTGATTTTCTGTTTTTCTGAGTCTGTCACTTCTACTAGAAGTAGCTGCTAGGCTTGATTTCCTCCATTAATGAGATTGGTTCAGAAAGAGTGTAATTTTCCCAGTAATACTCTTGGAGAGCTTTTTGACTCAACAATCCCATGCTTCAAAATCTCAAAGTTGCAGTCCATGTGTACAAATATGTACCATCAAGAGATTTCATGTCCTATCAGTTCTCTTAACTACTAGTGTCTGTAGTCCCTGCTTATTGTACCATGCAGAATAAAGTAAGAGAAATTGAAGTGAACATCTTTTTCCTCTCAGTATATCTGTGTTTAGAAGGCCTCTCTTTCTGAGCAAAATACATGAGAGAAAACATAACTGCTTGCATGCTACCTGCATTTCATTATTTTTCAGAGTTTTAATTTTTTGCTTGCTTTATCTTTCTTCATCATTATGGAAATTTCTCTCTGGGTCTTTGAGTTACTGTGTTCTGCCAGTTAAATCAATAAAACCTTTTATTTGAAGAAAGAATTGCATTACAGCATTGTCAATAAAGAATGGTTATTGCAAGAAGAGGTTCAGAGAAAATAATTAAGAGATGGAAATCTCTGAAGAAACTTTTGCAAACCAATTGTAGATGTAATCTATTTATGTAAATGGTGGGTTTACATTTGTATAGCACCTTTCATCCAAATAGATTGCTAGGTACTTAACAATTGTGACTATTATATTCTTGAATATGAGTATATTCTTTCCTTTCTCTGAAATTGTTTTCATGATGAAATCTTGGGTCTGCTTGATAAAGTTTGATATGAGTTATTTAAGGCAAGAAATGATGAACAGATGATCCATTTGAGACAATTAAATTACACCAACATGATTCAATGTGCACAAATCCCAAAACTTTGGGATTGGAAAGGCTATAACTGGACCTGTCTGACTATATAACTGTCTGATTCTTTGCAAGTCCATGGACTGTAGCCCGTCAGGCTCCTCTGTCCATGGAATTCTTCAGGCAAGAATACTGGAGTGGTTTGACATTTCCTTCTCCAGGGGACATTTCTGACCCCAGGATCGATCCCTGGTGCATTGCAGGCAGATTCTCTACCAATTGAGCTACCAGGGAAGCCCTATAATTGGGCCTAGGGAACAAAAAGTAAGTGCCTTCACTCTGTTATATTTTCTTTCTTATAACTATGACTTGACATTTACCCACTAACACTACCTTACCTTTGCTTTGTGTCTTTTCTTTTGCTTTTCTCAATCAGAAGTGTGAGGGCTTCTATTAGATGTGGTAGTTGCAACTTTCTTCTCACCAAACTGCAATTGTTTCCACTTATTTGCTGGGGTCCTTGTCCCTATATGGACTCCAAAATCACTGCAGATGGTGACTGCAACCATGAAGTTAAAAGACACTTGTTCCTCAAAAGAAAACCTATGACCAACCTAGACAGCTTATTAAAAAGGAGAGACATTACTTTGCCATCAAATGTCAGCCTAGTCAAAGGTTTGGTCTTTCCAGTGGTCATGGACTATAAAGAAAGCTGAGCACTGAAGAATTGATGCTTTTGAACTGTGGTGTTGGAGAAGACTCTTGAGAGTCACTTGCCCTGCAAGGAGATGCAACCAGTCCATCCTAAAGGAAATCAGTCCTGAATATTTATTGGAAGGACTGATGTTGAAGCTGAAGCTCCAATACTTTCACCAACTGATGTGATGAAATGACTCATTTGAAAAGACCCTGATGCTGGGAAAAATTGAAGGCAGGGGGAGGAGGGGACAACAGAGGATGATGGTTGGATGGCATCACCAACCTAATGGACATGAGTTTGAGTAAGCTCTGGGAGTTGGTGATGGACGCAAAAGCCTGGCGTACTGCAGTCCATGGGGTTGCAAAGAGTTGGACATAACTGAGTGACTGAACTGAACTGAACATATATATATGGAATATATAAAGATGGTACTGATGAACCTATCTGCAGGGCAGTAGTGGAGACACAGACATAGAGAACAGACTTGTGGACACAGTGGGGGAAGGAGAGGATGTGACTAATTGATAGACTAGCAATGAAACATATATATTATCATATGTAAAATAGATAGCCAGTGGGAATTTGCTGTATGATGCAGGAGCTCAAACTGGGCTTTGTGACAACCTAGATGGGTAGGATGGGGTGGGAGGTGGAAGGTAGAGGGGACATATGTATGCCTATGACTGATTCATGTTGATGTATGGCAGAAACCATCACAATATTGGAAAGCAATTATCCTCCAATTAAAAATAAATAATTTTAAAAATATAGAAACTTACACAGTGACTGTATAATCAAACTAAGATGAATTTCTAGTGAAAAATAATCTCAAGGTGTGTTGTTTGCTGTTTGGATATGAATTATTTGCAAATGGGATTGAGTAAATACACTACAAATATGTGAAAGTTGTGTGTTTTTCAGAGGATGATTTACCTAGGATAGGGAAAGCAAGCATTAAGAAATAAGTGCTGCCTCTCTAAAATGAATATTAAGAGAAGAAGAGTATTGAATTGTTCTCTGGGAGGACCAGTAAATGAAGTTTGGAACTAATTGGATTCTCAAAAATTGACCCCATCAGTGTTATTATTTGAGTTTTGTCAGTGTGAGCATAGAGTAGGCAGAGACTCAGTCACTGAGGACTGACCACGTTCTGGGCACTGTGGATAAAACAGAACCAGGGCACAGCCTTTGCTTCTGATTAATTAGTGCATTGAAGCTTATGTGGTTAATTGCAATGATAAAGAAAATGAAGAGAAGTTCTTTATGGTTGCAGTCACACAGAGTAAAAGCCTATTACCCAGGATTAGACAAGGAGAAGTATATAGTATCATCATGTTCCTGGCTAATTTATGGTTTGCGACTAAATATATCTTGATAGTAATGCAGGTATACCTTCAGTTCTAAGCCTGAAACCTTCTATAAGGCAGAGTAATAAACAAAATTCTCTCAGGGCAGGTACATGCCTATTTTATATCTTTCTGACTTTAAAAGTTAATTGGCTCTTAAAACATGACATCAGATATATCTCCTTACCAGAGTAGTTGAAAGGAAAGATTTAAGGGTAACTTGAAATTACGAAGGGCTTCACAAATTAAATTAATTCTCTCTTGCAATTGCCTTTCTCAGTAGAAAAATATTGTCCTCCTATAAATGACAGCTAAAATGGTAGTTAAAATAAATAAGTTAACACAGAGAAAAAAAATCAAAATTAACATTATATTGGCCTTATGGCTTGATGATAAAATTTCTTCTTCCCCATTAAAGGTAATGCCTTTAGACTTATGGCTTTCTTAAGTTATGTATCTTTTTATATCACCATCAGCAGCAACAACAACATTGTTATCATTATTTTCTTTGCTACTACAATACTGGTCACATTAGCAGTTTGTACTAAAATATTTAATAACTCTGTCCAGATACTGACTGTATATGAGAGATGGACAGCTTCTAAATTGTTGCAGTCCAGCCTTTCTCTGTTCTGGTCTGTGCGTCAAAATATAGTGAAAAAGAGAGGCCTGGAAAGCAGAAGGACAATGATTCCTATGAGATGACTTTCAGAATTTGAGCTAGGGAAGCAGTAAAGTAAAACAGCTCCTTGTTGACCTCTGCACTTAATCTTCTCTCTCTCTCCTTTGTCCCCCATGGCTCTAATTCTGGATTTAATTCCCTCTATTGTTTTGCATAAGCGATATTAAATTTGTCCTGAGTTCCAGCACTATGGGATGTTTTAGCTCAGAGGCCTTTCAGTTAAATTCTGGCATGAAAAGATGCTTCTATATGATAGGCTGATTGTATAATTTTGTTGTTCTAGCTTTTCCTTTTCTCTTATGTTTTTTCTAATTATTTGGTTCAGTTGATTTGAAATGGGCCCTTTTGCTTATTCTAAGAATTTTGTATACACTTACTGAGAATTAGGACAGATGATTAGGTTGGTTTACCTATTTATTGCAGATGCAATCCTGAGAAAGACAATATTTTCCAAACAGATCAGTAGTGCCAATGCTGAACTAAGCCTTGCCATCCTGGAACAGTGAAGGTTAAAGAAATTCCCCAGGCTTGTGATCCTGAAAAGGTCTGACTTGGAAGAACCATTCCTCCCACATGACACCGATAAGACTCGTGGGTGCCTCTTACTTTATTGATGACAAGCCAGACACAGACCCACCAGATTCCCAGTTTTGCCTCCTAAATGATTAACTGAAAGGTTTCCCCGTTGATCAGTCAGAACAAAATATTAGTTAACAGACTTGGGTTAAATTTCTCTCCTGTCAGTTCCCTAAACATCAACACACCCTCAGCCTGAGCAGCATACAACCTTCCTTAACGGCCTTGCCCAAGGACTTTTAAGACCTCAGGAGAAAGCACATTCTGATCTACTACCTACTGCCCTGTCGCCCCAGCTGTGGTGTATGTGCGTGCTCAGTCACTCAGTCGTGTTAGGTTCTTTGTGACCCCCATGGAAGGTGGCCCATCAGGATCCTCTGCCCATGGGATTTTTCAGGCAAGAATACCGGAGCGAGTTGCCATTTCCTTCTCCAGGGGATCTTTCTGAGCCAGGGATTGAACCTGAGTCTCCTTCATTGGTAGGCAGATTCTTTACCTCTGAGTCATCAAGCTTAACACAAAAGGAGCAGTATATAGGCTGTGTATATACTGGTTGTTGGGAAACCTTTTCCTCTCTGTATTTTTCTCAACAGAGCCTACTGGCTGGGACTTTAAACCTGAAAGACGAGCCATTTGTCACATGGGCTACAAAGCATTAGAGCTTTTTTTTTTTGTATTATAATTCTAGTATTGGTCATTAGTTGGCATTATAAATCAATTAGCTGTATTCAAGACCAAAGAAAAAACACTATAGAGCTAATAACTAACCTATTTATGAAGCCTGCCCCTTAGTTGGAGGGTCACCCCCCTTCCTCTGATACATCCTTTAAATCATGTTTTCTATATTGATTACATAAGCCTTGACTTGTGAACACTGACTTCAGAAGCCAGTCAGCATATTCAACCACAGAGGAGTGGTGAATATTTATTGATAAAGAGATAAATAGAGAGGGGGGCTCTGTTTTAATAGTAATATTGATTCTCTTTGAAAGGGGTAGAAGAAACTTTGAATGAGATTACCACACCTCCTAACATCAAAATAAAGAAAACTTGCTTTGTTGTGGAAAATCTGTTGGCACCAAAAGAGTGTAAGAATTTTGGACATCAAAGAAATTTCAAGATGTTAGATGAATGAAGTTCAGAAAATTACTTAAATTCTGGAAATAGCAGCAAGCACACTGGGAAAGTATCAAGGAGTATTGGAGAAATAAACTTAGAAGAAGGCAAGGTCACTAAAGCCAAATTAGATCTATATGACAGGCTAAAATATAGTTTTATATATTCATTTAAAAAGTACTTAAGCACTTGCTATACCACATAGAAAAAAAGAGCCACAACCCCCTGTCTCTATGAGCTCATGTTTTAACAGATTTACTCAGAACTTACTGCTCTTAAAATGATATTATTAGGGCAGCTATATGTGAGTTATTACCAGGTTGACTGGAGTCAGAGAAATCTAACAGAAGAGTCATGGTCTCAAGGAGTGAACTGGAGTGATACCCTCAAAAAAGCCTGGATCCAAGGAAGTACACATTTGAGAGACTCCCTGTTAAATTTCAGACATGGAATCTGTAATTAAAAAATTCCTGGCTTAATCATTCATTGAGGAATGTGACACATTAATGTAGCAAGAAGAAAAGATATGAAAGGAGGCTGAGAAGATAGCCTTGGCATATCATATCATTTTTAGGTTAGTTTCAATAGGACATTTATCCTTGAATAGCACACCAGGGAAATGTATGTAGTTAGGACTCAAAGGAAAGTATAAGGAACATGAAATATACCAAAGGGAAACCAAGCAAGACATTAACAGATGGAGCCTAGTCTTGAGTTAGTTGAGCATTTATTAGTAACAATAATTTAAAAAATAACAATAATAACTTGACCCAAATGCAGAGTGAAAAAAATTAAAATATGTATACTTTGGAGAGAAGAAAAATGATAACTGAATAAGGTTAGAGTCTGCTGAGCCTACCTAAAAAAGTAAACAGAAGAGAAAAACATGAGAGGGACATCCTATTAAATCAGAAAAAATCATAATTGGCAAAACAAAATGTTTCTGCTATTGTCAAAGTAGTGGAATTACTCAAAGTATGGATAATGGAAAAATTGTTGGAAGGGTAGTTTTGACATAAGTCTATGGCCCTCTTCAGAATTTCGAGGCAAGTGTTTCAAAATGATTGTTTGTACTTTTGATTCAAGATTCTGCTGAGGATCATTTTCCAGCTAGGGGGAAAAATTGATGAAAGGCTTTTCTTTACTGGGCAGATTTCCTAGGGCTAAGGCAATTTTCAGACCAAGAAGCCAAGGTGAGTAAATGGGTTAAAATACTAGAAGAGAAAGCAGGAAATTCACCATGTAAGACTCCGAGACTGTGGGGATCACCACTGCAGATTTCTGCATCTTATGTGAAAATGGGATATTGCTTGCCAGGAGAGGAGGTGGAAGGAATAGTTGGTCCTGCCCCACTTTCCTTCCCAACCTCCCAAGATAGGATAAATGTGTGTCCTACTGAGCCACTTGTTTTATTCATTGATATTAAACTTATGGGTTGTAAGCTGCATCAATTTGCACAGGCTAATTGGCACCCTGCTGAGGTGAAGCCAAGAGAATATTTCCTTTATTCTCATAGCATCTTGGTAGTTTGAACCTTCCTTCAGATAAAAGGAAGCTTAAACAATATTAGTATGGAGTGCCATAACACTGAGAATGAAAGATTACTTATGGACACTTGGGAATTTCTTGTATTCTCTGAATTTTGTGGGCATATGTCTGGTTTTGCAATCACAAGACATGTCCTTGTAATTATTCAGGGCCCTGTAATACAGACATACATGTATGCATACAATAATAACATTTTTATTGATCATTCTTAGTGTGTATATCTTAATATAAAATATAAATAAGCTTAGGGTTCCATTAAATCATCTCTAAAGCCTAAAATAACATTTTTTGTTATTGTTGTTAATTCTGGGGAAAACCAAGTCATGAGAATAATTACCTGGGATTTCATGAGACCCTGCTGCTGAGAGTAAACAGAGTAAGAAATGAGGATGGTAACTGTAGACTTCATTTCTTGAGATTTTAGTAATTTTGATGTGTAATTAAATTTTGGACTTTAATTTCTTCCCAGGCTTTGATAAATGTGAGAGGAATTAATAGTATTTAAATGTTAGACATTTGAATATTTGTGTTCTTTGAGGTGTGTTTCTAGCATCATTGAACTGATTTCCAAATTTCTAGTAACCTCTATCTGTCCTTGGGACAAATATGAAATATTTAGGATGGAAATTTTTCCAGGAAGCAATTTTATTTTTACTTTATTGGCCAGTGTTGATAGTGTGGTCTTGAATTAATTTTGTGTAATATTTTGATTTAATCTAATATATTTCTTGAGGCAAAAGCTAAACCCACATCCAGTGGTCCCAGGATGATATTCTGAACAAATTGTATCCTCAGAAAAGGAGATGAAGTCCACTCAGTTGTGTCCAGCTCTTTGTGACCCTATGGACTATATAATCCATGGAATTCTCCAGGTCAGAATACTGAAGTGGGTAGCCTTTCCCTTCTCCAGGGGATCTTCCCAACTGAGAGATCAAACCCAGGTCTCCCACATGGCAGGCAGATTCTTTACCAGCTGAGCCACCAGGGAAGCCCAAGCTGTATTTGGTATATGGCAATTATATCAGGAAGTGGGGGTAACCAGCCTCAGAGAAAAATGATCATTTCCACCCAGGGGCACAGACACATCCCTGCTTTTAATTATTAAGGGTTAATTGTTAAGACCCACAGGTTAAGATAATAAAATCTGGGGGAGTAATAGAGTGCAACTTATTTCCTGATAAATCTTTCCTGGAAAAATCATTTGTTACTGTCCCTGGGAGAGAACGGTATTTTGAAGTTAACTTTTGCAATTCTTCCAACCTTCCAACTCTTTCTCTTGCTAATTGCCTAAAGCAATTTAACAGAAGACAAATTGATCAACATAATAATTATTGTTGAGAATTGACTGTCGGTTATTAGTGTTTTGAGCACTGGCAATTTTTGTGTGGGCTTATGTTGTAGTTTTTGTAAATTATTATTAGTTTGTTTTATATTCCCTCAGTTTCATACTTTGATAATCAATTTTAGGTCAGTAAAACATACATATCACTATCTGTAACATAAAAAACCTTGTGCTAATTTTAATACAAACAGTAAGGCATTAGTTAGAAAATTGAAAATAAACTGGGTGGAGCAACTGCAACAAGAATGCTTTACTTGAAACCCTTTAAAGGTTTTAAAATTGATGAGATACTTATGTAAAATATAATAGTGTGACTCAAGTCAATAAAACTTAAATGTGGACTAGGATTTGGAAATATACACATCTAGGTTAAATCAGTGGTGGTATCTGCATACATGAAAATGTCTGGATGCATGTGGCTTTCCCTATAAATTTTTTTCACTTAATTTTATCTTAATTACTCTGTAGTAAGTTTTGCATTTGTAATAAGGAAAACTTAGAATTAATCTAAAAATAAAATTTACTATAAAATGAAAATAAGTAGGTTTGGGTGATTAAAAATTGTAATTCATTATAAACCAATTTCACTTCTGCTGGTTTGCTCTGTTTTAATTTTATGCTTAGGTGTGAAAAACAGCTTGTTCCAATTAATTCCTCTTGTTGGACATTTAATTTTACTTCTCAATTAAACCTATATTATTGGATATTGAAGTTGTGCCAAATTATTTTCAGTTAACTCACCAAGCAAATGTAATGTATAACCCTTTAAATGAAATTAAAGGTTTTAAATGAATTAGAACATAATTAAAATATAGCTTAAAATGTATGTATGCTTATATCTTAATTCTGCTTAATACAACTTTATCTTTTTATTATTTTGATTCCATTTTAGGAACTTATGTCTCAGGGTCACCAATAATAAATACTGATTTTAGTAACAGTCACTGTATATTTGTCCTAAATCCCTTGGCCTTTTATAGGAACATTGAAGTTTACTTTGGTGTTTAATAGTGTTGAAACCTTCTTGTAACTCTCTCCATTACTTTCATATGGTCTTACAGCATCATGCTTCTTTTTCAGTGCCTTTACTATATATTACTCAATTGTTGTTATCTTCTATTGCATCCACCATATCTATTTGTCCTTTTTCACCCCCACCTCTGCCCCAGTTTCTTTCTTTTCCTCTTTCCACTAGCTGTTTCCTTCTTCACTTTCTTTCTCCTTACTTCTACTCTGTCAATATTGTATTCCCTACTTGAAATTAAAGATTATGTTGTGGTCAAGACTATATTCCTCTGGTAGGAAGTATGAAGTATCATATAATTACCTCATTTGTATGTTTGTTGACACTAAATGAATTTCCTTATTATTTTTATATAATAAAATACAGTGATTAAAATATGAGTAATAGCTTGATGAATACTTTCTGGTAACTTTGATAGGTTCTTTTAGATCTTTCATTCTTTGACAGTAATTCCTCAGCTGTTTTACTGTTGTTTTTTTTAAATATAATTCTTTCCAGAATGTACAGAAGTTTTATTACATCAACAGCAGAGGAGCCTGCATGAATACACTTAAGCCAGCATCTATGTCCATAAAGTTGTGGGTAATAAGAAGGTACCAGGCCCTTTTGTGACTGTGACTAGTAATGATCCAGTTTACTTTCTGACTTGCTGTTGAATTTTCACTGAGGGCTGCCTGAGCTTGCCTTATTTTATGGGGGAGGAGCCATCAGACTAGAACAGAAAAGGAGTGGTTATGTGAATCTAGTCGGTACTTTCTTTTTTGTTTCTGATTATATATATATATATATTTATATTCTGCTATGATCCTCTTTTTTTCTCCTCCTGCTTTTGTTCTTGTCCTTTCTAAATGAAGACAAACCTTTAATTCCTAATCTGAATACTTTTGAATTTCCTCTACAACAGTCAGTTTCAAAATGTGATACAGGGTTGTCTGGGGTTCTCCCTTCTTTAACTTACTTCTGTGAAGCCAGAATTTTTGAATATACTTCAACCAAGACAACATACCAAATGGATTCACTCTTGCTAGAAGGCCACATCCTAATCTCGGAATCTGGTGAATGTTTAACCTTAAGTGGATCAAAGATTTATAGGTGTGATTAAGTTAAGGCTTTTAGGATGGAGAGATTATTCAGGTGGCCCCAATGTAATCACAGGTATGCTTATAAGAGAGAGCCTATAGGACAACATCAGATAAATGAAGACGGAATCAGAAGCTGGGAGTGGTACGGAATGTGTGCTTGCCAAAAGCCTCCGGAAAGAAAACAACTGTGATTTGCTTCATAAGGCCTACTTCAGATTTCCAACCATCAGAACTATAAGATAAAATGTTTTTATTGGTTTAAGCCACTAAGTTTGTAGTATTTTGTTACAATAGCAATAGGAAACGAACAAAGGATTTGTGTTAGAGTGGCTGTGTCAGGCTGGTTATTGAAGAGCTTTAAAGGTCAGAGTAAGATTGTTTTCAGATATGGATGGGGAGTTGGAGGCTATTAGTGTTGCTTTTTTTGGCTTAATCATATGTAAGATTTTCGTAAGTCCTTAAGACTATTTCTGGGCTTTCTTTTCATTTATACTAGTCTCATTTCTATTCCTAATCCAGTACCACATTGTTCTAATTATAGAGGTCTTAGAACATGCTTTAATTTCTGGTGGGGCTAGTCACTTCTAGTTTCTCTTTTTAGTGTTTTTCTGGCTATCTTTTTTGCATGCTTTAATTTCCACTGTAGAATGATCTTTATATGTGTCTAAATTATTTTTAAAAGTTCCCCATTTGACTCTAGAAATCAGATAGGTTTAAGAACTGTTGGTGAAGAGCACAGGTGGAAGGAAACTTTAAGGGCAGGTATGTTCTGTTTAGAGGAAGGTAAACTGGACCTGTGACAACTGCAAATTGAAAATATCAATAAATAATTATTTGTAATCCACATGTTGATAATTGTTTTAAAAGTCCACTTTAGGCCAATTGATTTATGAAATCTTTTAACATTAATAATTTGTACTGAAATTGAGTAGACTTTGCCATAGAAATTTCCCTTCATATGTGAGAAAAATACAAAAGTTAATCCTTTTCAGTAATCTATCCAGTGTAATTTTCCACAACTACAATTTTTTTCTCTTATATTTCTAATTTTTAAACAAGTATTGACTCATAATAAATTGACAATGTTAATTTGTTTAATCTGAAAGGGTAAGGAAACCAGAGCTGAGATGGAGAAGATTGTAAAACAATAAAGGAGATTCAAGGATGTCATCTTTTGCTTATAACAAAATGTATTTGTTTAATACATACCTCATACACACATATGAAAGCAGAATGCAGGAATTGTTATAGTTATTAAAAAATGCTATACGTGTAAAAAAGGAAAAGGAATAAGCTCATTGCTCACTCAAATGGCTGTTACAGAGTTATAATTGGTAAATCAGGCTTTTAACAATAAAATTAATAAATATTAATTTCAGACATTAGCCTACTTTTGTGAATGAAAAGTAGCTTTTAAGTACTATGGTGCTATCTTAATGGAAAATCTCTCTAGGAGCAATGCCTAACAGAACCTTCTCCACAATGAGGGAAATATCTATATCTGTGGTGTCCAATATGATAACCATTAAGTATGTGGGTCTACTGAGCACATGGAATGTGGCTAGTGCAACTCAAGAATACAACTTTTAATGACATTTAACATTAGTTAAAGTTTTACTTAAAGTGACATGGGGCTAGTGACTACCGTGTACACTAACATTATTACCTCAAATCGCTGATTCAGTCTTCTTTGTTAAAAGTGGTAGGGCAGTATCTAAGGTATGTGGAGTAAATTTGTCTCTAAAAGTAACCAACTACCTTTCTTTGACTATTGCTAGTTAATCAGTGTATAGATAGGCTTGCTTATAACCTTTACTTAGCTATTTATTAACACAAGAGCTATTTGCTGCACTTCTTTAATGATCAAGTTTTTTTTTTTAATTTTATTTTTTATTAGTTTTGCCATACAATGACATGTTATCGCCATGGGTTTACATATGCTCCCCCTCCAGAATCCCCCTTCCTCCTTCCTCCCTCCTCCCTCCCCCCAGGAAATCTTGATGCACCAGCCCCGAGCATCAATCCTGGGCTGGCGATTGATTTCACATATGATAATTAACTTGTTTCAATGCCATTCTCCCATATCATCCCACCCTTGCCCTCATCCACAGAGTCCACGAGTTTGTTCTATACATCTGTGTTCCTTTTGCTGTCTCGCATGCTGGGTTCTTGTTACCGTCTTTCTAAATTCCATATATATGCATTAGTATACTGTATTGTTGTTTTTCCTTCTGGCTTACTTCACTCTGGATAATGATCTAGTTTTAACTCATGATTTTCCTGTGAAAATAACTTAAAAAATTCTTGTCTTAAGCACTGTGTACCAAACCATTCTCTAGTAATAGTGCAAAGGTACATCAAAAATTCTATAAATTCAGACTACGTGCTCTGTTTGAGCTCATAGTAAAAATCAGTGGTGTACCACCAGCCTCGGTTACTGCTATTTAATCTACTTTAGTTATTCTAATACTCTCCTGTGCCTTACAAGGGAGAATGTAAAACAGAATCTTTGTCCTTCGTATGATTTTTCCTAGGTTGCTGAAGACTTTTTCCAAAGGGTTTTTTATGACTTATATTCTAATCATACAATTTATGTTATCATAAGTATTTGAAAACTGAATGCTCATTGCTTTGTGTTCATTCTTCATATAATATTTCTGAATTATTTCATAGATATGGGATTTTTGACGCCAAACTAAAAAAACAAACAAAATGCTTCCTTTTAGGATTTTTTTTTTTTTAGGACTGATGTTGAAGCTGAAACTCCAGTATTTTGGCCACCTGATGCAGAGAGCTGACTCATTTGAAAAGACCCTGATGCTGGGAAAGATTGAGGGCAGGAGGAGAAGGGGACAACAGAGGATGAGATGGCTGTATGGCATCACTGACCCACTGGACACGAGTTTGAGTAAACTCCAGGAATTGGTGATGGACAGGGAGGCCTGGCAGGCTATGGTCATGGGGTCGTAAAGAATGGGACATGACTGAGTGAGTGAACTGAACTGATGTTTTTTTTTTTTTAATTTATTTATTTTTTATTGAAGGATAACTGCTTTACAGAATTATGTGTTTTCTGTCATGTATGTATGTTTGTATGTATATGTGTGTGTGTGTGTGTATATATATATATAATATAAAAGACTTGGTGACTACAAATTGGTAAAGGTGCTTTCATAATCTGTCAAACATTTTTCTTTCTTGGAAAAGTAGAATTTAGGTTTTTTTTTTATTCTTGATACTTTAATACAGCCTATGGCTTCTTTAATTTGATTTTGCAAACTTTTTAATAATCTGACCACAGTAGGTCACTTTGAAAACTAGGATTGAGAAAGGAAAGAGTCTCTCTTTCTCATCTCAAGAATGAAAGGCTAAATAGGCAAAATGCAATCTTTAATATACACTGTGGGTCTGAGATTTAAGAGGGCAGAGGCAGACGGGGAAGCTAAGAAAAGCTCTCTCTTCCAAAAGGAAAACCTTTTTGGTATTTCTTCATATGTCTGAAAGACTCTGTTTTGTAGTGTTTTCCTTTCTGGATTTCTGTTTTCTTCTTCCCCCTTTCCATGTGTGCAAGGATAAACTTTGCCTTCCTTCCTTTAGGAGGTCCCATGAAAGCTTTGAGAAGTTAGGGTGGGATGTGGTGAAAGTCAGGTAGAAAATTGGCAACTCAGGAAAATTTTGTTCAAGAATGTTGCAATAAGTCCTAGAGTAGTAGATCCCAGAGCCTGGCTTTGACTTCAGAGAAAGCAGACAAGTGTATTGCTCAATCAACAATTTGAACAACTCGGTGGGTCAAAAAGAAGCTTTGAAGATAACAAGGCTAAGATATCACTCATCACTCTGGGGCCAAAGGACAGCATGGTGTTGCTTCCTTTATAAGACTTCAAAATGTATCACACAGATGGCTTAGACCTTGGATTTCCCAACTATTATTTTTCAGTGGAAGTAAAATTAATGTCTTCCACGTGCCTGGAAGTTTATGAACCAGCTTCTGAAGATATAAAATAATAAGTTTTAATTCACTCAGAGGCACTAGAGCACAGTGATTAAAATATGAATCCTGGAAATATATCCTTAAGTCTAGGTGACATCTTGACAAGTTATTTAACCTCACTGTAACTCACTTTGTCTAAAATATTTTTAAATTTAACTATTAAAATCCTTAAAATTGCACCTTGTATATAGTGAATACTTAGCCATAATTATAGTATTTGAAATAGATTCTTTTTTTTTAATTTGCCCCTGTAATAAATGGATATGCTCTTAATTTTTCTAGTATCTCCAGTTCTATTCATAAGGCCAAGTGCCGATAGTCTTCCCTGATCACCAGGCTAAGTGTCCAAGAACATATACACTCCTGTTTTGCTTGGTAGATGAAGATAGTGCTTAGTGAAATAAGCACTTTTTTAACTGCACAGTATTTTTTTGTGCATCCACATAAAGATGATCAGATCTCCCAGTTCAATTCCTGGGTTGGGAAGACCCACTGGAGAAGGGATAGGCTACCCACTCCAGTATTCTTGGACTTCCCTGGTGGCTCACCTGGTAAAGAACCCACCTGCAATGCAGGAGATTTGGGTTCCATCCCTGGGTTGTAAAGATCCCCTGGAAAAAGGAAAGGCTACCCACTCCAGTATTCTGAGCTAGAGAATTCCATGGACTGTATAGTCCACTGGGTCACAAGGAGTTGGACACAACTGAGCAACTTTCACTTTCTTTCTTCTTCAGCCAGAGATCTTAGTTTACTCATTTACAAAATATAGACTTTAAAAAGATCACCATATCTGTGAAACTCATCATTAATGCATAGTCTTGATACAAAAATATGCTTTCTTTAAGGATATTTTTCTTTAAGCATATTTATGAGGAATTACACAAATTTTCAAGTATAACCCATTATACTCTACCTACTAAAAATCTTGCAGTCAGTTATTGCTAATTCTTGGACTGAGAGGAAATTTAGATCTCAAGTTTTAGTCCATTGAGCTTAAAGTTAATCACAGGGTGTTCTAAGATTAAGTGCTATATTTACAGAGTTAACGAGTCTCTTTAGAAAACATACCCCAACTGGTTTGCCACACATGCCAATCTCTTCAAAACCTGCAAATGAAGAAGGCCAACTGTACTATGATGTTTTATACAAGGGATTTGAGCATCTGTGGATTTCGGTCTTCGCAGGAGAGTCATGTAACCAATCTTCCACAAACACTGAGAGGACAACTGTAATGAAAATATGCAATCATTGGTTCATGGTACTACTTGTCATGTAGATGAGTGTGTATATGTGTGTGTGTATATATGATATGCGTTTTTATATATACCCGTAATGTATATATGTACATATATATACACATACATGTGTGTTTGTTAGTTCAGTTGCTCAGTCATGTTCAACTCTTTGTGACTCCAGAGACTGTAGCATGCCAGGCTTCCCTGTCCATCACCAACTCCCGGAGCCTATGCAAACTCATGTCCATCATGTCAGTGATGCTATTCAACTACCTAATCCTCTGTCATCCTCTTCTCCTCCCGCCTTCAATCTTTCCTGAGAAACAGGATATTTTCCAATGAGTCGATTCTTCACATCAAGTGACCAAAGTATTGGAGTTTCAGCTTCAGCATCAGTCCTTTCAATGAATATTCAGGACTGATTTCCTTTAGGGTTGACTAGTTGGGATTCCTTGCAGTCCAAGGGATGCTTGAGAGTCTTCTCCAACATCACAGTTCAAAAGCATCAATTCTTCAGTACTCAGCTTTCTTTATAGTCCAACTCTCACATCCCTACATGACTACTGGAAAACCATAGTTTTGACTAGATGGATCTTTGCTGGTAAAGTAATGTCTCTGCTCTTTAACATGCTGTCTAGGTTGGTCATAGCTTTTCTTCCAAGGAGCAAGCATCTTTTAATTTTGTGGCTGCAGTCACTGTCTGCAGTGATTTTGTGTAGACTCACGTATATTTGACATACACATGTATACATACATGGCATACAGAGATACATACAATGCTGACAATAGTATGTGTGTGTGATGCTCCTGCTGCTGCTGCTAAGTCACTTCAGTCATGTCCGACTCTGTGCGACCCCATAGACGGCAGCCCACCAGGCTCCCCCGTCCCTGGGATTCTCCAGGCAAGAACACTGGAGTGGGTTGCCATTTCCTTCTCCAATGCATGACAGTGAAAAGTGAAAGTGAAGTCACTCAGTTGTGTCCAACTCTTCACGACCCCATGGACTGCAGCCTACCAGGCTCCTCCATCCATGGGAATTTCCAGGCAAGAGTACTGGAGTGGGTTGCCATTGTCTTCTCTGGTATGTGTGTGTACCCTTATATTATTGATGATTTTAACATTGCAGATTTCTGATTTACAGAAATCAGTCATTTATAGACTATGTGTTATCATTTTGAACCTATTATTTTCAATATTATATTTATTTGGCTGCATTAGGTCTTAGTTGCTATGTGTGGGATTTTTTAGCTATAGCATGTGGAATATTTTTTGTTTTTAAGTTGTGGCATGTGAACTCTTATTTACAACACATGGGATCCAGTTCCCTGACCAGGGATCAAACCTGAGCCACCTGAATTGGGAGCACAGAGCCTTAGCCACTGGACCACCAAGGCTCAAAAACACTTAAAATATTGATCTCTAATATTTCAATTATAGTTTTTTATAATACAAATAACTCAACTGTATTAAATATCAGTAGTCTAACATATTCAGTTCAGTTCAGTCGCTCAGTTGCGTCTGACTCTTTGCGACCCCATAAATTACAGCATTCCAGGCCTCCCTGCCCATCACCAACTCCTGGAGTCTACCCTAGCCCACATTCATCGAGTTGGTGATGACATCCAGCCATCTCATCCTCTGTTGTCCCCTTTTCCTCCTGCCCCCAATCCTTCCCAGCATTAGGGTCTTTTCCATTGAGTCAGCTCTTTTCATGAGGTGGCCAAAGTATTGGAGTTTCAGCTTCAATATCAGTCCTTCCAATGAACACCCAGGACTAATCTCCTTTATGATGGATTGGTTGGATCTCCTTGCAGTCCAAGGGACTCTCAAGAGTCTTCTCCAACACCACAGTTTAAAAGCATCAATTCTGTGGCGCTCAGCTTTCTTCACCATCCAACTCTCACATCCATACATGACTACTGGAAAAACCATAGCCTTGACTAGACAGATCTTTGTTGGCAAAGCTATGTTTTTGCTGTTCAATATGCTATGTAGGTTGGTCATAACTTTCTTTCCAAGGAGTAAGTGTCTTTTAATTTCATGGCTGCAATCACTATCTGCAATGATTTTGGAGCCCAGAAAAATAAAGTCTGCACACTGTTTCCACTGTTTTTCTGTCTATTTGCCATGAAGTGATGGGACCAGATGCCTTGATCTTAGTTTTCTGAATGTTGAGCCAAATTTTTCACTCTCCCCTTTCACTTTCATCAAGAGGCTTTTTAGTTCCTCTTCACTTTCTGCCATAAAAATGGTGTCATCTGCATATCTGAGATTATTGATATTTCTCCCAGCAATCTTGATTCCAGCTTGTTCTTCTTTCAGCCCAGCATTTCTCATGATGTACTCTGCATGTAAGTTAAATAATCAGGGTGACAGTATACAGCTTTGACATACTCCTTTTCCTATTTGAAACCAGTCTGTTCCATGTCCAGTTCTAACTGTTACTTCCTTACCTGAATACAGATTTCTCAAGAGGCAGGTCAGGTGGTATGGGATTCCCATCTCTTGAAGAATTGTCCACAGTTTATTGTGATCCACACAGTCAAAAGCTTTGGCATAATCAATAAAGCAGAAATAGATGCTTTTCTGGAACTAAATTATGCTGAGGTAAAATACAAGAACATTTGATAATGATATTTACAAATGTTTCTACTAAAGATTAAAAATAGAAAATATTTATAGGGGTTGGTTCATATCTATAAAAGGAGACTTTCCACTAGTGGTGGTTTAAAGTATATGAGGCATATGGTTTATGAGAGCTCTTCAAATGATCTGCTGGAGCAGAACTGGCTTTGTCATTTATTAGCAGTGTGATCTTGGACACTATTTCTTCATGTGTCAAGTACATGTAAGGGCTGTGTGACAGTGCTGAGCACATCCTAATTATAATGAAATAGTAGAGATTCTTCCAGGTCTATAATCATATGAAATAGTAATGAGAGTTTCTCTAGCCATGTGATACTGAAGAGTCTAAACTCAATGAAATAAACACTTCAGTTTTTATTTATCATATGCATTTACAGTATAAAGGAATAGTTTACAGAACTTAGCTTGAAACTTGGTACACTTCGAGGTGATTTGAGGAGGATGATGTATTTTTTAGGGTTCTCCAAAGAATAGAATCCTGTTCTGGATGAGGAGAAAGTTGTGGGGAGAGAAGAGGAAGATTATGAGGAATGGGCTCAAGTAATATGGATGTTGTGAGTGCCCTCACTAAGCTGAGGCTCCAGTGGGCTGCTAGTATAATTCAGTCTGATTCTGAAAGCCTGAAAACCAGGAAAGTTGAGGTTTGTAAATCCCAGTCCTAGGGCAGGAGAAGATGAGATGAGATGTTCCAGCTAATGCTGGAATACGGGGGGGAAAAAAAGGACAAATTCCTTCTTCCTTCACATTTATTTAGTCCCACAATGGATTGAATAATGTCTACTTACCTACATTCTAGGGCTTCCCAGATGGTGCTAGTGGCAAAAAACCTGCCTGCCAATGCAGGAGAGGCAAGGGACATGGGTTTGATATCTAGGTTGGAAGGATCCCCTGGAGGGGAGTGCATGGCAGCCCATTCCAGTATTCTTTCCTGGAGAATCCATGGACACAGGAGGCTGGCAGACTACAGTCCATCAGGTTGCAAAGAGTTGGAGACGACTGAAACAACTTAGCACAACATCTACATATAGGAGGGCAATTTGCTTTGAGTCCGCAGATTCAAATACTAATCCCACACAGACACACTCTTGCAGATACAAACAGAAATAACATTTAATTTGGCACACCAAGGCCAGTCGAGTTAACATATAAAATTAACCTTCACAGGTGAATATGGTGATAACTGGAAGGATTACACCAAATTATATCTCCAATCCTGACATATGAGATGAAGAACTCATGCAAAAGTCACTTCTCTTTTATATACTATCAATTTAGCTTTGTACTGACTCAGACTCAGCAAGTATTAATAGCTGTTTGCTATGCCTGAATTCTTTATAAAGAAAATTTTAAACCTGAACATCAATTGAACAATATAGTCAAGATATACTTGATGGACAGGGCCAGTGTCTGTATATCTGATCTCTCTCTCCTCCTCTGTAGAGAGTTAAACTTTATAAATGGCTGAGGAATAGAGATAAAATTTGATGATTTTAATGATACTAGCTATTGTTCCCCTAGAATAATTCAGTTAATGTTGCCATGTATTGAACATCACTGAAACAATTTATCTTTCCTTTTAAGTTCATGCTGTACAGAGAATTAAATGGGGAAAAAATAAATTCTAGATCATTTTTACAAGGCCAATCTTTTTTGGCCAATATTTGAACATTGCAAAGAGTTGTGTAAGTAAAGATTATTCATTTAGACAGTGTTCTCATTTCAACAATAGCTCATTTCTAGTATTTAATTACATGATGTTCCAAATGATATCATTCCAGTAGAATAGGAAAGCTTTCTCAATCACAGTTTGGAAAATCTTATCTAATTAGAGGACAGAACTTTTATGTTGTGACTATAATGTAGAATATAATTTCTATTTTGAAACTAAAAGTTGTTCAGTAGTGTCCGACTCTTTGTGATCCCATGGACTATATGGTCCATGGAATTCTCCAGGGCAGAATACTGGTGTGGGTAGCCTTTTCATTTTCCAGGGGATCTTCCCAACCCAGGGAAGAAACCCAAGTCTCCTGCATTACAGGCAGATTCTTTACCAGCTGAACCAACAGGGAAGCCTAAGAATACTGGAGTGGGTAGCCTATCCCTTCTCCAGAGTATCTTCCCAACCCAGGAACTGAACTGAGATCTCGTGCATTGCAGGCAGATTCTTTACCAACTGAGCTATCAGGTAAGCCCCAATTTCTATTTCACTATTTGGATACAGAAGATGGGAGAGATCAAGAAAGAAATGTTTGAATAAACATTTAAAACAAGTTCAAATGCTGAAATATGCTTTTTGTTAGTATAAAGTAAGTTATACTAGAATATAATTATATATATTTTTAATATTACTAGTCTTTAAGGATTATATGAATAAAATGCAGATACTAAAATCTTTTACCAGAATCATAAAACTAGTGAGAAAATTAACCAATAATTTATTAAAACAAACTTTAGATCCAAAAATAGACTCCTAAAAATACTGATTTTAATTTTTGATGATGGTACAACAGCAATTTAATAGAGAAAAAGTAGTCTTTTCAACAGATGGTACTGAAGTAATTAAATATCTACGGACAAGAATAATAACCTCGATCTATATGTCACACCTTATCCAAAAACTAACTCAAAATGGATAACTCTAAACTTTTAGAAAATAACATAGAAGAAAAACTAGAGCTTGGTCAAGTGTTCTTTAGACATGACAGCAAATGCATGATAAAAGAAAAAATATCGTGAATTGATGAAAACCATTAGCTATGAGAAGGATGGTTAAGAAGATTAAAGGATAAGTTGAATGCTGACTGAGAAAAGAATAGCAAATCATTGTTATCTGTTACAGATTAATATCTGGAACATAAAAAGACCACTTATAACCCTTTATCAGTAAACAAACAAACAAAAATCTCAAGCAATTCCAAACAGAAAATGGGCAAAGAATATGAAGAAACATCTCACTGAAAAGGATGTAAGGATGGCAATATATACATGAAAAAGTGTTCAACATCACTAGCCATTAGGGAAATAAAAATTTAAACCAAAATGACATATCTTTTGCAAATGCTAAAATAAAAAATAGTGACAATACTAAATGCTTATGAAGATGTAGAGAAAGGAAATTCCTTATGCATTGCTAGTGGGATTGTGAAATCCCCAGTTCCTTTGGTATTTCAAAACAAGAGAAAAATTCAAGATTATTATCTTTTCCATGATTTACTACCAATAGCACAATATTTTCATTAAAGCATGCCTTGAGTCTAATTTCTTATGAGTTAAACTTTAAAAATGTTTATATTATGCAACACTTATTATGCTACATATTGTATATAAAATATGAGTGAAGCCATCAGTGTTTCCACAAATTTTTAAAATATTACACAGTTTTAGTTAGCCAAAAGAGCTTGTAATAATAATTTTTTAAATGAATAACTGCTATAAGTAGTTAAACCTACGAATACATACAGTGTTACCAATGATAATGTATCCACTTAATTTTGGACTATTACTTTAAAATTTTAGACTCAAATTTTATTGAGTTAATAATTTAATCTCTGGACACTTGGACAATTTCTAAGAAAAAAATGCAAAATACTGGTCATTCGTCCTTATTAATATCTATGCTTTTCTTTATTTTTATATTTTATAAAATGGTTGCATAGTTAGAGTATATGCAGTTGTCTCAGAATGATCAACCTAAAAACTTATCTGGTATAGGTTTATGCTTATGAAATAATATTTCTTGGCTTTCTGCCATTACAAACTGATACATACTGAGTAATTTAAGTAACATATTTTTATTTTCTCACACTTCTGGAGGCAAGAAATTCGAGATAAAGGTGTCAGCAGGGTTTGGTTTCTTCTGAAGTCTCTCGCCTTGGTTTGTAGATGTCTATGTTTTCCTGTGTCCTTACATGACCTTTCCTTTGTGTTTGTGTTCAGATCTTCTCTTCTTAAAAGGACACCAGTCCTTTTTGACTAAGGCCCCCTCTAATGATCTCGTTTACTTAATTACTGCTTCAAAGACTAGACCATTGTTGTTGTTCAGTCACTAAGTCATGTCCGACTCCTTGTGACCCCATGGACAGCATGCCAGGTTTCCCTGACCTTCACTGCCTCCCAGAGATTGCTCAGATTCGTGTCAATTGAGTAGGTAATGCTATCTAACCATCTCATCCACTTCTTAAAGACCCTATCTCTAAGTAATCACGTTGTATATGTATATTTACATATACAGACATAATGCACATTCATATACATGTAACATGCACACCAGATGATATACATGCTTTGATAAATAGCCCAATATCTCTTTTTAGTATACTGATGAAAGGGTTGTTCTCTTGGCTTAATTTGGTCACTCTTCCGGTCTAGAAGAAAACTACTGTGCCTCAGTACTTAAATGTATGATCTCCAGAGTCTTAAATGCTGTTATATACCTACTGTCCCCAAATAATAATATACTAAAAAGATTGAGAAAATCTAAAGTTTGTAGAGATTGAAATCACCACAACCAGAATTTGTTATATGATCACACTCCACAAAGAATGGTCCAGACTTGGACTGATCACATCGCTAGATGATATTGGTTTATTGTCAGCACATATGATAATATAACAGAACTCTGTCCCAGGAAGTTCTTCCCCAGGAAGGTAAGAGTGCAAACAAACAAACAAAAAAATGGCTTTACTGTTTACTTCAGCTAAGTACATTTTATGCCCACATTAAGAATGCTAATGTTGGGAATAACCTGATATATTTCCATTTGGTTTTGAGTACTTAACTAGTTTTCATTTCCTCAAAGTTAAACTTGTCTTCCAGATAAGTTAAGTAAAAGCCCACACAATCTGTACTTTGATGATTTAACACTTAATTCATTAAACTGAATGATTAATGAAAAAAAAAAAAAGGAAGGAGAAAGAAAAAAGAAAAAAAAGAAAAATTCCACAGAACTGTAAAATCCCAATGCAGATGCAGAGGTTTATAACAATAAAAAGTGTGACTGAGGGAAAAAAAAATTCAAAAGCTTAATTGGATTTCTTAGTGCCAATAGAGGGGGAAAGGGGGGAAAAAAGTAGGAAAAAAAAAAAACACCTCCAAAAGAATCTACAGAACAAGTCATAAAATAAGAATAGTAAATATTTTTCTTGAGTCACTGCTGTCAGAGTACTTTCCCTCACTGGGAGTCAAAGTCTCTCTTACCTCCCTAGGATGCCCTCCAACACTATGCTATCTCTGGACCTGCTATTGGGACAGCTCAGATTCTAATCTGGTCCTATTCCTATGTGTTCTTGCCTCCAATGTTCATAGCTATCAGAACCAGTGTGTTTTCATTTGTGGGAGCTCTCAATGGCCTTTTATATATTCCATAGACACAAAATCTGCTAAGTTATCATGTGGATTTAATCTGCAACTTGTACAGTGGGTGGGGAGGTTTTGAGTCTTCTTCCTTCACCACATTGCCCCTGGGTTTCAATCGTGGTTTTATTTTCACCTCTACATGTGGTTTGTCTACTGGGGTTTGCTCATCAGGCTTCCTTGGAGGACTTGGATTTGCTTCTGTGAGGGCCAGGTGTGGAGGTGATTCAGCTGCTTGGGTTGCAGGGGTTCTGGCAGCACCAGGTACTCAGCAGGGGTTGGCGGCTAGGACAGCAGAAATATAGTGCTCTAGAAGGGTATGGCAACCAGTATTGGCCAATACGCTCCAGTGTTCTTGCCTGGAGAACCCCCCTCCCTGAAAGACAAGACAGAGAAGACTGGCAGGCCACAGTCTACAGGGCCACAAAGAGTTGAACGTGACTGAAGCAACCCTGTATGCATAGACGCAAGACATTTTTTAATCCATGGCAGCCCTGTCCCAGTGAGTTAAGCGTAAAGGTGGCACAGCTGCTTGGTTTGTGGGGAGCCTGGCAGTGCCAAGTATGCAGGAACATGGACTGCCTTCACTGCAGAAGTTATGGCCCTATCAGAGTCCTTTCAACAGCCTCTTGTAGCTGGACTTCAGAAGGCTTCTTTGGCTAGTCTTTCTCCATAGCTACGTCCATTCAGTCACTTAAAGGTCTCCCTTGCCTGGAGTCTTTCTCTGTTGCTCGGTGTGTCAGCACTTAAAGGCACTTAAAGGAGCACCCTGGGTGAAGTCCTTATTTGTAGTTCATGTGTCAGGCCTTTGATGGCATGTGGAGAGAGTGAGGCTATGATGATAGCTCCACCCCCTATGCATGACTCAGCAGTATTGCCTTGCTTCCATGTCTGCCTGGCTTTCTTCCACTGATGTTTCCCACCACAAGCTCGTCCCGCATGACCCCTTAATCCATCTCTCCACAGTCAACAGCAGCACTTGCCCTGGGATTGCTCCACAATCCCTAAACTCCAGCTTCCAGCCATCCAAGAGGCACAAAGAGTCCCATACAAGATAAACCCAAGGAGAAATAAGCCAAGACACATACTAATCAAACTAACAAAGCCTAAGCACAAAGTAAGAATATTAAAAGCAACAAGAGAGAAGCAACAAGTAACATACAAGGGAAACCTCATACACTTAACACCTGATCTTTCAGCAGAAACTCTGCAGGCCAGAAGGAAATGGCAGGGAAGATCTAAAGTACTGAATGGGAAAGATCCACAACCAAGGTTACTGTACCTGACAAGGATCTCATTCAGAACTGATAAAGAAATAAAAAGCTTTTCAGACAAGCAAAAGTTAAGAAAATTCAGTACCACCAAATCAGCTTCATAACAAATGTTAAAGGGACTTATATAGTTAAGAAATAAAAAAGAAGAAAAGAGATCTACAAAGAAACTCCAAACAATTAAGGAAATGGCAATAGGAATATATATATGAATAATTACTTCAAGTGTAAATGGATTAAATACTCCAACCAGAAGACATACTGGCTGAATGGATACAAAAATCAGACCCATATATATATGGGTCTACAAGAAACCCACTTCAGACTTCAAGACATATAGACTGAAAGTGAGAGTATGGAAAAATATATTCCATTCAAATGGGAAGCAAAAGAAAGCTGGAGCATCAATCCTCATGTCAGACAAACTAGACCCTAAATAAGATTATAAGAGATAAGGAAGGATACTACATAGTGCTCTAGGGATCAATCCAAGAAGAAGACATAACAATTGTAAATATCTATGCACCCAACATAGGAGCACCTCAGTACATAAGACAAACACTAACAGACATAAAAGGAAAAACTGACAGGAACACAATAATAGTAAGAGAATTTAACACCCCACTCACACCAATGGACAGATTATTAAAACAGAAAATAAGGAAATGCAAGTCTTAAATGATGCATTAGATGAGATGGATCTCATGGATATCTTCAGGACATCCCATCCAAATGCAGAAAAATAGTGCACATGGAATATTCTCCAGGATAGATCACATCTTAGGTCACAAATCAAGCCTCAGTAAATTTAAGAAGATTGAAATTGTATTAAGCATCTTCTCCGATCACAATGCTACAAAACTAGCTATCAATTACAAGGGGAAAAAAACTGTAAGAAACACAAACACATGGAGATTAAACAACACGTTTCTAAATAACCAATAAGTTACTGAAGAAATCAGAAGGGAAACCAAAAAATTTCTAGAAATAAAAGACAATGAAAACACAACTCAAAAGCAATCCCAAGAGGGAAGTTTAAGGCAATACAATCCTACCTCAAGAAACAAGAAAAACATTGAATAGACAACCTAACTTTGCACATAGGTTGGAAAAAGAAGAACAGCCCCCCACAAAAAGACTAGTAGAAGGAAAGAAATCATAAAGATCCAAGCAGAAATAAATGAAAAAGAAATGAAAGAAACAATGGTAAAGGTTAATAAAACTAAAAGCTGGTCCTTTGAGAAGATAAACAAAATTGAAAATCTTTTAGACAGACTCATCAAGAAAAAATAGAGAAGAATCAAATCCATAAAATTAGAAATGAAAGAGGAAAGGTTACAACAGACAATACAGAAATACAAAGAATTATAAGAGACTATTATGAACAACTATATGGCAATAAAATGGATAACCTTGAAGAAATGGACAGATTCTTAGAAAACTTCAATTTTCCAAGACTGAAAGAGGAAGAAATAAAAATTATGAACAATTCAATTACAAGCACTGAAATTGAAGCTATGATCATAAATCTCCCAAGAAACAAAAGCCCAGGACAAGATGACTTCACAGGAGAATTCTATCAAACATTTAGAGAAGAGCTAATGCCTATCTTTCTAAAACTCTTTCAAAAAATTGCAGAAAAAGGAACACTTCCAAACTCATTCTACAAGGCCACCACCACCCTGATACCAAAACCATACAAGGACAACACACGAAAAAGAAAACCACAGGCCAATATCACTGATGAACATAGATGCAAAAATCCTCAACAAAATTTCAGCAAACAGAATTCAGCAACACATCAAAAAGCTCCTACACCATGATCAAGTTGAGTTTATTCCAGGAATGCAAGGATTCTTCAATATAGGCAATCATTGTGATACACCATATTAACAAATTTAAAGATAAAAAACATATGATAGTTGTAATAGATGCAGAAAAAGCCTTTGGAAAAATTCAGCACCCATTTATTAAAATTCTTCAAAAAGTGAGCATAGAAGGGACCTACATCAACATAGTAAAGGCCATATAAGATATGCCTATGGCAAAACATTATTCTCAATGGTGAAAAACTGAAAGCCTTCCCCCTAAGATCAGGAACAGTACAAGGGTGTTCACTTTCACCACTATTATTCAACATAGTTCTGGAAGTCCTAGCTACAGCAATCAGAGAGGAAAAAGAAATAAAAGGAATCCAGACTGGAAAAGAAGAAGTAAAGCTCTCACTGTTTGCAGATGATATGAAAACCCTAAAGTTAATATCAGAAAATTACTAGAACTAATCAGTGAATTTAGCAAAGTTTCAGGATACAATATCAATATACAGAAATCACTTGCAATTCTATATACTAACAATGAAAAATCAGAAAGACAAATTAAGAAATCAATCCCACTCACCATCACAACAAAATGAATTAAATATCTAGGGATAAACTTACCTAAGGAGGAAAAAGAACTGTACACAGAAAATTATAAGGCACTGATGAAAGAAATCAAAGATGGCATAAACAGGTGGAGAGATATTCCACATTTCTGGGCAGGAAGCATCAATATTGTGAAAATGACTATACTACCAAATGAAATCTATAGATTCAGTGTGATCCCTATTAAATTACCAATGGCATTTTTCACAGAACTAGAACAAAAAACTTCACAATTCATATGGAAACACAAAATCCATCTTGAGAAAGAAGAAGAGAGCTAGAGGAATTAACTTTCCTGACTTCAGGTTATACTACAAAGCTACAGTCATCAAGACAGTATGGTACTGGCAGAAAAACAGAAATATAGACCAACAGAACAAGATAGAAAGCCCAGAGATAAACCCATGCACCTATGGGTACCTTAAAGGAGGCAAAAATATACAATGGTGCAATGACAGCTTCTTCAATAAATGGTACTGGGAAAACTGGACAACTACATGTAAAAGAATGAAATTAGAATACTTCTAAACACCATATGCAAAGATAAACTCAAAATGGATTAAAGACCTAAATGTAAGATCAGAACTATAAATCTCTTAGAGGAAAACATAGGCAGCAGACTCAATGACATAAATCAAAGCAAGATAACTCTCTGACTCACCTCCTAGAGTAATGGAAATAAAAACAAAAGTAAACAATAGGACCTGATTAAACTTAGAAGCTTTTGCATAGCAAAGGAAACTATAAGCAGGTGAAAAGGCAACCCTCAGAGTTGGAGAAAATAATAGCAAATGAAGCAACTGACAAACGATTAATTTCCAAAATATACAAGCATCTCATACAACTCAATGCCAGAAAAACAAACAACCCAATCAAAAAATGGGAAAATGACCTAAACAGGCATTTTTCCAAAGAAGACATACAGATTGCCAACAAGCACATGAAAAAATGCTAAACATTTCTCATTATTAGAGAAATGCAATCAAACCCACAATGAGCTATCACCTCACACCAGTCAGAATGGCCATCATCAAAAAGTCTACAAACAATAAATGCTAGAGAGGGTGTGGAGAAAAGAGAATGCTCCTGCATTGTTAGTGGGAATGGATTGATAATTGATAAATTATATAGTAGGTATGGAAAATGGTATGGAGATTCCTCCAGAGTGAAGTAAGCCAGAAGCAAAAACAACAATACAGTATATTAAAGCATATATATGGAATTTAGAAAGACGGTAACGAGAACCCAACATGCGAGACAGCAAAAGGAACGCAGATGTATAGAATAGACTTGTGGACTTTGTGGATGAGGGTAAGGGTGGGATGATATGGGAGAAGGGCATTGAAGCATGTTAATTATCATATGTCTAATCAATCGCCAGCGGAGGATTGATGCTTGGGGCTGGTGCAGCGAGATTTCCCCGGGGGAGGGAGGAGGGAGGGGGGTTCTGGAGGGGAAGCATATGTAAACCCATGGTGATATCATGACAATGTATGACAAAAACAATAAAAAATTAATAAAAAAAAATTAGGAATAAAACCACCATATGACCCAGCAATCCCACTCCTAGGCATATACCCTGAGGAAACCAAAATGGAAGAGATACATGTATCCCATTGTTCACTGCAGCACTATTTACAATAGCTAGAACATGGAAGCAACCTAGATGTCTATTGACAGATGAATGGATAAAGAAGTGTGGTACATATACACAATTGAATATTACTCAGCCATAAAATAGAATGTGTTTGATTCAGTTCTAATGAAATGGATGAACCTAGAACCTATCATACAGATTGAAGTGAGTCAGAAACAGAAAGATAAACATTGTATTCTAACACACATATATGGAATCTAGAAAAAGGTTACTGAAGAATTTATTTACAGGGCAAAAATGGAGAAACAGACAGAGGATAAGCTTAAGGACATGATAAGAGGGAAAGAGAGGGTGAGATGTATGGAAAGAGTAACATGTAAACTTACATTACCATATGTAAAATAGATAGCAAACAGGAATTTTCTGTATGGCTCAGGAAAGTCAAACAGGGGCTCTTTATCAACCTAGAGGGGTGGGATAGGGAGGGAGATATGAAGGAGGTTGAAAAGGGAGGGGATATATATGTACCTATGGCTGATTCATGTTGAGGTTTGACAGAAAACAACAAAATTCTGTAAAACAATTATCCTTCAATAAAAAATGAATTAATTAAAAAAACAGTAAATGGCCTCAGTTCATTTTTTGTGTGACAGTTTACTTGGTTTAGAAACCCTGATTACTTTGCATATATAGTTATAGAAGGCAAAATTAGCAGACTACAGAGATCTTGTGGGGGGGAAATATATATATATATATATAGTCTTACTTGTGGGTAAATCTATCAGAGAAAGATTCTAAGACAAATAAATTCTTATATAGTCAAATATATAGCACTCAAACAGTCACCTCAAAAGAAATCAGTGAGAGACAAACTCCAGTCAATTGAGAGACAAAAGTAAAGTAAATATTTTTGTTAAATAGACAAAACAGTTAAATAGACTTAAATAGTTTGTAAATGTATGTACTATAAAAATGGTAACTGAGTTAATATTATAATGTTACATTGTATTTTTTGCTCCTGGTGTTTAGACTTCTATGTGATACCTTTGTCATGATTTCTAGAAAAGATTTGAGTACCTAAACCTCTGTGGAGGAAAGAATAGATGATTAGATTTCTTATTTTGAGATTTTGCATTTTAAAATGGACTTTTGAAATTTCTGGCATAGATAATAGTCTGATGTTAGAGTATCCAGAGTCAAAATCTATACCTTAATAATAGGTTTTGGAAAAATATATTGTTACTGAGAATAAGATTTCCTGCTGTAGTTGTAAGAAGGAAAGGTAACAGACTGGAGAAGATAGATAACATCAGAGGTTTGCATCCTTTAACAGGCCAAGGACTGGGGTCTCCCCAGCTTTGATATGGGGAGGATTTGAGGACAGAAAGGAGACATCTTCTCATTTGTCAAGTGTTTCCCAGAAGGTGAACAGTCTTTTGGAGTTGAGTTACATTGCTCTAGCATAGTGTCCCCCAGGAGAATAAACACAGTAGCATATGTTTTTATTTTGTTACATAAAAAAAAAAAGAAAGAAAGATCTGATGCCAACAGGAAAGTGGCCTTCAGTGACTTTCAAAGGCAGCTTATTCCTGATGCAGTGATGCTATATAAACTGGCTGCTCCTTTCAAAATCTACTCCTAGATGCCATCACAGGGCAAAGGAAAAGTAAAGAACAATTCCCTAATGACATATTTTAAAATTGAAATTATTAGTTAACTTCAGAAGTTACTGATTTTACTTGAAAATGCCTAGCCTCAGTTTTTTTTGCAAATCACATGAAACAAGAGTTTGAAGTAGACTCTAATTTCAGTTGTAAGAATATTTTTAAAATAACATTTTTGCAGACATCATTTTGTGGTGAGAAAATATAACTGCTAAAGGCTAAAATCTCAAAAGCTAACTACTGAAAGCAAAACGAAATAAAACATAAAATGTTAATGATAAAATTATACTAACAGATAATGTACACAAAAAGTAAAAGTGGCTATTCATTTGACTTCCCAGTGAATCAAGATGCTTTTTCATCTTGATAGTGATTTAAGAATTATGTCTAAATATAAATTTAACACCTTAACATCCTTGTAAAAACAATATGTGTATGATGTAAATTACAAGAATGAAACTCTAAGAAAATCTTGTACATAGAATAAAATATATATAATAAAGGAATAGCAAGAAAATACAACAAAAAACAAGAAGTACAATAAAATAGAGAAGAAAAGAAACTGCATTAACTTTGACAGTAAATGTGAAAAGGTTGAACTTGTTTATAGAAGACATAGTTTCTTGGCATGGGTTCCAAATAAAATCCACATATATGATGCTTGTACAGCTACAATTAAGATCATACAGAAAACCAAAATGCAAAGAATGAATAAAGCAAATTCAAAATGAAAAATAAAATTAAAAAATGGGTGTTAGTATATTCTTAGACAAAGTAGAATTTAAAATGGAAAACATTAAATTGGAAAAGACATTCATATTTATAAAAAGTACAGTCACAAATCATCTATATCTCTCATGAAACTATGAACCACCATGCAGCACATAAATATATGTGAATATAAAAATATAAAAGGATAGAGAAATGGTAGAGAAAGAGGCAGAAACTCTATTCTACTATGAAATATCACTTGCTCTTTTATGGTTTTTGGAGGTAAAATTAAAACAAAAATAACATTATATGTCCTATATGCCTTGCACTGTTTTGAGTCCTTTGTATGCATTAATTTAATCCTCATAACATCTCTCAGGGTATACAATTAACCCAGGTTTTCATGTAAGAAAACTAAGAGTGAGTAAGAGGTCTTAGCTCTTAGGTAGAAAATAAGTTACAAGGATATATTGTACAGCATGAGGAATATAGCTAATATTTTATAATTATAGAGCACAAACTTTAAGATTGTGAATCACTATATTGTACACCTGAAACTTGTATTAAAAAGAGTTCCCAGCTGAGAGAGGAAGAAACAAGTAAATATGTATGTGGAAAGAGCATGGAACAGAGGTACTCTGGTTCAGCCAAGAGTGATGAGCAAGGAGTGAGATGATGGGGAAAGCCATGTCAAATCAGAGTTATTTCTTCAGAACTACACACATAGCTGGATCAAGTAAGAGGTTCATGAAGATTAAGTGAAGGCTGGTCCTTCCGGTCCTTGAAGAAACTGATCCAAAGGGTTAAACAGGAGATGGTATTAATTTAGCCAGTCCCAGTGAAATCCACCTAGCATCAACCTCTGGGTCTGCTGTTTTACAGTTGCCCAAATTTCTCTTTACTGGAAGAAGTGGTTTATTTGTCCTATGACGATGAAGTACTTTGTGCTTGTCTTTCTCATTAGTGTCCTAGTCTTCTGAGCTAGTTATTAAGTGGGTCTCCTTCCAAAACAGCCAAATTCACAAAATATAAGCCAAATAAGAACTAAGGCCATCTCTTAGAATGGCCCTTAATTCCCAAACAATATTTCCTTATAGAACTGTCAATTTTAAGATGACTTGAATGTTTGTAATTAATTGAAACTGTGGTGATTCCATTATTTGGCTAAGCAGTCAACTGTTTAGCATTTGTTGACTGCAGGATGCCAAGCTTTGTTTTAGGTTTGGAGAATTCCTCTGTAAACTAAGAGTCAAATAAATCCCTTGATGCAGAGTGTCTCTAGCCTGGTAAAGAAAATGAACAATTAAGCAAACAAATTAATTTTTGATAATGAATACTTTCATGGGACAAGTTCAAAGTTCAAGAGCTCAAACCAGCTGTGTCAGGGAAGATTTCCTAGAAGATATGATATATAATATCAGCCTGGACCTGAAGGAGCAGGATAGTCAAGTGAAGATGTCATAGACTCAAAGAGATGGAGGAGGGGAATGATAGTGATGGAGAATATTCTTGTGGACTAAGCATGAGACTGAAGGGCAAGGGGAAATATGACTTGATTCAGAAGAGCTAAATTGTTCAGTACCAGTGAAACTTAAAGTAGAAAAGGGTCTCAGGCAGAAAAAAGTCTAATAGATCATGTCACAATTTTATATCATTGAGCACTGAGGACTTATTGAAGTAATCAAGCCATGATTATGTTATGGAAGTGACTTAATCAAATTGGTGTTTTTGAAAGCTCACTCAGGGTACTTACTATATGGGAGAATAGGTTGGATTGGGACAAGAGCTAGGCAGGGAAACCAGTGGGATACTTTTGAGCCTGTGAAGCCTTCTAGATTTGGGTATTGTTGTTTTCTTTGAAATCCAAACCTCAATAAAATAAAATAAACCCCATCCTGTGCTAAGTCGCTTCAGTCATGTCCCATTCTTTGCAACCCTATGGGCCATAGCCCACCAGCTTCTATGTCCGTGGGATTCTCAGGCAAGAATACTGGAGTGGGTTGCATTGCATTCTTCCAGGGGACCTTCTAGATCCAGGGATCAAACCCACATTTCTTATATCTCTTGTATTGGCAGTGGGGTTCTTTACCACTACCCCCACCTGGGAAATCCAAAACTCCATCCTACAAATAAGATTACATTGCCTCTTCGTAGTCCATACTTCTAGTTCAGAATTCCTGCTTCAGAGTCAGTTCTTATCTCTTTCCCTGTCATCTCCTGTCATCTCTACAGTGCCTTGCACTAACCATTTGTGGAGGAGAGAGCAGACCAAGAGAAACTGCCATTTTCTGACAAAATTAAAAAAAAAAAATTAAACTCAATATCATGTGATAAATATCCCCACTGTGGCATTCACAGAACACAAAAGTCATCTGCTTCTCTGCACAATTCACAGTCCAAGAGAAATGAAATCTAGGCTGTGTCCAGCCTGTGGAGTGGGATTCAGATAAAGGAAAAGATGCAAGGCAGAGGGGAAGGTGAGTGTGAAGCAATGATATGGCCCAGGAAAAGCCTCACAGGCACAAGAAGACAGGTTTTGGGAAACCACATATAAATTAGTATTGTTTGGACATTGCTACAGGATGTGAAGTCCAAAGATAAGTTAGAAAAGATGATCAAAATCAATCTTTTCTTTAATGGGTTTAATTCTGAAGTACTTACCAAAATTTAAATATTATTTCCATCAAAATAATGTATCAAGTTTAAAAAGTAAAATTCATACTATATGGATTATAAAAATAGCAGGCCTCTGTCTAATTCCACCTAGAAACTTTCACTTTATGATGTCTTTTGACATGTATTTCTATATTGTAAATAGCATGTATATATTAATTTTTTTTCTTCCTTTTTAAAATTTACTAACTTAGTTTTCTGGTCATATTTTAAAAATGCTTACCTGCATTTAAGTTATATATTCCCCTACCTTGTCTTGTAGAAATAAAAACATAAAGTTTAATCATTTGCCTAAAGTTGTAACAAATCTTTTAAATAAAGCCAGATGATTTTCAACACAAAGTAAATAGGAGGCAATATGATAAGGACTAGGAGAACTATACCATCATTTGTTTTTCAGTTTTGTGTGTGTGTGTGCTTGTTTTACTGTAGAACAATAGTGCCATTTGTACAATATTTCATGATGAATTCTATATAAACTTGCAAGTGTGATATCTTGCATATAATAATGAATTCCTTCTTGAAGGAATAAAATACCAAAATATTTCACACTAGAATTTATTTGATGCTAATTTTGCTTTTGTGGATTTATATAGTGTGTTAGATCTCTGGGGCTGGTTTTCAAACTGAATTTCAGGAGAGTTTGAGGAATGTCCTTATATGGTCCCCAATATTTGTGAAAATTTTATTTATGGCTTTAAAAAAAGATTTAGACATTGATAGCCTCTGAGAAAATAAATCATCTTTCTTTCATCCTCTGTCCCCCATATATACAAATTTGCTTTCTTTTATTGTGCCAAAGCCTTTGACTATGTGGATCACAATAAAGTGTGGAAAATTCTGAAAGAGATAGGAATACCAGGCCACCTGACCTGCCTCTTGAGAAATCTGTATGCAGGTCAGGAAGCAACAGTTAGAACTAAACATGGAACAACAGACTGGTTCTAAATAGGAAAAGGAGTACGTCAAGGCAGTATATTGTCACTCTGCTTATTTAACCTATATGCAAAGTGCATCATGAGAAATGCTGGGCTGGATGAAACACAAGCTGGAATCAAGATTGCCAGGAGAAAAATCAGTAACCTCAGATATGCAGATGACACAACCCTTATGGCAGAAAGTGAAGAACTAAAGAGCCTCTTGATGAAAGTGAAAGAGGAGAGTGAAAAAGTTGGCTTAAAGCTCAACATTTAGAAAACTAAGATCATGACATCCAGTCCCATAACTTCTTGGCAAATAGATGGGGAAACAGTGTCAGACTTTATTTTTTGGGCTCCAAAATCACTGCAGATGGTGGTTGCATCGATGAAATTAAAAGACACTTACTCTTTGGAAGGAAAGTTATGACCAACCTGGAGAGCATATTGAAAACCAGAGACATTACTTTGCCAACAAAGGTCCGTCTAGTCAAGGCTATGATTTTTCTAGTAGTCATGTATGGATGTGAGAGTTGGACTATAAAAAAAGCTGAATGCTGAAGAATTGATTCTTGTGAACTGTGGTGTTGGAGAAGATTCTTGAGAATCCCTTGGACTGCAAGGAGATCCAACCAGTCCATCCTAAAGGAGATCAGTCCTGAGCATTCATTGGAAGGTCTGATGTTGAAGCTGAAACTCCATTACTTTAGCCACCTGATGCAAAGAGTTGATTCATTTCAAAAGACCCTGATTTTGGGGAAGATTAAGGGGACGACAGGATGAGATGGTTGAATGGCTTCACCGACTCAATGGACATGACTTTGGGTAGACTCCGGGAGTTGGTGATGGACAGGGAGGCCTGGTGTGCTACAGTCCATGGGATTGCAAAGAGTCAGACATGACTGAGCAATTGAACTGAACTGATTGTTCCAATATACTTGTACTACAATTTTTGGATAAATAGTCATTAAAAAGACTGGATTTTTTTACAGCCTGGATGTAACATGTACCATGATTATTTTCCCTTTATTTTTCACTTCAGTTCTTTAATATATTTATTCAGTAATATATTTTAACTTGCTTGCTTTCTGTCTATCTATCAATAATTTATCCCTATATTCTCTTATAAAAGTGAAAATAACTGATATATTAAAACATCAGTTTACTTTTCTTCTAGCAGACAAGACTCTCAGGACATTTTATCCTGCTGTAGTTTCAGTTGTTCCTTTGACTTATTTCTCACACTACCATCTATAAAATCCTTTTCTTTGACCAGCATTGCATCTATTATTTTTTGAATTCTTGTTTCCTCTTTACTGATTCATCCCCTCATCTTGATAGATTGCATTTACCATTAGCTTTCTGAGTAGAATTTCTGAGTTATGCATTGGTTAGCTTCTATTTGACCTTATCACTTAGGGGTTTAGGTTTCAGTTTTCTTTGAGTTACTAAGTCTTCTTAAGGGTTTAGTTTATAGCTTTTTCTAAGCTTTTAAATCATGTTCTATTAGTGCAGTTACTTTCTCTAGTTCTTGTCTGCTGTTGTTGCTTTTTTCCACTCACTTTGTCCTGCTGGCTTAAGCCCTGTTTTATTCTTTTACTGTCAATTCAAAGGGTTTGGTAGGAAGCCTTTGAAATGACCTCTGATAGTCACTGCCTTTTGGCATTCATGTGCTTGTGTAGCCTCTTCCCTTTATATACGGGCTGGACCTAGTGAATCATGTATAAAGAACAGCATATGACAAATGTAATGGGATTTCACCTCTGAGATGAGGTTACAAAGAGACCTTGACTTGGGTCTTACTTTCTGTCTCTGTTGCTCTCATTCTCATTCTTACTCTCTCACTAGCTCTGAGGAAAGCAAGTTTCTGTATTGTGACCTTCCTTATATTCAGGAGCCCACATGGCAAAGAGCAAAGAGATCTCTGGTCAATAATCAACAAGAAATTACAGGCCCTCAGTGTAGTAGGCTGGGAGGAACTAAATTCTGCCACATGAATGAGCTTAGAAGCAGATCCTCCCCCTTTCAAGTCTTCAGATAAGCCACACCTTGGTTGTTGGCTTGTAAGAAACCACAAGATGAAGGTACTCAGATAAGCTGCCCCAAATTCCTGATTTCTATAGACCAAGTGTGTATGTCATGTAATATGTTGAAATCCTAATTCACAAGGTGATGATGTTAGGAGTTGCGGCCTTCGGGAGGTTAGAACATAATACCTTCATGCATGGTATTAGTGTCCTTATAAAAGAACCTACCCTAGAGATAGCCCTTGTCCCTTCCACCATGTGAAGATATAGCAGGAAGCTGTCTATGAACCAGGAGGCAGGCTTTCAGCAAGCACTGAATTTATTGGTGTCTTGATCTTGGACTTTTGACCTCCAGAACTCTAAGAAATAAGTTTCTGTACTTTATAAGCTAGCCAGTTTATGGTAGTTTGTTATAGTAGCCTGAACAGATTAAGGTGAAATAATAAACGTTGTTTTAAGTTGCTAAATTGGGCTTATTTATTTTATAGCTATAGATGGCATATATAGAGAGATTTTAAGAAGGAACAGAGGGACTTCCCTTGTGGTCCAGTGGTTGAGACTTTGCCTTCCAATGTAGGATCTGCAGGTTTGATCCCTGATTGGGGAGCTAAGATCTTACATGCCTCATGGCCCAAAAATTAAAACATAAAACAGAAACAATATTGTAACAAGTTCAATAAAAATTTTAAAGATGACCCACATCAAAAAAATATTAAAAATAAAGGAATAGAGATTATTATATGTGTCTGACTTGTCATGTCTGAACATACACCTGAAGATTTTTCATTAAAAGCCATCATATAATTTTTTGGAGAGTGAAATCATAATTATTTTAAAAGAGTTATTACATGAAAACCTTGTGGAGAACTTCCTGGAGAGAGCTAGACTGGAATAAAGGAACTATTGCAATGATCCAGATGGGAAATGATGAGGACCTGAATCAAGTCAGTATCAGAGGATGTGGAGGAGAGAAGGCAAATATGAGAGCTTTAGTCATTGATATCAATGCAGTGTGATTGCTGAGTAGATGTTATGATTAAATAATTAGCATATTTCTCCTGGATTCCAGTCTTGAGGGAATGAAGTAGATCATGGTTCTGTCAGGGTAAAGAGTAGAGAAGAAGGAGTGAAAATGGAAAGGATAAGAATAAGCTTAGTTTTGGACATTCTGAATTTGAGATGCTCTGGTATATTTGCATGAAAATGATGGTAATAATGATAATAACAAGCAGCTTGCCTTAAGTGCCTAATTACCAATAGGCTCTCTTTGATGAATCCTACATGACTTACCTTGTTTTATTCCTATGGCAGCATTGTCTAATAGTTCCTATCATTATTTCCATTTAATGATGAATAATTTGAGGATTAGACAGGTCAAATAACTTTCCCAAAGGGCATAGAGTGATTGTGAGATAATAACTTAAATATAAGCAGTCTGTTTCTAAGCTCAAGCTTCTCTCCCCTCCACACTGATCTTATAGGACTAGATCTCAAAAGAAAATAATTGGGCATTGTCTTAAAAAATCTTCAGTTCCTTTTGGTTGCCCCGAACATTTTTGTAACAAGACAATTCTGATTCTAATTACATGACTGGGCCTACAGCCTGGAGCATAATTATAGTCATTTAAAATTTTCTGGTGACTTATTATATTTTGTGAATCGATTACATGTAAGATATGTTGTTGATAGAAATGGAAAAAGACACGCCTGGTTTTTAGTGTTAAATTTAATCATTATAGTACAAGCCTCCTGGGTGATGTATCTCACATTCATTTAAGTGAATTATGATAGTGACTGTCTAAATCCAGGATCATCAGTATAAGAGGCTGTACAAGATAGAGGTCTCTTGATCTTAATTATGCTATTGAGAAATTATGAACCAAATCGTGTTACATAAATATCACTGAATTTGGTTTACTTTGATTCTGCCCTATTTAAAAAAGAAAAAAAAATAATTCTTCAAATGGCTGTTTCAATGGAACAGGAAAATTTATTATATTTCTGGAATAATCATCAATTTGGCAAAACATGTAAATTTGCAAAGCTACATATAAAGGAAAAAAGAGAGATATGTACTCTGGCAATTCTCTTAGGAATGCTAAAAGATGATTTTTATTGTTGAAATGAGTAAGTGAACTTTTGTGACAATTGCGGATGCCGAGGGAGAGTATAAGAAGATATTTAGATAAAGCTATAAAGATATGGAATGTTCAAGGTCAAGGGCATTAAGGGAAGACTGCACACAGGCATTAATTCAAAGAATTTCAATTCATTCAGTGACCTCTTCTCTATACTGTTTGCATTCTGTCTTGTCTTATTTTAAAATCCATATCCTGAACTGATCTTCATGCTGTCACCTTATGAAATCTGAATGCCTCTTTTAATGCAGCTTTTTTATTATAAAAATGTTAAAATATACAGCAAAGGTAATACAATAAATTTCTGATACTCTTCATCTAGGTTCAGCAATTGTTTAAGTTTGCCATATTAGCGTGTATGCATATGTAAGTATCTATATTCTAATTCATTCTTGAGTATCTCAACATGCATGTTTAGGATTAAGGAATTCTTTATGGACTCTTCATTGCTTATAAAAAGAGAATTTGATGTAATGATTAAGAGTAAAAGCATTGGAGAATGAAGTTTGGATCCTGACCGTGCTACTCAACTGTCTATGTAAAATCGTTTTACCACTTATGACCTGTTTTGTCATATATAAAATGGGGGTGGAATACTTTTCAACCTGACAGGATTACTGCAAGATCAAATGAGAGTGTAAGCAAAATGCCTCAGCATAATGTCTCATACAAAGTGAGTGTTCAGTAAACAGTGAAATTTTGATTAAGTACTTGTCGTCTCTTTCCATCTTTGCCTCACTGATCCCAGTTTCTGCTCTGCAGAAATTACATACTCACAGCCAATATGAAATCAAATTAAGACTGAAAATGGAAATTTAAAGAAAAGTTTGGAGAAAGTATAATTTTGTTGGTTAACATAGCTTTACTCAATTCAATTTAAACTACTCTGAAAAGAAAATAAAAAAGAATTCAAAGGAAAGTATTGCTTTCCTATGTTGTCTTTTGATGAGAATTAACAAATCTAAGTTTCCTTCTGCTCAAGCTAAATTTGCATTATTTAAGAAGGCTTTCATAGATAGGCAGAGCTTCAGAGCTTTTAAACAGCCCACATTCATGTAAGGCTATAACCAGTAATCAGTGTTTGTCATTAGAAAGAACCTTTTGTCATTTGGCTGTTTTCACAGAGAATTTGATAATAATTTTGGAGGCAGTTGGAGCCCTTTATAACTTTTAGAGAAACAAAGGAAAGATTGTGAAAAGATTACTGCATGTGCTGTGCCAATTCACTTCAGTCGTGATAGTCTCTTGGTGATCCCATGGACTGTAGCCCACCAGGCTCCCCTGTCCATGGACTTCCCCAGGCAATAATACTAGAGTTGGTTGTCATGCCCTTCTTCCAGGGATCAAACCCCCATCTCTTTTATGTTTCCTGGATTGGCAGGCAGGTCCTTTACCACTACCACCACCTTGGAAACTCAGAATGATTGTTAGCAGTACTATATTTAAGAGAAAGAAAACCTATTTTGTAATTGAATCAGTGATGCTGGCTTTGCTATAGGCCAGAGTGGAGAAGTTGTTGCTTCTTTGTGAAGAGGCCAACTGAGCTGGAAGAGCAGAGAACATTTATAGAACACTTGCTTTAGTCATATGCTGGCCTAATATTGTGTGTGTGTGTTTCTAATTTTAATTGAATTCACACAATGTCACTAAGCAGTGTTGATGGCTATCTTTCATATATACAAGTGAGGGATGAAGACTAAAGACACTGAGTCTTCTTGCTCCATATCACACAGCAAATAAAACAGTTGTAATTCAGACTCAAGCATCTGCTTCTAAAATCAGTATTCCTTATACTCTAACAACAGGTCTCAAAGTGTGGTCCTCAGTCTAGCTGCATTGATATTACTCGTGAGAAATACAAATTTTCACTTGCGGCTGTTCAGTCACTCAGTTGTGTCTGACTCTTTGCAACCCCATGAACCGCAGCACACCAGGCCTCCCTGTCTCTCACTATCTCCTGAAGTTTGCCCAAGTTCATGTTCATTGTATCGCTAATGCCATCTAGCCATCTCATCCTCTGATGCCCTCTTCTCCTTCTGCCCTCACTCTTTCCCAGCATCAGGGACTTTTCCAATGAGTTGGCTGTTTACATCAGATGATCAAAATACTGGAGCTTCAGCTTCAGCATTGGTCCTTCCAAAGAGTATGCAGAGTTGAGTTCCCTTAGCATTGATTGGTTTGATCTCCTTGCTGTCCAAGGGAACTTCAGGAGTCTTCTCCAGCACCACAGTTCAAATGCATCAATTATTTGGCACTCTGACTTCTTTACAGTCCAGCTCTTAAACCATACATGATCAACAGGAAGACAAAAGAAAACCTTTGTCCACAGTTTTCAGACCCCAACCTAAATCTTATGAATCAGAATCTCTTGGGATGGGGCCTGACAATCTGTGTATCAACAAGTCCTCCAGGTGATTTTGAGGCACACTAAAAAGTGAGAACCCCTTGCACTGTATTTTCACTCTATCCCATTATATTAGTATTTGAAATTTTGAGAAGGAAATCGGTGTTAATGATATGTAGTCCCATTTTGGCACTTACTGTTCTGATGACACTTCTCTGAAGGCATTTTAACCACAGGCTGTATCAAGGAAAAGACAAAGGGTCTTTCCTGGTTAATATCTATGAAATGTCCAGAGAACTAAAATGGAGAAAATCCATTGAATTGAGTCCTAACTCCCAGCAGAGGAGCACATTGGTTAAGGGGAAAGGGGAAAAGTGGATCATTCCAGTGGGGAGATCATAAGATGGTACATAATGAAGACCACTCAGCAGAGGATATTTTAGCTAATCCTCTGTGAATTATTGACTCTAATGCTCATCAGCAATAGGTTCCTCAGAGGCTACTTTGGAAAATATTTGACATATGGTGTACTGTTGTAGCTGTGATGTGCCTGATGCAAAATACAAAATACTTGTTTCTTGTATTTTATCAACTTTTAATAGAATTTACTTCTAATCCACTGTCACCAGCATCTTGCAAATTAGGCTACGGATACCAGACTGCTACACTATTAACACTATTTGACAAATGAGTATAGAAGATCTACATGAGATTAGGCAGTGGACAAACAGAATAAATTTCCTTATTGAGGAGCTAAACCAAAATAAGAAAGACACATAAATGAAAAAAAAATTTTTTTTTTTTTTGATCCTTGAATCTTAGACAAAAGCAGGAGGGTAAAATTCTGTTTTCAGATTGTGAATACTAACTCCAAACTGTAAGCTAAAGGGTTAGGCTTGAAGCTGTCATTTATCACAAATAATTAAAAATAAAGATGGTAAGCAGATGTGACATTATAACTAGAGGAAATAGAAGCAAAAATTAGACAATTTTACTTAAACAAATGAACAGATGCAGGGAAGAAAACAAAGCCAGCAAAACAAACAAACATTTGAAAGAAGAATTTTTAAATTAAAAAATGAAGTAGAAAGGAACTATGTTCCTAAATTGGGATATCTGGTGTGCTGCAGTGTTTTCCATCAGCTTCTTTGGCAAATATAATTTTTTAGGCATCTGTGATCAGCAGAAAGACTGCTAGGTTCCAGCTCTGAACCTAGCATTTAGATCTCATACATGCCTGAGTGTGGGAGGAGTATTAACACTGATTCGAGGCTTCTGGACATTGACAATTCAAGATAGTGAGTGAATGTAGCAGACCTGGCATGTGGCCACTGAGGCCATGTTCGGGATTCCCACATTCCTGGAGTCTTTGGACTGCCAGAGTAAACTTGACACAACCAAGGTGGTTTCCTGCTAGGAGTAAGGTTAAGTCTTGCTTGAATCAATTTCCTAAATATCTAGTTGATTGAGAAATTTCCTTCTTAACACTAGTGTACTACATGAGGAAAATACAGAAATATGTTTAAAACAATTAAACAAGATTTAAAAGAAAAAAAAAAAAAAGATGTAGAGAAGCTTTCTTGTCTTCTAGTTTCCTGTAAGTAGAATTGCTGAGCTACAGAGTTGTATAAGTTCCTCTTTAACCTCTTTCTACCATCTTTGGGAAATCTGTGTATTAACAAGTCTTCTAGATAATTTCAATACACATTTAAGTGTGAGAACCATGTGGATGAACTTATCTAATAGCAATAGCATCTCTGCAATAATTAATATTCAAATCTAGATTACAGGCTTCCAGCAAAATGATAAATTTGTAGAGAAATGTATAATATCCATTGGGAGTGCAACAGAGCAAAGAAAGGCCTGAATTTGTAGTCAAAAGATCCAATTTTGAATCCTTGTTAGATCATTGACTATCTCTGCTGCATTGGAAAAGTTACTTAATATTTCTTATATTTTCATACTTTTAAAGTAAGATAATAATCAATGATAACTCATAGAGTGGTTATGTTACTAATGAAAAAAATTAATGTATTCAGCTGACACTTCTTGAGCACCTACTGAGTCTGGAATGATGCTAAGAGTTAGAGTAAACAAGACAACAGTCTTGTCCCCTACGAAGCAGGCAATATCAATAATGTATTAGTATTATAATAATTAGTATAATAATAATAATGTAATGCATTCTAGAGGGTAAGCTAAGAACATAACCTATTCTGTTTATATATGGTGGGCAAGAATCAGGAAGACTTCTCAGAGGGATGTTATGTTGAGAGAAAGATGCAAACTAAGTAGGAAGATGCACTAAGTAGGGCTTCTTTGGTGGCTCAAATGGTAAAGAATCTGCCTGCAGTGTAAGAGACCCAGGTTCAATCCCTGGGTCAGGAAAATACCCTAGAGAAGGAAATGGTAACCCATTCTAGTATTCTGGCCTGGAGGATCCCATGAACAGAGGAGCCTGGCGAGCTACAGTCCATGGAGTGGAGAAGAGTCAGACATAACTAACACTAAAGTGAGTCACTAACACTAAAGTAGGAAGAAAAATTTTTAGTGAAAATAGGTGGTGGGTGGGGCTTCTGGGTAGCAGGAACAACATGGAAAAATCTGGAGGTAACAAAGAACTTTGAGCGTTAATGGGACTACAAGAAGTTGGTGTCCTGATTGAGGCAGAGATAGAATCTAGAGAAATAAACACCGTTATGTAAACAGCTGCCGAATCTGTAAGGGCACCATAATATGTGGAATGTGAAGTCAGTAGTGACAAATTTTAAAAAGGCATCAGCATAAAGAGATGGACATTTTGTAAAGATAATTTAGCTATATTACCTAAGACAGGGAAGGAGTCTATCTAGGTAGTTGTGGTAATCCAGTCAAGAGACAATGATGACCCGAACCAAGACAATGACAATGGAGATTTGAAATGATAAGGATATAGTCTAAATGGCATTTGGAAACTAATAGGATATGACTGAGAAAATATATTAATACCAATTTCCCAGATCTTGCCAGCATGATGTTACAAAATTATTTTTAATGCCCAGATTGTATGTATTGAACTCTCACTGGCCTAATTGTTAATTCCATCCTCCTCAAAATGACTTTCAGCCCAGAGGTAGTTTCCAGAGTGCTGCTTCTTATTTGCTCAAGGATAAGTCCCTGAAGTCCTTTTGCTCTGCCCTCCTCTGTTTTGCCCTATGACTGCCTGTAGTCAGTTTTTGGACACACACATTTTCTACTGGGTTCATTGTTGCTGTCCCAGCCCACAGACCTATGGTTCAGATCTCTGTTACTGTAACAGATGCATGGACAGCATCTGATTTCGGGATACTAATTCTACAAAGTGCAGCAAAATGCAACTGAGAGCAGTCCATAACTTTAAGGATATTTTTCCAAAGGTCCAGGAAACACAGAAATTGATTTACAGCAATATGTGGAATCCAAGTAATTTTTGAATTACTTTTCTTGCCTCATTGCCCACTATTCTTCATGTGGTCAGGAGTATTGAACTCCTGCATTGAAATTTACCAAGATCTCCACAACTTGAATTCAGACCAAGTCTTTTCTTCAGCTCTAAAAGGGAAAATAAGTTTTTTCCTCATACCGAACAGACCTGTGACTTATTTCTGGAGCCTGAATGAAAGCAAGTATGTCCATTTTTCTTCAGAAGAAACCTCATCTCCATACACAGTTTTATGTTCTGTTCCCAAAACCTTAACAAAAAAAGTAACATAATAGAAGACATCAGTGTATTTCTCAGAGCCTAGATTATTTAGTTTTACCATTAAACAGTCTTACCCTGTGTTCTAATAGCACAGTTTTCTTTTTGTCTCATTTCACCTGTGATTCCGTAACCCTGAGGTTAAAACTCATTCATGGCAACCTTGTTACTTATATATCACTTCTTCTATCTGCGCTTGGCTTTGTCTACCTCTTTGTGACTCTGTAGACTGTATCTCATCAGGCTCCTCTGTCCACAGGGTTTCCCAGGCAAGAATACTGGAGTGGGTTTCCATTTCCTTCTGCAGGAGATCTTTTCCACCCAGGGATACAACTCATATCTCTTGCATTGGCAGGATGATTCTTTACCCACTGTGCCACCTGGGAAGCCGTTACTTAGGAGCCACCAGTTTCTTTACTATCCACTGAATTATATGAAATGTTTTTTTACATAAAAATAATAGCTTTTATTTTTGTTCAGTATGTCATAGTTAACAAACAGCACTTATAAATATTTCAAGTTATATAAACATTTAAAGCTATATATACTTATATACAAATATAAGTGCTATTTATTAACTGTGATACACTAAAGAAAAATAAGTGCTATCATTTTTACGTAAAACACAGTCTAAATTATTTCATACAATTCAGTGACTGCTAAAGAAAGTGGTGCTCCTTATCCAGAGTAAGGTGATATAAAGCACTATACTTTATTGAGTTCGTTTCTATAAGACATCAAGAATAACAATATCTGAAATACAGCTGTTTATGACAGCTTGCCTCACTAAGTCACCAAAATCCTAAGCAGAGATGAATATATCTAATAAATTTTCAGTAAGGTGAAATGAAAAGGAAACTATTATACCTCTGTCAGACTCATTCTTATTCTTTTTATTCTTCTATTAGAGAATGAACATCACTCTTTTCCTGAAGTTAAAAGGAATTTTTAGTTGGCACATCAATTTTTATCAAACTTAGAGGCAAGAGCAGCTATAAATCTCTGGTCCTAGAACCTGGAAAATATAAGTCATATGGCAAATGTTTCAAGATTCTAGAAATTGATAATTGAAGCTAAGTAATACTGATGCAAGAGATAAAATTATGTTTTTTAAAACAATCAGAAAAAGAATAACATATCATTCAGTACAGTCAGCAATTAAAAATGCCTCTTATAGAAGCTCTGGAGTGAGATAGAAAAAAATTCCTTTATATTGGATTCAAATAGGAAAATATTATTTATAAAGTCCACAGAGTATTAGAAATATGGAAACACTTCTCTTACACCATATATTTTATGCACCACACCCCCACCCCCACAAGGCTCATTTTCTCCATAAAATTTAGGACATTAACTAACTTTACTCTTTACTTACATCTCTAACTTCAAACCTTCTTGTCCATTCCTATTAATACTAAGCAAAACTCCTTTTATTTTCTAGATCCCTTTCTCCTGTTTTGCCCTATTAACTCTCAGCCCACTTGAATGATTTTCTGTCTGATTGACAGTCTTTTTCTAGCTTCTATATTCAGTCACTCGACTCCCTCTACTTCCACTGCTGATTCAAGATGACAGTTGGAAGGGAGATTGGAAATGGCTCTCTGATTATGAACTGGGCTTCAAGTGGAATAGAAGATGACTCAAGTTTTCTCAATATCCAGGAAATTCCTGCTTTCATGTTGCCTCCCTCTATGATAGGAAAATGATGCTTTTCTTCTCTATGCTCAAGAAGAGGCCAGGGCAGTGGACCACACACTGCTCTAACACCTGCTGCCCTGGTAGAATCCCTTCAGTCTTGACCACTCCCTATCTTCATAGGAGATTAAAAAAAAAAAAAGAACTCACTCCAACTACTGCTTGCCACACAAAAGGGAGTTAACAGTTTCCCTGCCCATTTAGCTGGCTGGTTTTAGGTCATCTGGGCTTCCCAGGTGGCAATAGTGATAAAGAACCTGCTTGCCAATGCAGGAGATGTAAGACACAGGTTTGATCCCTGGGTTGGGAAGATCCCCTAGAGGAGGGCATGGCAATCCACTCTGATATTCTTGCCTGGAGAATCCTCATGGACAAAGGAGCCTGGCGGGCTACAATCCATGGGGTCACAAAGAGTGAGACATGACTGAAGCGACTTAGTCAGCTTTCTGTGGAAACTTGTCTTTTATTATTTTGCTTTATAAATAGACTGTTTCATATAGTCTTCTTTGAATATACTCATTCTTTTGCAGTGGTTCTGGATTCTTAATATTTTATCCCATGAGATAGAGTGACTTTAAATGATTTTCTTTAAAGCTTCCTACTTGCTTCTTTGAATGTATTCTATCAAAGAGCACATGCCCTGGCACATATTTTGTTCAACAGCTCAGCCTCGTCTGACTCTGCAGTGCCATGGACTGCAGCATGCCAGACTTCCCTGTCCTTCACCAGCTCCCGGAATTTGCTCAATTCATGTCCATTGAGTGGGTGATGCCCTCCAACCGGCTCATTCTCTGCTGTCCCCTTCTCCTCCTGCCTTCAATCTTTCCTAGTGTCAAGGTCTTTTCCAATGAGTCGGCTCTTCACATCAGATGGCCAAAGTATTGGAACTTCAGCATCAGTCAATCCAGTGAATATTCAGGTTTGATTTCCTTTAGGATGGACTGGTTGGATCTCCTTGCAGTCCAAGGGACTCTCAAGAGTCTTCTACAACAACTCATTTTGAAAGCATCGTGTTTTTGGCACTCAACTTTTTTATGGTCCCAACTCTCATATCCGTGCATGACTACTGGAAAAACCATAGCTTTTGCTATCTAGACATTTGTAGATAAAGTAATGTTTCTGCTTTTTAATACGCTGATCTAGGTTTGTCATTGCTTTTCTTCCAAGGAGCAAGTGTCTTCTAATTTCATGGCTGCAGACACCATCTGCAGTCATTTTGGAGACCCCCAAAATAAAATCTGTCACAGTTTCCATTATTTCCCCATTTATTTGCCTTAAAGTGACAGGACCAGATGCCATGATCTTTGTCTTTTGAATGCTGAGTTTTAAGCCATCTTTTTCAGTCTCTTCTTTCTCTTTCATCAAAGGGCCCTTATAGTTTTTATTTGCTTTCTGCCATAAAGGTGGTGTCATCTGCATATCTGAGGTTATTGGTATTTCTCCGGGCAATCTTGATTCCAGTTTGCGCTTCATCCAGCCTGGCATTTTGCATGATGTACTCTGCATAGAAGTTAAATAGACAGGGTGACAATTTACAGCCTTGGCATACTCCTTTTCCCGATTTGGAACCAGTCTATTTTTACATGTCCATTTCTAACTGTTGTTTCTTAACCTGCATACAGATTTCTCAGGGGGCAGGTAAGGTGGTCTGGTATTCCCATCTCTTCAAGAATTTTCCACAGTTTGTTGTGATCCACAGAGTCAAAGGCTTTGGCATAGTCAGTGAAGCAGAAGTAGATATTCTTCTGGAACTCTCTTACTTCTATGATCCAAAGGCTGTTGTTAATTTATCTCTGCTTACTCTGCCTTTTCTAACTTCAGGTGTACATCTGGAAATTCTCCATTCATGTACTGTTGAAGCCAAGCTTGAAGGATTTTGAACATGACATTACTGGCATGTGAAATGAGTGCAATTGTGTGGTAGTTTGAACATTCTTTGTCATTGCCCTTCTTTGGGATTGGAATGAAAACTGACATTCTCAGTCTTGTGACCACTGCTGAGTTTCCCAAATTTGTTGGCATATTGAGTGCAGCACTTTCACAGCATCATCTTTTAGGATTTCAATAGCTGGAATTTCATCACCTTCAGTAACTTTTGTTCATAGTAATGCTTCCTAAGTCCCACTTGAATTCTCACTGTAGGATGTCTGGTGCTAGGTGAGTGGTCACACCATCATAGTTATCCAGGTCATTAAGATCTTTTTTTGTATAGTGCTTCTGTGTATTCTTGCCACCTCTTCTTAATATCTTCTGTTTCTATTAGGTCCATACAATTTTTGTCCTTTATTTTGCCCATCTTTGCATGAAATGTTCCCTTGGTATCTCTAATGTTCTTGAAGAGATCTCTAGTCTTTCCCTTTCTATTGTCTTCCTCCATTTCTTTGCATTATTCACTTCAGAAGACTTTATTTTCTCTCCTTGCTAATCTTTGGAACTCTGCATTCACATGGGTGTATCTTTCTCTTTCTCCTTTGCCTTTCACTTTTCTTTTCTCACTAAGGCCTCCCCAGACAACCATTTTGCCTTTTTGCATTTCTTTTTCTTGGGGATGAAAGAAATGACTCTTGATCACTGCCTCCTGTACAATGTTGTAAACCTCTGTCCATAGTTCTTCAGATACTCTATCAGATTTAATACCTTGAATCTATTTTTCACTTTTACTGTATAATTGTAAGGGATTTGATTTGATTTATCTGCATGGCCTAGTGGTTTTCCCTATTTTCTTCAATTTAACTCTGAATTATGCAATAACAACTTCATAATCTGAGCCACAGTCCACTCCTTTTCTTATTTTTGCTGACTCTAGAGTTTCTCCATCTTTAGCGGCAAGGAATATAATCAATCTGATTTTGGTATTGACCATCTGGTGATATACATGTATAAAGTCATCTCTTGTGTTGTTGGAAGAGGGTGTTTGCTATGACTAGTGCGTTCTCTTGACAAAACTCTGTCAGGATTTGCTCTGCTTCATTTTGTAGTCCAAAGCCAAACTTGGCACATGTAGAGACAGAAAGTGTTCCATTACCATCCATACTTGAGAGGACTTAAAGTCTCTCACAGGTTTCTAGGTCCCTCATTCTGCTCCTTCTCAATATTTCACCCTCCACTATCTGTTGCATATGCCAGAGTTACTGCTACCTTGTGAGGTTGCATACATTCCCTTCTGCACCAATTTATGAATATGTAGAAAGATATGTCTGTATACTATCCTGATTATGACTTCAGACTTTAGAAGGTATACTAGCAAGAATCCTAATTGTTCTAGCACAAAACATGGATCTTCTTGCATTTGTTTGCTGAAATTATTTGTAAGACTCAATGTCCTTTTGTAGCTTCTTACCTTGTATCTGCATATCGTACTTTTTTCCCCTATTACATGTAACCAAAAGCAAATGTATTCTCTGGCTCATCTACTATACATTCTTTTGGTTAAAAGAGTATCTTTCTCTGCATTAAACAAGACTCTTAATGTTGTAAATGACAGAATCTGAATCAAAATTGGATTAAACAAAATAAAATTTATTTGGTCCCATATCTAAGAAGTCCAATGGTTTCATGATGCAAACAGTGTAATTAGAACTCACTGTATCTTCCATCCTTTATTGACTTGCTTTTATATACTTGGTTTCAAATGGTAACAACATGATTTCAGGATCTCCAGTTGTTATGTAATCTCAAGCCTCACAGGAAAGAGTAGGAATATCTTTTCCAGAAATAAGAGTAAAATTGTCTTCCATCTCACCAGCTCAGCTTGGGTTATGTTCTGTTCCTTATCTGTTGCTGTGGCCAGACAAAGCAATACCCCAAATTTCCAGGTCTAAATCACACGGTATTGAGAGATGGATTCAACTCTAACAGAAGCAAGTGGACTGAAAAGAAAATTAGAATTTGATTGTCTGAAAGTACTGGGCAGCAAAAACAACAGATGTTTACCACAGTCTCCTTCATCTTAGTATGTGGCAAGATCCAGGAAAGAAATGGGTTGAAAATGTAATGACCCAGATAGAAAAGATGGCATCACAGGGAATATTTAGTTTAGTAAGTATTTGAAAAGAAGATAACTTGGCATAGAATGATCTTCTGGATGTAAAAATATAATAGAAAGTTTTTGGGTATTCAATATATGATATAAAATATATATTATTATTAGCTCAGTAGTTATCCCAGGCAAAAGAGATTTCCAATTTCAATAAAGAAATATTTGAATACAATGTAGCAATTACAATTCTTGTCTACCTTTCAATGCTCCAAACATTCTCCTTTTTGTTGATATAGGTAACATTTTAAAATGCCACTGCCTATAATATATAGTCTATGTATTTGTTAAAAAATACCTTTGACATGTACTCTAAACTTCTGCTACAAATGGTAACTGAAAAGAATAGATTGTCTTAGTTTATTTGAAACAGCATTAAAATAGTTCCAGAGAGAGCAAGTAAAATATTAGTAATAAAATATGTTTTATCCATTAATAAAACTTGGATTATATGAAACAATTTTAGCAAATAATAATTTTCCAAAGCTCAATGATTCAGACTGACAAAGAAAATAACATTTTCCCTCCACATACGTGTTTTTTAAAAAAAATTTTTCAGGCAGACAGTAAATTTTTCATCCAATATCTGTATTTCTAACAGTGAGTGAATAAACTGAGAAGACATTTATGCTGCATGAATATTGGTGAATTTCTAGATTAGGGTTACCTTTCTTGATGGTATAGACATAAACTGTCATAATCAAGAGTGAAAAGTTTGAATTTGGTTAAGTTTTATGGCCAGGTTTATTAGGGATTGACTTATATCCTGCCAAATTTATATTAAAGTCCTAAGTCTCAGTGCCTTAGAATGTAACTGTATTTTTAAAATTTTATTGTAGTATAGGTAATTGACAATGTTGTATTATTTTCAAGTGTACAACAAAGTGAATCAGATATACATGTGTCTGCGTGTCTATATATATACACATACATACATACATACATACATACATACATACATATGTCCACTCTTTTTTGAATTCTTTTCCCATATAGATCACTACAGAATACTGTGAAGAGTTCCCCTGTGCTATACAGTGAAAGTGAAAGTGAAGTTGCTCAGTCGTGTCCGACTCTTTGCAACCCTGTGGACTGTAGCCCACCAGACTCCTCCATCCATGGGATTCTCCAGGCAGGAGTATTGGAGTGAGTTGCCATTTCCTTCTCCAGGGGATCTTCCAGACCCAGGGATTAAACCCGGGTCTCCCGCATTGCAGGCAGATGCTTTACCCTCTGAGCCACCAGGGAAACCCCATTCTATACAGTGGGTCCTTATTAGTTACCTATTTTATATATAGTAGAATATGTCAATCCCAATCTTCCAAATTATCTGACCCCTACCCATGCCCAGTAACCATAAACTTATTTTCTATATCTGTAACTCTATTTTTGTTTTGTAGATAAGTTCATTTGTAGGCTTTTTTTTAATTCTACATAGAAGCAATATCATATGATATTTGTCTTTCTTTGTCTGACTTACTCAGTATGAGAGTTACTAGGCTTTCCATATTGCTACAAATGGCATTATTTCTTTTCTTTTTATGGTTGAGTAATACTAAATTGTATCCATGTACCACATCTTCATTTATTCCTCTGTTGGTGGACATTTAGGTTGCTTCCATGTCTTGGCTATTGTAGATAGTGTTGCAATGAATATTGGTATGAATGTATCATTTCGGATTATATTTTTCTCTGGATATATGCTCAGGAGTGGACTACTGGAACATACAGGAGCTCTATATCTAGTTTTTAAAGGAACCTCCATACTGTTACCCAGTTTACATTCCCACCAACAGTATAGGGGGGTCACCTTGTCTTCACACACTTTCCAGCATTTATTGTTTGTGTATTTTTTGGTAATGGGCTTTCTGAGTGGTGTGAGGTGATACCTCATTTAGTTTTGATTTTCACTCCTCTGACAGTTAGTGGTGTTGAGCATCTTTTCATGTGCTTTTTAGCTCTCTATATGTCTTCTTTGGAGAAATGTCTATTTAGACCTTCCATGCAATTTTTGATTGACTTGTTTGTTTCATTGATATTGACCTGCATGAAGTGTTAGTATGTTTTAGAGATTTATCCCTTGTTGGTTGCTTCATGTGCAAATTTTTTCCCATTCATTGGGTTATCTTTCTGTTTATAGTTTTCTTTGCTATGCAAAAGCTTTTAAATTTAATTATGTCCTATTGTTTATTTTTGTTTTTACTTGTTCTCAGTTCAGTTCAGTTCAGTAGCTCAATAGTGTCCAATTCTTTGAGGCCTCATAAATTGCTGCACGCCTGGCCTTCCTGTAAATCACTAACTCCCAGAGTCCACCCAAACCCAAGTCCATTGAGTTGGTGATGCCATCCAAGCATCTCATCCTCTGTCATTCCTGTCTGCTCCTGCCCTCAATCTTTCCCAGCATCAGGGTCTTTTCAAATGAGTCAGCTCTTCACATCAGGTGGCCAAAATACTGGAATTTCAGCTTCAGCATCAGTCCTTCCAATGCATGTTCAGGACTGATTTTCTTTAGGATTGACTCTATAATCTCTTTGCAGTCCAAGGGACGCTCAAGATTCTTTTCCAACACTATAGTTCAAAAGCATCAATTCTGCCATGCTCAGCTTTCTTCACAGTCCAACTCTCCCATCCAAACATGACTACTGAAAAAAACCAAAGCCTTGACTATACAGACCTTTGCTTTTGAGTATGCTTCTAGGTTGGTCATAGCTTTACTTCCAAGGAGCAAGTGCCTTTTAATTTCATGGCTGCAGTCACTGTCTGCAGTGATTTTGGACCCCAAGAAAATAAAATCTGTCACTGTTTCCATTGTATTTTCATCTATTTGCCATGAAGTGATGGGACCAAATGCTATGATCTTAGTTTTTGAAATGTTCAGTTTTAAGGCAGCATTTTCACTCTCCTCTTTCACTCTCATCAAGAGGCTCTTTAATTCCTCTTTACTTTATACCATAAGGAAGGTGTCATCTGCAGATCTGAGATGATTATTGATATTTCTCCTTGCAATCTTGATTCCAGCTTGTGCTTCATCCAGCCTGGTATTTTGCATGATTTATGCGGGATACAGCTTAAATAAGCAGGGTGATAATATACAGCCTTGATGTATTCGTTTCCCAGTTTGGAACCAGTTTATTGTTCCATGTTCAGTTTTAACTGTTGTTTCTTGACCTGTATAAAGATTTCTCAGGGGGCAGGTAAGGTGGTCTTGAAGAATTTTCCACAGTTTGTTGTGATCTACAAAGTCAAAGTCTTTGCTATAATCAATAAAACAGAAGTAGATGTTTTTTTCTGAAACTCTCTTGCTTTTCTGATGATCCAATGGATGTTGGTAATTTGATCTCTGGTTTCTCTGCCTTTTCTAAATCAAGCTTAAACACTGGAATTTCATAGTTCACGTACTGTTGAAGCTTGGCTTGGAGAATTTTGAGCATTACTTTGTGAGCCTGTGAGATGAGTGGAATTGTGCAGTAGTGTGAACATTCTTTGTCATTGCCCTTCTTTGGGGTTGGAATGAAAACGGACCTTTTCCAGTCCTGTGACCACTGCAGAGTTTTCCAAATTTGCTGGCGTATTGAGTGCAGCACTTCCACAGCATCATCTTTTAGAATTTGAAATAGCTCAACTGGAATTCCATCACCTCTACTAGCTTTGTTCATAGTGATGCTTCCTAAGGCCCACTTAACTTCACATTCCAGGATGTCTGGCTTTAGGTGAGTGATCATCGTGGTTATCTGGGTCATGAAGATTTTTCTTGTATAGTTCTTTTGTATATTCTTGCCACCTTTTCTTAATACTTCTGCTTCTGTTAGGTCCATACCATTTTTCTCCTTTATTGTGCCCATCTACTGTTTTCCTCTATTTCTTTGCATTGATCACTGAGGAAGGCTTTTTTTAATCTCTCCTTGCTGTTCTTGGAACTCTGCATTCAAATGAGCATGTCTTCCCTATTCTCCTTTGTCTTTGCCTTCTCTTCTTTTCTCAGCTATTTGTAAGACCTCCTCAGACATCCATTTTGCCTTTTTGCATTTCTTTTTCTTGGGGATGATTTTGATCACTACCTTCTATACAACGTTATGAACTTCTGTCCATCATTCTTCAGGCAATCTGTCTATCAGATCTAATCCCTTGAGTCTATTTGTCACTTCCACTCTATAGTCATAAGGGATTTGATTTAGGTCATACTTCAATGGTCTAGTGGTTTTCCCTACTTTCTTCAATTTAATTCTGACTTTTGCAATAGAGTTCATCATCTGAGCCACAGTTAGCTCCTGGTCTTGTTTTTGCTGACTGTATAGAGAGCATCTCCCACTTTAGCTGCAAAGAATATAATCAGTCTGATTTCAGTATTCACCATCTTCTCTATGAGGTGGATTTACGTGAAAAAGTGTTCTACCCATGTTTTCCTCCAAGAGTTTTATAATACCCAGCTTTACATTCAGGTCTTTAATTTATTTGAATTTATTTTTGTGCATTGTTGCTCAGTTGCTCAGTCGTCTCCGACTCTTTGTGACACCATGAACGGCAGTATGCCAGGCTTCCCTGTCCTTCACTGTCTCCTGGAGTGTGCTCAAACTCATGTCCATTGAGTCAGTGATGCCATCCAGCCATCTCATCCTGTGTTGTCACCTTCTCCCTCCCTCAATCTTTCCCAGTATCTGGGTCTTTTCTAATGAGTCAGCTCTTTGCATCATGTGGCCAAAATGTTGGAGCTTCAGCTTTAGCATCAGTCCTTCCAGTGAATATTCAGGGTTGATTTTTTTTTTTTTTTTAGGAGTGAGTAGTTTGTCTACATGGTGTTAGGCAATGTATTAATCTCATTCTTTTCCTTGTATCTGTCCAATTTTTCCATCACCACTTTTTGAAGAGATTGTTTTTCACCATATTCTTGCCTTGCTTGTCAAAGATAAAGTGCCCATAAGTGTATGAATTTATCTCTAGGCTCTCTATTCTGTTTCACTTCTCTTTGTTTCTGTCTCTGTGCCGTACTATGGTGTCTTGATTACAGTATGTTTGTAGTATAGTCTGAAGTCAGGGAGTCTGATTCCTCCAGTCAGACTGGAGGAAAATGTGTTTTTCTTTCTCAAGTTTGCTTTGCCTATTCGGGGTCTGTTGCGTTTCCATACAAAGGGTAATTTTGTTGTTGTGTGATTAAATCAAAATGAGGTCCTTACAGTGGATCTAATCTAATATGACTGCTGTTCTTAAAAGAAGAAATTTGTATATATGAATCAACACTAGAAGATTGTGTGAAGACATCAGAAGAAGATGGCCATCTACAAATCAAGGAAAGAGATCTCAGAAGAACTAAACAGGCTATCCTCTTGATCTCAGTCAGTTTTACAACCTTCAGAATTGTGAGATTAATTTTTTTAACCTATCCAGGCTGTGATGCTTTGTTATGGAAATTCTAATACACTAACATAAGGTTTAAAAACATTGGGGTCTCTGATATAATAATAAAGTGATTAATTGATAAATATTGCCCTGGTCTAGAGAGTTCATCACCATTCACTGAGTAAGCATTGTGATTGGATCATAATAAACAAAAGGAAAATTTTGTGAGATGTAACAGTTGATGGTAAAAATTTACTGGTGGGAGTGACAAAATCAGACATGCCTTTTGGTATGTTCAATCTGCTGGTAGTAAGGATGGATTAGATATGATGAAAAGTGGATTTATGGAAACCTGAAAGGAATAAAATTTACATAAGATGTAAGACCTCTCTAGAAGAAATAATAGGAATGGAAAGAAATGGGGAAATTTAAGTAATATGTAAGAATGTATTAACAAGACTTGGTTAGAGGATATGAATTATAAGGAATATTAGAGAGGGAGGAGTCAAGAACAATGATCAGGTTCTAAGTTGAAAGCCTGGATGAAAGTGCAAACATGCAGTAAAATGGGGTCAATTGGAGCAGGAACAAGTTTTAGGGGATGACTATACATTCAATTGAAGAATATTAATATTAATTAGTGATATGGTCATTAAATGCCATTGAGAGGAAACAACCAGAAAGAGAAAAATTAAGAAAATATTCTTATATGAAACCTAAGGAGAGGAGTGTTTAAAAATTAACAATTGGAGAACCATAGCAAATGACACTGGGGATAGGGTTGAGAGGGTCAAATATGATGAGGCCTGAAAGATGACCCTTAGATGTGACGTGAAAGTGTAAAGAAACAGTAAACATTTTCTGCCAAGAATTGTGGATGGGGAAGAAATTCAGACAAGAAAGAAGTTAACTTTATCAGATGTATCTCTATTTCTTTAGTTTGCCTCTATCTTCTTATCATTTTCCCTCTCTACCCCCAAGGAAAGAAAAATCTGTAGTATAACTGCTTAGAAACCAAGGAATTTATTGAGTTGCATTTTATTGAGGGAATTGTTTACTATGTTTTAAAGTTTAGCATCACTGTACAAAGCCTTGTTTTGCTAATGAGCCACCAGGGAAGCCATACCAGGAATAGGTACCAAAGATAGGTACCAACAATGTATACTTGTTTCATATAATCAACTACATTATCCAAACTGGATTAAACACACACTCACCCCATTATAGAAAAGATAACACTACTTTGGGAATGTAATTTGTGCAAGCTAGTTGAATCACTTGAAAAATTTTATTTTTCATATGCAATCTAGTTGATATCAACAACAAGATATTTTGTATATCTAGACTGTAAGATAGAACACAAACACCCCTCTTTTTGGAATTTGGCCAAGGTAATCCATTCAGTCCTGTGATTCAGACATTATCTCATGCTTGAACTTATATTCAAATAAATCTCTTCAGCCTTGATTTCTGTCCATGAATTTTTGGCTAGTATATCTGAATTCTCTACTCAACATATTATCTTCCTTAACTAAGAGGCAAATCAAAATTAACATGTGCAAAACCAACTCTGGATAATCTTCCCCCACCAACCTCACAAAAGAACTTATCATCCCCAGTCTTTCTTATTTTAGTAAACTTGTTCTTTCTGTCGTTCAGATTAAAAACTAAGAGAAATCCTAGACTTATTTATTTCACAACTCATTACACTGAACAGAAAATATTATTAATTTTGCTTTCAATCTTGAATACCTTGAAGCAGCACAAATTTTTGGAATTAGTTCAAAGTGTATTTGAAATGTTACCACTTCTAATCCCTTTTAGAGCTACCACTCTGGAGCAATATCACCAAAATCTCTAAACTTAATTATAACAGTAGACTCCAAGCAAAACTACTGTTTATAGTCTATTTCCCAACCTGAACAGTCTATTTGTACAACAGTCAAATGATCCTTTAAAAATATAAATCATAATTCCCCTGCTCAGAACCTTCCTATGTTTCCCTACCATGCTTAGGGAAAAAAAAAAAGGCCCATCTTTGGTAAGATTTACAATAACCTGGGTGATTAGTTCCTATCTATTTTTCTAAGCTTAACTATCTTCAGTTCAGTTCAGTTGTTCAGTCATGTTCAACTCTGCGACCCTATGGACTACAGCATACCAGGCCTCCTTGTCCATTACCAACATCTGGAGTTTACTCAAACTCATGTCCATTGGGTTAGAGATACCATCCAACAATCTCATCCACTGTTTAACCCTTCTCCTCCTAATTTCAATCTTTCCCAGCATCAGGGTCTTTTCAAATGAGTCAGTTCTTTGCATCAGGTGGCCAAAGTATTGGAGTTTCAACATCAGCAACAATCTCCTTCCAATGAATATTCAGAACTCATTTCCTTTAGGATGGACTGGTTGAATCTCCTTGCTGTCCAAAGGACTCTCAAGAGTCTTCTCCAACCCCACAATTCAAAAGCATCAGTTCTTTGGCACTCAGTTTTCTTTGTAGTCCAACTCTCATATCCATACATGGCTATTGGAAATAACATAACTTTGGATAGATGGACCTTTGTCGGCAAAGTAATGTCTCTGCTTTTTAATATGCTGTCTAGGTTGATCATAAGTTTTCTTCCAAAGAGCAAGTGTCTTTGAATTTCATGTCGGCAGTCATCATCTTCAGTGATTTTGGAGCTTCCCAAAATAAAGTCTCTTGCTGTTTCCATTGTTTCCCCATCTATTTGCTGTGAAATGATGGGACCAGATGCCATGATCTTAGTTTTCTGAATGCTGAGTTTTAAGCCAACTTTTTCATGCTCCTCTGTCACTTTCATCAAGAGATTCTTTGGTTATTCTTCACTTTCTGCCATAATGATAGTGTCATCTGCATATCTGAGGTTATTGATATTTCTCCTGGCAATCTTGATTCCAGCTTGTGCTTCATCCAGCCCAGTATTTCTCATGATGATTTCTCTGCATATTAGCTAAATAAGCAGTTGACAATATACATCCTTGACATACTCCTTTCCCAATTTGGAACCAGTCTATTATTCCATGTTCAGTTCTAACTCTTGATTCTTGACCTGCATACAGATTTCTCAAGAGGCAGGTCGGGTGGTCTGGTATTCCCATCTTTTTAAGAATTTTCCACTGTTTCTTGTGATCCACACAGTCAAAGGCTTTGGCATAGTCAATAAAGCAGAAATAGATGTTTTTCTGGAACTCTCTTGCTTTTTCGATAATCCAGCAGATGTTGGCAATTTGATCTCTGGTTCCTCTGCCTTTTCAAAATCAAGCTTAAATATCTAGAAGTTCCTCAGACAACCATTTAACCTTTTTTCTTTTTGTTTTCTTGGGGATGGTTTGATCCCCGACTCCTGTACAATGTCATGAACCTTTGTCCATTATTCTTTAAGCACTCTGATTATCAGATCCAATCTCTTGACTCTATTTCTCACTAATCCTGAAAGTGAGATTTGATTTAGGTCATACCTGAATCATCTAGTGGTTTTCCCTATTTTCTTCAATTTAAGTCTGAATTTGGCAAAAAGGAGTTCATTATCTGAGCCACAGTTAGCTCCTGGTCTTGTTTTTGTTGACTGTATAGAGAACTTCTCCATCTTTGGCTGCAAAGAATATTATCAATCTAATTTCAGTGTTGACCATCTGGTGATGTCCATGTGTAGAGTCTTCTTTTTGTTACTCGAAGAGGGTGTTTGCTATGACCAGTGCATTCTCTTGGCAAAACTCTGTTAGTCTTTACCCTGCTTCAGTCTCTACTCCAAGGCCAAATTTGCCTGTTACTCCAGATATTTCTTTACTTCCTACTTTTGCATCTCTATCTTGTTCCTTCCTTTATCTGTTATAGGCACATTGATTTCCTCAGTGATTTGTTTCACAAATACTATTAACAAATCAAATGCCCTCCCATGATAGGGCCTTTTACTTTTGATACTTGTTTTCTTTGGACCGATCTTCCCAGAAACTCATATGATTCTTTCCCTCACATCACTAAGTTTTCTGCTTCACAATAGGCTTATCACAACCATCCTACCTAAAATAACAATCCTTACACTCTGCCTCAGTTTTCTCCTACTATTTGTCACCTTTTGACATCTTATTATGCCTTAATTAATGGTTTGTTACCACATAAGGTCACTGAAGGCTGAAAGCTTGTCTGTCTTGCTTTGTTTTGCTCTCCCAGCAACATTTCCATTGTGTCGTTGATAGTAAGCCATCAGGAAAGAAGTGCATAAATGATTAAATATTTTTCTGCTATAGAAACTTTATCTTCTCAATTCTATACCATTGAGACTCAGATAATTTACTCTGGGACATGATTGAGCAAGTAACACTTTCACTGTCTCAAACTGGGAGTACTTTGTAGATCAAAGAACAAGTAATCAAGCCTGAATTTTAAATAAAGGGGCTTTTAAATAAGAATTTGTAAGCACTGCATAATTCTCCCCTTCACTGCAGATATGCAACCTATCACTTGGAAAGAGCACACATAATTTATTATATTTTGTTTAACATAATAGATACAGCCTATTAATGCCATATTTTCATGAGAATGGTAGTACTAGAATTTTTAAGACCTGTATGAAGAATTTAATAGAGAGCTTCCCAGTAGCTGTTCCATATCAGAGAATGGCTGCTCTCCAATAAAGTTTATTTTTATTAATAAACTTTAACTGTTATTGTTACTGTCAAGCATAGATTTGCATATTGGGTGTGTTCTTCAAATAGCAAAATGCTGAACCCCATAATAGTTCTTGGGACTCAAAACAGATTTGAAGTCATCATCCTATTTACAAGATTGAGTCCTAGGTGGTTAAGTGAACACAATTTGAATTCTTTATTATTCTTTTCTTTTGTTGGCATTACTGCATTATTTTCTTTTCCCAGATGAAACACTTCATGAAGTTTATTGCATTTGCTAATTAGATTAGCAATTACCAATTAAGCTAAATTTCAAAGTACCAATCAGATTTTATACCTTAATTAGTTACATTATTACTAATTAGAATAGCAGTTTTTACTTAATGGATTATGTGCAAATTAAGATGATTCAATCCATTTTTAAAGCCTACATATATTTTACTAATTGGCATAGTAATCAAGAGCTCATATTTGAATTTAAGATGTCATGTTAGTAAAAACTCACATGACAGTTCAACTCTGTGTGTAATATAGGAAAAAATATTAGGACAAACAAGAGTTAACTGAATTTAAACTTTTCTAAAGTTGGGTTGAGATGAGTAATGCTTTGGAAGACATGCATAATCACACTTTTGAAGACAGATAAACAAGAAGAGCTTAGTACTTATTAATAATATTCAAAGCACACATTTTAGAAATATGGTCCTTTCATCTGGCAGTTGGTGATTTACATACCTTTTGGTGGGTATCAGCTATGAATGCACTGGCTCTGCCAGAGCATGTAAATGAAATTACAATTTGTAAAGTTTTCACTGGGTTTTAACACCTAGATTCCAAAAACTGTTCAAGTATTGATTTCCTTTTATTGAATATTAACAAATATTTTGAACAATTCTACATATTGTACATATATAACAATTGTACATATATAAAGAAAACATAAAGTCTTAGGAGCATAATGAAATAGACATTGTAGTAAAGGCTATATTTTATAAAATGACTACAAGATGCTTAATTATATTAACAATGTACTACATTTACCACATTCAACTACCTTAACAGGTGGCACTAGTGTTACAAGAATCTGCCTGCAACGCAGGAGATGCAGGAAGATCCTCTGGAGAAGGAAATGGAACCCTATGCCAGTATTCTTGCCTCAAAAATATAATGGACAGAGGAACCTGGCAGTCTCCATGGGGTTGCAAAGAGTCAGACTCGACTTAGTGACTAAAAACAACAACAACTACCTTCGCTAAGTTAATGTGCTTTTGCCTGACTATACTTACCACATTTAATGATTATTTCAGTCAGGCACAACTGCTTATATTGTTTAACATAGTACTCTAGTCCTGGGCCAAACAGAGAGTAGAAATTTTTTAGGGGAAGCACACTGACTGAAACTGCCCACCTTGGCCAGGCACCATAATAACCATTGGCATGAGTTGTTTTATGATAGGAGGCCCTGGTAAGGAGCATGAAACTAATAAGCTGCCGCCAACCAGAAGAGTTCAGGAAAGGTCAAAAGGAGACACTACATGTCTGACCACCTCTCAGAATCCTTCTCTCTGGAATCCATCTTGGCTGAACAAGGCCTTCACCACCAGGAAGGACTCTGAATCAAAATGATTGGCTAAAGACAACCCAGAAACTAATCCCATCACCATAAAACCCAAGACTTTGAGCCATGTGGCAGAGCTGCTCTCCTGGCTTCCTTTACCGTACTGATCTCCACCCGGGTGCCCTTTCCCAATAAATTCTCTTGTTCTGTCAGCACATATGTCTCTTCAGACAATTCATTTCCGAGTGTTAGACAAGAACCCAGTTTCAGGCCCTGGAAGTGGTCCCCCTTCCTGCAACAGAAAGAAATATAGTTTTAGTCATTGATAAACATGTATAAATTCTGAAATTGCACTCTGACTCATAAGCGTGCACTATTATTTAATGCACTCCAACTCTTTGTTCTTAGCTATGATCCTAGTGCAGTTAAAGATAGTACAAAATTGCAAATTAGCAAATACACATATTTTAAGACACTAATAGTTATTAAGGAGGTCTACTATCTAATTTGGGTAACATGGATATCTCTCTTTATATCTCAAATCAGTTATTGTGTATACCTATTCCTGAGTTGCTTATATTTGTATATCTGTCTTTTTGCTAAGGAATCTTTTCAGGATTTCATCCAAGAATCTGGCATGCAAATGGTTAAACAGGCCTGTGATCAACTCTCTCCTTTCAGAGGGGACTTCTCTGGGAAAGAAGAAAGTTGATCTAGTCTAATCTTCCTTCAACATGTTAATGACAAAAATTTTGGCAAACAAACCAATAATAATACTATTGAAATGGTTCATACTATCAAGTGCTTTTTGCAGCTTGGACCACGCTGACTATCATAAGTTATGGAAAACAAAATTCAAAGCTTTTAATTTACAGAACAGTTCTGTGGATCTCTCTTTGTTGGAATATGGTTTGAGATTATTCATTTCATCAAAACTATTAGTAAAACTATCTTACTGGGTCTGATTTCTGATTCATGTGACTGAGATTTGACAATCTGATCTTTTGTGTTATCATAGTATACATTTAGTGTTTCAGGTTAAAAACATGGAAGACTAGTATTAAATTATATTGTTGGATGAAAAATACAAAGTCACAACCCCTTAAAGTGGCTATTATGTAAGCATATGGGACAGTGATAGCATCCTTGTTTTTGGTACAGATAGTCTGAAAAATTCATCCTTTATTTAATAATTCAATAGTCGATGCACTCTAAAAATTCTTTGTCTATTAAACTTAAGCATAAATCAGTTCAGTTTTACTAGGATTTGTGGAAGATGGATAACAATTTAAAATTCATTAGCTTTTTTGGGGGGGTATAGGTTAAAGAATTAGGAAAGAAAAAACTCAAAGATTAATTTTTGTTCATCTATTTCAATACTAGTATAACATACTCCCACTTAGTTTAGGTTTTGTTACTTCCCTTTAATTTTACTTTTATTATTTTATTTTCTTCTAGTTTTCTCTCTCTAGACATAGACTCTGTTTTCTCTTAATCATATTCATCCCTTGCATAATTCTTTCTCTACAAAGAGCTTCTGTTAAATTTTTGTATGTGTCTTTCTGAATATGTTTATGTCTATATGCATAAATAAACTTTTATATTTCTTTCTCCATTTCCTCTGTTTTTCTCCTAAAGTCCAAAAAGTGCCACTCTATTAAGTAAATTACTTTTTCCTTTAATCAAATTATTCTCTATCATTAAATGTGAGCTCTTAAAAAAGTTTAATATTCAGAAAAATTTTACAATGTTGATTTGATGATATTTCCTAATCTCCTGCATTGCTCCCACTCCTGCCCACTTCTCACTAACAGAAAGGCCTTTCTGGTAGGTAAAACTGGAAAGAACTCATTAGGCTCCAAAGAATGTGAGTTAGTTTCTACTTCTTGATGCTGTAAGTTTTTGGCAGTCACTTCTTAAGCCATCACAGGGAAGTTTGCCTGAGATTAGTTATCCAATAGAGCCAAGTGGCTCAAGTGGTAAAGAATCTTCCTGTGAAAGCAGGAGCTGCAGGAGTCGTGGGTTCGATCCCTGTGTCAAAAAAATTCCCCTGGAGAAGGAAATGGCAAGCCATTCTGTTATTATTGCTTGGGAAAACCCATGGACAGAGGAGCTTGGTGGTCTCAATGAGTTAGATCCTACTGAAGCAAATGAGCACAGCCCTAACCTACCTCTTACTGATGTTAATGATAACAATTGTTGTTTTGGTTCAGTTGCTAGGTTGTGTCTGATTGTTTTGTGACCCCATGGGCTATAGCTCACCACGCTCCTCTGTCCATGAGATTTGCCAGGCAAGGGTACTGGAGTAGGTTGCCATTTCCTTCTCCAGGTGATCTTCCCAACTCAGGGATTGAACATGTGTCTCCTGCATTAGTACGTGGATTCTTTACCACTGAGCCACCTGGGAAGCCCAATGCTAACAATATTGCACTCAAATATCAATCTGTTAAGGAATAAAGTGTAAAGGAAAGGGTAAGGAACCTAACTATTACGTTCCTTTAAAGACCTCAGTGAATTGTTATTTCTTTAACCTATCAATGGACAATTAGATTGTTTCTGGATTTGTGTGTTTGCAGTAATTTGGTAATGAAAATATTTATACCTATATTTTTACATATTTGTGTGATTTTTATCTCTAAGCTAAATTTCTAAAATTGAAATTGCTGAGTCAAATATTTTTTTACATTTAAAATTTTTATAGATACTTCCAAGATGTGCTTAAAATTTTCACTAACTTACACTTACAATAATCTTTAAAGTCATTTTTTATTATGACATTTGAAAAATTGATTATTCATTTTATTTTCATAGGATTTAGCAAAATAGCATACACACTCTCATCGGTCTGTTTTTCTGTTAATTTCATATATATATATCATATATATTTTTCTATTAAAATTTATTTGTAGAGACTTATTTTATATTAAAGAATTTTATTCTTTCTCAGTATATGTGCACCAAAAGTATTTTTTTAAAGTTGCCCTTTATTTTTGACTTATCCTTTATAAGTCTTTGTCTTAAGCTTCCCTGGTGGCTCAGAGGGTAACTCTTCTGCCTGCAATGCGGGAGACCCTGGCTTCCCTGGCTCAGGAAGATCCCCTGGAGAAGATAATGGCAACCCACTTCAGTATTCTTGCCTGGAGAATCCCATGGATGGAGGAGACTGGTAGGCTACAGTCCACAGGGTCACTAAGAGTCAGACACGACTGAGGGACTTCACTCACTTCACTTTGTAAGTCTTTAACAGGCATATATTCTTGGTTTTTATGTAGTTAAATTTCTTGCTGTTTTTCTTTATGGCTTCTGAACATCAGATTTAGGAAACTCTTTTTTCTAGTCACTTCAAAATGATACAATAGCTATCATTTTCTGAACATCCACAATTTTGTCTGCATTGAATGGGAAAGTGGGGTGATATATTAAGCCTGGTTGTTTTCAAATTTTCTTCCCATAGAAGTTGAATAACATTTGAGGATGGATCAGAGATAGCAGAAAGTGAAGTTGAGCCACCTTAAGCTGCTAGCAAAAGCCAAAAGCAAAGAAAAGTGTACATAAAAAAAGACATCTTGGAAGAACACAGGGGTCAGAAGTATCAGTGATTGGGAGGAGTTGATAAACTTCTCCAAAAAAGGATGATTCAAAAGACTCAGAATTTCTTGCTATGTAAAGTACTAATAGAAAGAAAGGGCCAATAATGGGTGGTATTTTCCTTAACACTGAATGATGGGAAGATTGTATCTATTTTCATTTCAATTTGCTCCGATTTCCAAAACAGCTTTGAACATAATGCTCTATTTGTAGTTCACTTACCAACAATTTACTTATTCAAGCATAAGGAATACCTTACCGTTCCAAATGTACTTATTCCCTTACTCTTTGCTAGTAAATTATGCAATAAATGTTATTTTCAAATATGGACTATTGAAGTCTGATTTGTAATCTATCATGGTTAGACAACAAGGAGATCAAACAAGTCAATTCTAAAGGAAATCAACCCTGAATATTCATTGGAAAGACTGATGTTGAAGCTGAAGCTAGCTCTTAGTCAAACAAGATTATAATTTTAAAAAATATTAACCAATTAAATACTTTTTGTTGCAATATGATAACAACACTAAATTTATAATTTTAGAATCAAGTGTTTTACATTCACTGAATTAAACATTTAAATATATTAAATATCTTTAAATACCTGAAGCATTAGAGGAAAATTTGTATGATTTTGATAAGTAAGAAGAATTAATATGGAAAAATTAAAAAAACAATTTAGGGAAAGTAGACACAACTATATTGAAATAATTTTGTTGTTTTATTTTGTTATTTTGGTATCAGAAGTACCTACCATAACATATTACATAGCAAACAATAGAAAATAGCAAACAAATATGAAAATGCATGTAACATCAGATTAATATACATAGTACAATGAATATCTCAAAGTGATCAGAAAAAGACTGATCTCTTCTTAAATAGACAAAATATTTCAGTAATCAATTTAAATTAGAAACCTAACAGCCAAAGAAGTCATGGCAGCAACCTAAAGCATTTTTGTTTAATGTCTCTGTTAAGGAGATATTATTACTTTACAGTCGATTTTGAAAGGCAAAATAGAACTACAACCTCCAATTCTGGTGAGAATGTGAGGAATGGATACTCATATAGTGTTAATAGAGATAATCATTGATATAGCTTTGAAGAAATAGAAATTGTCTATATCTTTAACATTAAAGGTTTCCCTGGTGGTTCAGATGGTAAAGCGTCTGCCTGCAATGCAGGGAGACCTGAGTGCCATCCCTGCGTCGGGAGGATCCCCTGGAGAAGGAAATGACAACCCACGCCCATCCTCTTGCCTGGAAAATCCCATGGACGGAGGAGCCTGGTAGGCTACAGGTCATAGGGTGGCCAGGATTTGGACACAACTGAGTGACTTCACTTCATTTCACTTTTTAACATTAAAAGAATAAATTCACCACCTACTTATTTTTTTTCCCCAGAAATACTACTTTTGGGGGTATATCACATAGAAGTAAATATCCATATATGGATACAAATTAGATACAGTTGTAGATGTAAATATATGTATACATATATATCAGTTGAGTTCAGTTCAGTTGCTTAGTTGTGTTCTTCTCTTTGCTATCCCGCGGACTGCAGCGTACCGGGCTTCCCTATCTGTCACCAACTCCCAGAGCTTGCTCGAACTCATGTCTATTGAGTTGGTGATGCCATCGAATTATCTCTTCCTCTGTTGTGCCTTTCTCCTCCTGCCTCAATCTTTCCCAGCATCAGGGTCTTTTCCAATGAGTCAGCTCACACATCAGTATTGGAGTTTTAGCTTCAGCATCAGTCCTTCCAATGAATATTCAGGGCTGATTTCCTTTAAGATTGACTGGTTTGATCTCCTTATGTATGTATACATACATGCATACATATATATATACATATATATATATGTATATCTATAGATACATAGAAAGATAGATAGAGATATAATACCACATTGGCTTACTTAAAAGATACTGGCAAAAAAATTGAATGCCTGTAGATATTTACCAGGGTTTCCCCGGTAGCTCAACTGGTAAAGAATCCACCTGCAATTCAGGAGACTCTGGTTCAATTCCTGGGTTGGGATGATGCCCCGGAGAAGGGATAGGCTGTCTACTCTAGTATTCATGGGCTTCTGTCGTGGCTCAGTGGGTAAAGAATCTGCTTGCAATGTAGGATATCTTCAGGGGTTTGATCCCTGGGTTGGGAAGATCCCCTGGAGAAAGGCATGGCAATCCACTCTAGTATTCTTGCCTTGAGAATACCTATGAACAGAGGAGCCTGGTGGGCTACAGTTCATGGGGTAGCAAAGAGTCAGACATGACTAAATGACTAAACACAGGTGTTTATCATTAGTGTCATGTAGAGATATCAAATAATATTAAGAAACTGTTGCAAAAAAAAAGATATCTCTATAGCTGTTGACTATTGTGCTATAAATTTAAAAAGCAAAAAGATTTGAGAATAATTTGAGAAGTACTATTATATTTTGGTAAAGCAGCAACAAAATGACTTAAATGTGAAAGTGTATTAATGTTACAGAAGGAAATATATCAGGCTGTTAATACATGCTAGTGGATGCAGAGGAAATTTAAGGTTAGGGATTTTAGAACAGCCTCTTAATTTATGCATTATTTAAATGTCTACAGAGGATAGATTTCTACTGTTGTAAATATTAAATACAGATCTAAGAAATGTAGAAATAAAAGACAATTGCAGTCAAAGTAAACAAGAATGAATAAAACAAAGGTCTTTAAAAATTTTTTTATTATTATGAAACATGTGTTTTGAGTACCTAACTTTGTACATTTTTTTACTAAGAAGTTAGCAAACAATTCTGTTGTGACTAGGTCATTTTCATTGGACTCTTTGAGTGTAAATGTTTAAACACATATGCTGCTACTGTAAACTACAAGACAAAAGTATGTTTAACTTACACAGGAATTTTTCCAGTCTATGCTGGAATGCATTCATCCTAACATTAGTCCTCAAATAAAATTTAAAATGTATATATGATTAAAGGATTAAAAATGTGCTGCTTGCTAAGGTTAATTTAGACAAATTAAGAAATAGCTGCACATTTAAATAGATTATATTTTCATCTAATTAGGATGATTTTAAATGGAATTTGAAATTTTCTAAGATAAAAAATATATATCCAGACATCATTGATATTCTAGTTTAGTAGTATAAAACAATTTGAAAACAAATGGAATCCTTCCTTCCCTGGGATGTCATTTGTCCCAGGCTCCATTCAAGTGGGTCTAAAGCTGGTTCAGTTGAGCACCCTACCTAGACATATAGGGGTTTCCATCACTACTACCACCTGCTCCCACACCCTCACTAGGTACTATTGCCAAATGGACAGGGGAAAGGGGAAATCTAGAAAAACACAGATTCATACAACAGAAGTTTATCCCAGTCACATCCAGTCTGAATGACAGACAAAAACAGAGCTGATTTGCTGTTCTCCTGAGTTCCTTTCCCAAAAGTGTCACATATCAACACTTTCAGAAGTAATATGTTGACAGGATAGTTATTAAAACTATAAAAGTAGAGGGAGTGTATAAAAGTAAAACCTGGAGGCTGTCAGAGGATTTTGCTATTCATACCGGCTTCTTCCCAATGAAACAACTGCAAGGGCCCTGCTGAGATTTGTCCCTTGGCTTGGTTCCTCTGATGATGAAACCCTGACTTTCCTAGTTCCTCCCACCTCTCCCCAACACAAATAGCACAAAGGAACCTGCACTTCTATGGCGCTCAGTTTAAAACAAAGCTTAAAAGCCACTGCTTAATTTTTACGCCCAGCAAATAATAATCAAAAAAAATTTTTTTTGAATTGGAGAAATCTGAAATTGCAAATAGAATTAGGAGAAATATGAAATTATATGTACTTGTGATATCCTTCTTTATTTTTAATCATTTTCAGCTCACATTCTGTGTATCTTATTAAGTTGACTGATTTATTGACTTATTCATTTGCTTATTCTTTCATTAGATCAGAATTTATGGTATGTATTCAGAATTCTCTGTAGAAACAGAACCAATGAAACATACTCACACCCATTTATGGGTATATATATATATGTTTATATTTACTCATATACTTATATCTACCTATTTATATCTGTCTACGTATCTATCTACTGAGAGAGGTTTTAAGGAAGTATTTCATGCAGAAAGTTCAAAATCCTTATGGAATCATGGAAGGTTAGAGACCCAGGGAAGAGTTGCTGTTTCACTTCCAGTCTGAAGACAGTCTGGATGCACACTTCGTTCCTATTTAAGGCCCCTCAGTCTTTTTTTTTTTCCCTTAAGGCCTTCAACTGTTTGGACGAGGCTCACCCACATTATGGAGGATAATCTATTTTACTGAAAGTCTACTGATTTAATGTTAATAACACCTTAAAAAGAGGAGAGTGAAAAAGTTGGCTTGAGGCTCAACATTCAGAAAACTAAGATCATGGCATCTGGTCCCATCACTTCATGGTAAATAGAAGGGGAGACAGTGGAAAGTGACAGACTTTATTTTGGGGGGCTCCAAAATCACTGCATATAGTGACTGCAGCCATGAAATTAAAAGATGCTTGCTCCTTGGAAGAAAACTTATGACCAACCTAGATAGCATATTAAAAAGCAGAGACATTACTTTGCCAACAAAGGTCCATCTAGTCAAGGCTATGGTTTTTCCACTAGTCATGTATGGGTGTAAGAGTTGGACTATAAAGAAAGCCGAGTGCTGAAGAATTGATGCTTTTGAATTGTGGTGTTGAACAAGACTCTTGAGGGTCCCTTGGACTGCAAGGAGATCCAACCAGTCCATCCTACAGGAAATCAGTCCTGAATATTCATTGGAAGGACTGATGCTGAAGCTGAAACTCCAATCCTTTGGCCACCTGATACGAAGAACGGACTGCTTGGAAAAAATCCTGATGCTGGGAAAGATTGAAGGCAAGAGGAGAAGGGGACAACAGAGGATGAGATGGTTGGATGGTATCACTGACTCACTGGACATGAGTTTGAATAAACTCTGGGAGTTGATGATGGACAGGGAGGCTTGGTGTGCTGCAGTCCATGGGGTCGCAGAGTAGGACATGACTGAGTGATTCAACTGAACTAAAAAAAAATGTACCTTTGTAGAAACATCAAGTCTGGCATTGGATGAAGCATCTAGCCAAGTTGAATACATACATTTAACCATCACACTGATTTCCAAATACAAAAAGCCTAAAAATCTGTATTTTGGTAGAGGTGGAAAGGGAGGGAAGAGAAGGTGAGGGACAGACACAAGGTTAACTAACTGGATTGCAAATAGGAAAAGCAAAGTAACAGATACTTTCAAAATATCAAGGGAGCTGAGAATAGGAAGTGAATAATTTTGCATGAGAGAAAAAAAGGTGCACTGATGCTCAAGATGCCTTCCTCTTGTCCAGAAATTTGGCCCAGAAGAGCAATTGCTCAAGTCAGAGAGAAATTTAAAGAGATGAGTGAATCTCTACCGTGGGGCTCATGTGGAACTTGTTCTAGGCTCAATTCCAAAATATTTACAAACTTAAGCTGGGATTCAGTTTTATAGTGAAACTTAATATGCTTTGGGATCTTTCTTAGTTTGAGGCATTGTCTTTGAAAATCTCATTCCCCCAGATAGATTTTATTTTATAAGCATTGTCTATAACTATTTTGTTTGAATAAATGTGCAGAGTTTTTGGAAGCCTGGTTTTAATTGCTTTATACTGTGAGCTTTGCAGGTTTTCCTTCTGAAATTTTCATAGTAGAATATTTACTTCAGCAAATTGCAGTTTTTGTTTTTGTTTTTTTAGTTTTTGAGTTCTGGCAGCTGACTTCACTCTGAGCCCAGTGGGCTGTCTTTCTCCAGCACACTGCATTAGAGAAAAAGTTCTTCGCCCTAAGGGCTTTTAGAGTTTCTTTGTTCAACAGAGAATTTTATCATGCTCCTGAAAGTGGATCTATTTCTTTCAAGGCTTAATTTGGATGATTATTGACAAATCAAGCCAGACACTAATTAGCTCTCCTATTGAAATTAACATATTTTATGTGTATTAATGTGAATATCACAGGAGACACTGTCAGTCTAGATTTCATTAAGGAATGTTACATACCTCCCAAATAATTTGCATTGGCAGAAGTTTCTAGAATCCAATCTCATCTTTTTGTGTGTGTGTGTGCAATAGAGTTTATTGAAGTATAAAAGGGATAGAGAAAACTTCTGGCATAGATATCAGAAGGGGGCGGAAAGAGTACCGCTTGCTAGTGTTCAGTTCAGTTCAGTTCAGTTCAGTCGCTCAGTCGTGTCTGGCTCTTTGAGACTCCTTGAACTGCAGCACAAACAGGCCTCCCTGTCCATCAGTGGAGTTATATACTCTCTAATTAGTTATTACACTGAATCAAAAGAATGTCTAGGGGGTGTAAAGACTTCACTAGACCTACTCCCATAATTTACATCTTAAGATAACAGGATTAGCGTTTGACAATAGAAAGACCCTCCAGACCCACTCCCATAATTTACATTTTAAGATAACAGAATTAGCCAGAAGGTTTTTTTCCAGAGACTTTCCTCAAGCAGGATACATTATTGTTATATAACCCTAAGGAATGTAGAGGGAACCAATCTCTTCCTGAACTCTTCTCCTGGCTATTTGTGTTTTGGTCACCCTGGCCTTCTAGTTCCTTGGTCTCTTCAAGACTTTTCTCATCTTAAGGTCTTCATATTCCCTGCACCACTGGGCTTGGAAAACAAATTTCCTGTTTCTCCCATAACTTGCTTTTCCTCATCCTTCAAGTCTTACCTTCTGTTTTACTTCCTAAGAAAAGCTATCTTTGACCATCCAGCTATAGTAGACCTCACTACCACCCATTTCTCATCTGTGGTTCATCTCTCTCTCTCGTAGAATACTTTTTATTTTCATTAGATTATTTATCATAATCTGAAATTATTTTATTTATTTACTTACTCCAATAGTCTGTTTTCTCTACTTCAATAGTCTGTTTTCTCCACTCCATTAATGCTTCATTAGAACAAGGAATTTGCTTGCTTTTTTCCCCAGAGCTGCATTTTTAGCACAAAATGTAAACTTATTTATGATTATTTGAATGCATCCCTGATAAATGCATTATAAAAAGAAAAAGATTCATATTAATGTAATATTACAAACACAAAAAGGAAATTACTTCTGGTTCTATTATTGACACTTTCTTCAGATGAACTTCAAAGTTAAATTAGAATCAGTCTAAAGGAAAAACCATTAAGAGATGGCTTATAAACCATCCTAAAATTGAACATAATCTGACCATTTATAAAACTCTTCATCATCTCTTCAGCTTATCTATTTTTTAATTAGTAAATTATTTTATTGTAATTTTATATTATTTTTGATAATTTTGTATATTGCAAAATGATCACATAGAAAATCTAGTTAACATTTGTCACCATACAAAGCTACAAAAGAATTTTCTTATGATAAGGACTTTTAAGATTTACTCTTAGCAATCTTTAAATATATAATACAGTAGTATTAACAATGTTTGTTTAATTGGCTTCCCTGGTGACTCAAACAGTAAAGCATCTGCCTGCAGTGTGGGAGACCCGGGTTCGATCTCTGGCTTGGGAAGATCCTCTGGAGAAGGAAATGACAACCCACTCCAGTACTCTTGCCTGGAAAATTCCATGAACTGAAGAGCCTGATAGACTATTGTCCATGGGGTCGCAAAGAGTTGGACACAACTGAGCGACTTCACTTTCACTCTTTTAAAAATTTGATTTAGGATAGGAAGTTACATTTGCAGTATATTTTTCTCATTGTCCAGTTATGATTACAAGTGGAAATTAGTTTCCTCATTCAGCAGTCCACTTGTCCCTATTATAAATAAAATGTAATTATTTATTAAAAAATTTCTCCCAGAATTGTATTCTATGTTTTTTTTTTTTTTTTAAGAATTTATTGGTAAATTCAGCAACTTAAGAATTCAGCCTTTTGACTTTTCTATCCTTTCCTTGTTTGGACAATTCCTGTCTGGACAGTATGCTTCAGTATTTGTGATTCCTTCCTGAGCACTTGAGTAAATTCCTGCTCTCTTGTTAATTTATCACACTCACCTTATATCTCAGATTTTCATCTGATACTCTGAGTTTAACTTGCTTTGGAAACTGGGATAGCAGGATGCATATTGGAAATCCACAGACAAATGAGTTAATACGTTTATTCAATAATTCAGCTTCCTCCATGATTTAGGCATTTGCTAGAGATGCTAATAGAGTAAGTTTGAATTTTGTCCTTAAACACCTGGTGTAGGTGCTAGTATGTAAATAAGCAAAAAAACAATTCCCAAAGGACAGCAGCAGTGACCGCTGGAAGGAAGATGCAGGAAGATGCATTGGCATAATGAAGAGCTGAATGCATATCATTTTAGCTGTAGGACAAGAAAATATGTCATTGGTTTGTGATCATGAGGCCAAGGAAAGATATGCTGTCATATGTTCATCCTTCTTCCTGCTGATTGATAGTAAGTTTTATTACACTTGTTTAGCATATAGATAAACAAAATTTCAATTTTGTATTTCTATAGTTTGAGAATAATCCTATAGATGACACAGGGAGACTCATTCTACATAAAATTACTTAAATTAAGGTATTAAATTTAAGTTTAATCAACTCTAATGACTCTTTTCAAATATAGATCACTGTTATAAATGCTTGAGGGTAGAGAGCAATGGAGAAAGAGGAGACCCAAGGGAAATGAGGAATTACAAAAAACGTATTTGTATTTTTGCTGCAGTGAATTCTTAATTGTTATGAAGCCAGAGCATCAATACAGATTGAACACAAACCAAAGATGAGCTTGATAGGACTTTCAATTTTGTGAAGAGATCAGATTCATCAATGAAACAAATTATTTTTTAAAAATGTATTCTTTTGTTGCTCAGTGGTAAAGAATCCACCTGTCTTTGCAGAGGACACAGGTCTGATACCTGGTCCTGGAAGATCCCACATGCCATGGAGTAACAAAGTCTGTGCACCACAACTGTTCAGAGCCTATTGTCCGTTGGTGCTCTGGAGCCAGGGAACTGCAATACTGAGCCCATGCACCACAGCTACTAAAGCCTGTGTGCCCTAGAGCCCGTGCTGTGCAACAAGAGAAGCCAGCACAGTGAGAAGCCCACACACTGCAGTTAGCAAATAGTTGCTGCTCACGATAGCTAGAGAACAGCCCATGCAGCCACAAAGACCCAGCACAGCCAAAACTAATTAAAATTGAATAATGTAGACATTTGACATTGGCTTTGTATGAAGCAATAAAAAGTATTGGAAATAGGAAATGAACTACAGAAGAGGAAGGGGGAGAAAGGCTCATAGTAATCCTTACTCAGCATTAGGTATTTTTTTTTTTTACAGATTTACCTGAATTATTTGATTTGATTCTCACATTTATTTTATGAGATAGATGTTTTCCTCCAGTTTTACATATAAGGAAACTGAAACTTATCACTGAGGTTAAGTTGTCCAAGCTTGTGTGGTTATTCTATTAGTCAGGAGAGTTGAGGCTTTGCCACCTATCAAAGAAACACCAAAAATTCTTAGAGGTTAACAGAATAAAGGTTTATTAAGTCTATGTCTTGCTCATGAATAGTCTCACATGGTTTAGGAAGCCCTCCTCACAGTAATGACCCAAGTTGCTTCTACATTGTTGCTATAACACTGTAGTCAACACATCAGGAACACATAGTTCTCAAGGTCATCATAGACATAACCTATGTGTAATGGGATAAGGGGAATAAGGAATTGCTTAAGAGGGATAATGACCACTACTCAAAATGGTGAACACTGCTTCCCCCATAGCCGTTGACCATACCACTCATGTGGGTCCAACTTAGTATAAATAAACTTCAATAATATAGTTATCTTGTGTGTTCACAGAAGGAAATGGATTGGTGAGCATCTAACAAGTGTCTACTGCAGTTATGGAGTAGAGTAATCCAGATTTCAACTTAGACTTTTAGGGCATGCTCTTAATCACTAAGCATTCCTTAGAAAGAAATATTTATAATGCAAGGGCTTCCCAAGTGTTTCAGTGGTAAACAATCGGACTGCTAATGCAGGAGATGCGAGAGACGCAAGTTTGATTCCTGGTTTGTGACGATCCCCCCAGAGAAGGAAATGGCAACCTGTTCTAGTGGTAGAAGTAGTAGTCTTGCTTGGAAAATTTAATGGATAGGGGAGCCTGGTGGACTACTGTCCATGGGGTCACAAATAGTTGGATACTAGTGAGAACACATGCACACACAAAAAACTAAGCAGAAAAAAATCCAAAGGAGAGGACTCTGATGTCAGCACTTCTCATCAAACTCTTACCAAAATCACATGTAGCATTGAAGGTTGGCATTTGTCCCTTTGAACAAAAAAGGTGACAGTGACAGGTCAATTCTGCACTTTATTCTAAATCAGTCTTTCTTTGTAAAGGAAAAATATTTATATTCTTAGGGCTTGCTAGTCTTATTGCATAGATTTATTATAATGTTGTTTGTGTATCTAACATAAAAAGGGGATAAATTCTTCATGCTTTACTCTCTTATTCAACTTTAAATGTAAAATAAAATTTATACATGAAATGCAAGCATATCTGCAAAACCAATAAAATTCAGACTAACATCAAGTTCATATGACAGATAAGATTGTTTCGCTGAATCCAAATTGCAGTTCCCATTGTGACTATGATTCTGACTGCCGTGTTGCTGTTCCTTTGATTTTGGCACATCTCAACTGCTGGTCACTCTATGTGGTCTCATATTTCCTACAATTGTTTCTATCTGAATAACTGGGAAACATTTGTTCATATGGTACTTTCTAGTGTCATTGGCTGTGTTTACATGTTAAGTTGGGCTCTATTCTGTCTTTATTTGCCTGTGATTTCTAAAGTTCAATTGACTTGATCAGTCACTCAGTTTTGTCCAACTCTTTGTAGCCCCATGGACTGCAACATGCCAGACTTCCCTGTCCTTCACCATCTCCCAGAGCTTGCTTAAACTCATGTCCATTGAGTTGGTGATGCCATCCAATCATCTCGTTCTCTGTCACCCCCTTCTCCTATCTTCAAACTTTCCCAAAGTCAGGGTCTTTTCTAAGGAGTTGGCTCTTCACAAGAGGTGGCCAAATTATTGGAGTGTCAGCTTCCATCAGTCCCTTCAATGAACATTCAGGACTGATTTCCTTTAAGACTGACTGATTTGATGTCCTTGAAGTTCAAGGGATTATCTATCAAGAGTCTTCTTCAGCACCACAGTTGGAAAGCATCGATTCTTCAGCATTCAGCCTTTATGGTCCAAATCTCACATCCATACCTAACTACTAGAAAAACCATAGCATTGACTAAACGGACCTTTGATGGCAAATGTCTTCCTTTAAATATGCTGTCTAGGTTGGTCATAGCCTTCCAAGGAGCAAGTGTCTTTTCATTTCATGGCTGCAGTCGCCATCTGCAGTAATTTTGGAGCCCAAGAAACTGAAGTCTATCACACTTCCTATTGTTTCACCATCTATTTGCAATTAAGTGATGGGACTGGATGTTATGACCTTAGTTTTTTGAAGATTGAGTTTTAAGCTAGTTTTTTCACTTTCCTTTTTTAATTTCATCAAAAGGCTCTTTAGTTTCTCTTTGCTTTCTTCCATAAGGGTGGTGCCATCTGCATATCTGAGGATATGGATATTTCTTCTACCAATCTTGATTCCAGCTTGTGCTTCATCCATACCACCATTTCACATGATGTACTCTGCATATAAGTTAAATAAGCAGAGTGACAATATGCAGCCTTAACGTACTACTTTCCCAGTTTTGAACCAGTCCATTGTTCTATGTCTGGTTCTAACTATTATTTCTTGTCCTGCATACAGGATTCTCAGGAGGTGGGTAAGGTGGTTTGGTATTTACATCCCTTTAAGAATTTCCCACAGTTTCTTATGATCCACACAGTCAAAGGATTTGGCATAGTCAATAAAGCAGAAATAGATGTTTTTCTGGAACTCTCATGCTTTTTTGATAATCCAGCAGATGTTAGCAGTTTGATCTCTGGTTCCTCTGCCTTTTCTTGAACATCTGGAAGGTCATGGTTTATGTATTGTTGAAGCTTGGCTTGGAGAATTTTGAGCATTACTTGACTAGGGTGTGAGATGAGTGCAATTGTGCAGTAATCTGAGCATTCTTTGGCATCGCCTTTCTTTGGGATTGAAATGAAAACTGACCTTTTCCAGTCCTGTGGCCACTGCTGAATTTTCCAAATTTGCTGGCATATTGAGTGTTACACTTTAACAGCATCCTCTTTCAGGATTTGAAATAGCTCAACTGGAATTCCGTCACCTCCACTAGCTTTGTTCATAGTGATGCTTCCTAAGGCCCACTTGACTTAGCATTCCAGGATGTCTGGCTTTAGGTGAGTGACCACACCATCATGGCTATCTGGGTCATTAAAATCTTTTTGTATAGTTCTTCTGTGTATTCTTGCCACCTCTTCTTAATATCTTCTGCTTCTGTTAAGTCCGTATCATTTCTATCCTTTATTGTGCCCATTTTTGCATGAAATATTCCCCTGGTATATCTAATTTTCTTGAAAAGATCTGTAGTCTTTTCCATTCTGTTGTTTTCCTCTTTTTTTTTTTTTTTTGCACTGATCACTTAGGAAGGCTTTCTTATCTCTCCTTACTATTCTTTGGCATTCAGATGGGTATATCTTTCCTTTTCTCCTTTGCCTTTAGCTTCTCTTCTTTTCTCAGCTATTTGTAAGGCCTCTTCAGACAACCGTTTTGCCTTTTTACATTTCTTTTTCTTAGGGGTGGTTTTGATCACTATCTCCTGTACAATTTTATAAGCCTCCTTCCATGGAATTGGCTGTAGGCAGAGTAATTGTAAATGTAAATGCAAACATGGGCACTACAGCTGTCTTAACAAACTCAAAATGTAGCCAATGTTTTTTAGTATAGAACTTACAGTTTTCTACAAATACCTGGGGATATATAAGGACCTGTCCACAAACTGATAAATGACGTTTTAGGCGGTGACTCTTTAAAACCGGAGATAAACAGGCATATCTTGTCTTATTGTGCTTTATTTCACTTAGCTTATACTGTTTTTTACAAATTGATGGTTTTTGGCAACCCTGTGTCAAACAAGTCTGTTGGTGCCATTTTTCCAACAGCATTAGCTCACTTTGTGCCTGTCAAATTTGATAATTTTTACATTTTTTCATGCTTCTTCATTATTATATTTATTATTGTGTTCTGTGATTTTTTTTTATGTTCCTATTGCAAAAAGATTACAGCTCACTAAAGGCTCAGTTCTGAATAGCATTTTTACCAATAAAGTATTTTTAATTAAGATATGTACAGTTTTAGATAATATCATTGCTTATATAATAGACTATAGTATAATGTATATATAGCTTATGTATGCACTGGGAAACCCCAAAATTGCATTACTCCCTTTATTGTAGTATTTCTTTTATTGTGGTTGTCTGGAATTGAACCCATAATGTCTCTGAGGTATGTCTGTAGCTAACATTTTATTTATTTTTTTTAAAGGGAATATAAGTAAATGTCTCCACAGAAAATAAATAAAATGGCTCTATTTCTTGATCCACAGAGGTCATGGGTAATCTAAACCAGCTTGGAGTTCAGTTCTTCTAGTCTGCATCCTGGTACTTCATTGCACCTGACTTGTAAACTTTATACTTACATAACAGGAATTATTTTCTGTAATGCATGTGAACACATGAAAAGTAGGTTTGATGAGCAGGCGTTGTTGAGTTTACAAATTACAAACAAGGCTAAAACCTTAAATTCTGATGGTCACCTGCTGTAATAGAAATTTATATTCTAATAAAAGTTAAGAGTCTTTTGTTTTTAAAGGTCTGAATTATCTAAGAGCAAAATAATATATTATTCGATGAAACAGGAATTCAAGCCCAAATGAGAACTTAAGGCAGACACCTCCATTTTATTATATTCTTCTTTCATTTTCTTTTATACTTTTCTACCTTATTTGATGTCTATCACATCTATTCCCCTTCTTTCCTCCTCCTCTCTCTGCCTCTATTTGCTTCATCAGTGAACCAGCTATGAAATGCATATTGCCAGGCATTATGCTAAATAAGGTGATTCAGATGCTAGGAAGCAGTCTTGAATTTCAAGGAGATTTCAGTCTATTAGGAAAAATAGATGGAAAAACAATCAATAACTTACAGAGTTGATGGGCCTAGCACTCTAATTGTCAGGGAAAGAAACAGCTAAACTTAATGGAGCAGGTTAAATCAGGGTCAGGAAAAGTTCTGAAGGGAGACGAGGGTCAAAAGAGTCCTCTTTTATGTGGAGTCTCTAAGGTTGTGTAGTTTATTCACATGGTCATGGGGACCTTGGGGAGAATGGCACTACAGCACATAATACAGATGAGAAAGAAATACATGCACAGATGAGGATTTTCTTTCAGGTAGAGAGCCTGTTAGTTCTGTCCAGCCTATTACTGATGGTATTATACTTTTATGTCCACTAAAAACACCTGCAGTGTTTAATAAGCAGGGCAGTACTTAGGTCCTCTCCCCAAAGAAATGTTTCATGATGGAGGAATCAGCCTTTAAAACAACTTGGGTTTTATTATTATAAAATAATTCACATTGAAAGCAAAGTTAATAACTACAGAAAACACCACTTTTAATTATTTTAATACATAGTACTACCGCTGCTTTTGAGGTTATTGATATTGATTGTATCACTGCATGTGTGAGTGTGTGTTTGTGTATAGATATAGTACTACTGTGCCTCTTTACCAAACTATGTTTAGTGACCTAACAGCTTGAAATCATCATGGCAAGAAAATTTGCAGCATAAAAACACTACAGAAAAAGTCTTGTATTTTGTTTTACTTGCTTACTTATTTATTTTTTGAAAGCTGATTGTTAAACATTTACCTATATACCACTCTCTTAGTGGACTATTTTGTGTCTTTTTTTCCTTCCCCCTTTTTCTGTCTCCCCTTCTCTGTTTGCAATTTTGTCTTCCTCTTTCCTCTCTTCTTCCCTCCCACCTTCTTTTCTTTTCTTTCTCTCTCTATTCTTCAATTCCTCCTTTTCTTCCTTTTTGTCCACCCAGCATTCATTTTCCTTTCTTATGGCTACAATAGGTTTGCTTTTCTTTTGGGATCTACCTACTGGTACTAACAGCCTGTCTACCTTATGATTCAGTGGAGCATAGGATTTAGGGTAAATCAATCTAGACAACTACAAGTTTCAACTTCAGCCAAAGCTAATTCAGGGAAATGTACTTGATTCAAGTCAGGCTAGTTACTGTTGAAATTTCTGCTTGAAATTTTAGAATGTCTGTTTTAAAGGCCTAGGAAATAGTCAACTTATTTTCCGCTCCCCAGGTAATAACTTGGGGTTTTCTGAAAGTAATTTAGTGGCAAAAAGGAAAGGTGATTTGAAAATGAAGCCAAAACTTTTAAGGAACTTAGAACATCAGAAAGTAAAATGGGTCCCGATTCTATCATTTGAGTCCTAGATTCAGCCACATCTGAACTATTCACCTTTTTGAGCCAATAAATTGCTTTTTTCATTAAGTACTTTTTGGGAGGGCTTATATATATAGTTACATAAAACTTTCTAACTAAAACAGATTGAACTTTGTGTTTTAGTCAAAATAGTATAAAGCAGAGATCATGTCTACGATGAGGTAATGTACAGACTGGAGAAGAGTCAAGACAGAGCCTTTGGTAACAGCAAGGATACACAGGAGGAAAAGAGAAACTGAGCTCTCACTTGGCACCAGTGATGAATCACATTACTTACTTTAATATGTTTAACTTTACCATCCATTAGTCCTTGGCTTTTTAATAGTAGTTACATTTCATTCTTTTGTTACACAACTATAGAATCTGTATTCTTGGTTTGCTTTATGTATTTTATCTATAGAGTTAGTTGAAATACAAATTTCTTGAGGATAAGGACTGTGTATTTTCAGCTTTTAACCTCACATGACCTGATACCTTACTTTGAAGTATTGTTCATTAAATACTTCTGACTAACTATTGCATCTTAGAGATACGTTAATTTCAAAAATGTCCTGCATTTCCACTATTTTTTATGACTTTTTTGAAAATTATATATTTCGCTAAAGTGCTTAAGTGAAAAACGGATAATAATTTGGGCAAATTAGATCAATAACCTCTATGATAACTTACAAAGAAAGAGGTTAGAGAAAATAATAGAAAATGAGTTTTGCTGCTAAGAAGTTCATGCATTAAGTGGGACTTAAAGTAGTTTATTCCTAGGGTAACCATACATTCTAGTTTTCCTCTCATTCTGGTTAAGTTATTAATGGCTCTCTCTTTAACTCTCAACAAAATCCTGGTTGGGATGAAAAATTACATTGCTCAGTTTTTATTCTAATAGTTCTCAACCAAGGATGGTGATCTATATTACCTGGGGATAGTATTTTTTTTTAATTATAAAATGTTCTGAATAGTTAAAAAAATAACATAAACAACAATAACCTGTAGACCCACAATCAAAATTTGAGAGTTAACATTTTGCCATTATTTTCATTAACTTTTTCTTTTTAAGGGAAAAACAATATCACAGTTGGAATTAAAAAATTCTCTTTTCAAAGCCCATTTTCTTCCCTCCCTCCCCAGAGGTAACCATTAAAAAGTTGGCACATGTCCTGCCTGTATGCATTTGTGTTTAGTTGTGTGTGTATTAAAAAGTTATGCTGTAGCAATTTGCATATAGTTTAGTACTCTTTATGTGAATGTTACTGAAACAAACAAAAAACCAATATATATTCTTATGGGAACATTTAAAATATATGGATTTCTGAGCATCTTTTCCAGTCCATTAACTCAGAATGTTTTGAGGCTGGAACCAGGAATATATTTTGTTCTTTAAATAGTTCTGATATTCTAATAGACTTGGAAAATTTGATTGTCAGATCTCAAACAAATTTGCAATGTTTATTTGCATTTAAAATATCTGGTTTAGTGGGCTAGAGGTTCAATACTGAATATGAGCAGTAAATATCTCAGGACCAAATCTGACAAGTTACATCGATTTTTCAGTGACCTTTTAAAATTTTTGGTATAGTTTCCCTTTATAATACTGGTAGTATCTTCTCACAATGTTTTTCAGAATTGAGAGAACTATGAAATTTTTACTTATTTCAATTCCCCAATGAAAATGGGCCAATTAAATCATGGTGACTAAATGTGATCATAAATTGAAAATCAAATTTAAGGAACATTTACATAAATAAAAGACAATGCTGATACCTGGTAGGACTTTAGGAATGTCCCAGAATGCTTTGGGAAGCATTAATGTGTTCAAAGACAAAAGGTAGAGAATATGTTCTTAGTGCAGTGAATATAGACAGCATAATATGGAAAGCATCATCAATGAGATTTCAGAGTAGAAATAAAGTAGAATATAAAGGTACAAATCTAAGCAAATTACTGATTCCTGGAATGTACTGAAAGGTATTTAATTTCAAAGAGTTCACTAAGCTTACTGAAATCTTTATTGTATTGTATACTTAACTTCCTTAATCATTGAATGTTTCATCTCTCTTTAACCAAAACCAACTGATTCAGTGTGCTTTGATTACAGAAGTGTTTATACAGTTGTCCTTGAGCCCTGAAGCAAACTGGGGGTTTATTTCATACAATGGTAGTAAATGGTAGAAAACAATTTAGAAGATAAACTTTGAGACTCTGCCAGAAAATTTCAAGTGACACATCTTGAACACTTACATGTGTATTTACATGAGATGTCATTGACAGATTTTTCACCACCATCCTTCATCAATCAGGCTTCAATGAGAGTTAATTGGAAAGACAGAGATACATTTCCAAAGTTTCATCAAAAAGTTTAACAATGTGACTCATTGTTTCTCAAAGTTACAGTGACTTTTGCACCTCACCTTTTTCTTAGCCTTTTGGAGTCTCAAGATAATAGAAAGGAATAAGAATGGATAGGGTAACTTGGGAAGAAATTTTATTTGCGACTGTGCTATCAAATCACCCTATAAGGGAGGCAACAATAGAAAAGATTTGGCTCTAGCAATTGGATAAAGATAGGCATTCAAAATGAGACAACTGGGGTACAATAGATAATAGCTGTGAGTCAGGAGCAATGTTGCCAATCAATGCTAATAGAATCATACAGAGTTTCACAACATTGCTACTAATCATGCTTAGAATTTTGTTAACATTTAGTGTCTATGTCCTTTATTAAACACCTAGAATGAAAAAGTTGGGAAAAATTGAATCATAGCTTCCTTATTGAACGTAAGGGAGATTTAAATTGAGAATCACTTTTACAAAAAGAGTTTTAGAAGAAAAAAAAGGTGGTTTTGCATTTCCTTTTATTATACAGAGAGTTCTCAATTGTAGGCTGACAAAAGTTTTGACCTCATTAATCTTCTAATTAAATATTATAAGTGCCTGAAGCAATGGAAATAGGTGAATAAGACAGTGAGGCCACTGCCAGTTACAGTATTCCATGGTAAGGATAATGGAGGGGATCTATAAGTGCTATGGGAATATTTTAGAAAGTTATTTTAACTGAAGCTTGAAGAACAGGAAATTTTTCCCGGGAGAGATAAGTACATGACAAGAAATTATTGAAAGAAAGCTGGGAGTTATGCTAAAAGAGAGGGGTGTATGGGTGCTAAGTTGCTTCAGTTGTGTCCAACTCTTTGCAACCCTATGGACTGTAGCTCTCCAGGTTCCTCTGTGCATGGGGTTCTCCAGGCAATAATACTGGAGTGTGTTGCCATGCCCTCCTCCAGAGGATCTTTCTGACACAGGAATGGAACCTGAGTCTCTTATGCCTCCTGAGTTGGTAGGCAGGTTCTTTAGCACTTACACCATCTGGGAAGCCCAAATGAGAGGGGACAAAGGATTAAATTCTCGGTAAAATTAACAGTAAGTGCAAAGATGTATAATAAGGATAATATACTTAATAACTAAAAGAAGTCTGCTTTGATAGAATCCTAAGGGAATAAGACGTAAGAACAGAAACACAACTAATCTCTCAGGCAATGATATATACTTGAATTTTAATAATAGACCTATGGATAATTATTGAAGACCTTTGGATTTGGAGACAAAACTTTGATTCATTGTGGAGAATGGGTAAGATGAAGGCACAAATGAAAACAGGTGCAGGGAACACAGCTTTCAGTGGTCCAGGTAAGTCTAGACAAGAATAGTGACCCACTGGAGAGGTAGGCAGTTTTTATAGATTTCAGAAATCACTGAGGTAGGTATATATCTATATATGTGTGTGTGTGTATATATATCTATATCTATATCTATATCTATATCTATATCTATATATCACTTCTTTATCCAGTCATCGGTCAATGGACATTTAGGTTGCTTTCAGGACTTGGTTACTGTGGATAGTAATGCAGCTAACATTCGTGAGCATGTATCTTTTCAAAGTAGGGTTTCCGACAGATATATGCCCCAGTTGGCATTGCTAAATCATATGGTAACTCTAGATTTTTAAGGAACCTCCATACTGTTTTTCCATAGTGGCTGCACCAACTTACATTCCCAACAACAGTTTAGGAGGGTTCCTTTTTCTCTATGTCTTCTCTAGCATTTATTATTTGTAGAATCATTTTTATTATACCATTTTTGAGAATAAAATGCTGTTAGGAAATATATGGAAACTTAAGTTTTCTGGTGAAAATCACAGTCCCCTAAATGAGATCTGCTTTAACATACAAGAGAAGAAAAATCTTTCAAATGGTTTTTAAATTTTAATTTACATTTTCATCTTACATTTCTAGTTTATTTTTTGAGATGTGCATTGTGGTTGACAACAAACTGTGTTATCATAGCTTAAATCAAAGGACTTATAATTTCTATTGTCTGAGAGTTAGGCAGGAGTTTTTCATTTCTCATAAATGTATAAAAGTGAGATGAAGACACTTGTATTTTTGGATTAGTTGGCACAGCAACAAGATCAACTAGAATTGGTCTGTGGAAGTAATGAGATTCTGATAAGTATTTTCACAGAAAATTAATATTTTGTTTTTGTCTTTGGACTAGAATGTTTTTATTTCCTTTGATATATTTAAGGAAAAAAACTCTCCTTTATTTTACAGGAAGCATTAAGAGACTATGTAAGGTAAGGTTATATACTCATATTTATATCCAACAAATTTATTATACTTTTTTAGCATAAAAATTATAGCAAATATCCTCTCTGGCTTACCACAGTAAAGCTTAAACTGCAAAATTACAGTTCTTTATTTTCTTCTTATGCAAAGTTAGATACAAATTGAGTAGCCCTTTTTTCATTGTAGGATATACTTGGCACTTTGGATGCTGTAGAAAGGAAGAAGAGGAGTACCAGTGACTCCTTGGGCAGGAAAGAACATTCATTTTTCTGCTCATGGTTCATTGATCAGAACAGGTTAAATAGCTGCAACTTAACTATAGGAAAAGACTGGGGAAAGCAAACAAATACACAAATGTGCTTAGTAGCTCAGTTGTGTCCAACTCTTTGTGACTCAAGTGTAGCCCACCTGACTGTAGCCCACCAGGCTCCTCTGTTCATGGGGATTCTCTAGGCAAGAATACTGGATTGGTTTGCCATGCCCTCTTCCAGGGAATCTTCCCAACCCAGGGATTGAACCCAGGTTTCCCACACTGCAGGGAAATTCTTTATCAATTTAGTCACCAGGGAAGCCCAACATACAAAATATTGAGCACTAACTACCTCTGCCACATTATAGACTTTAGTGAGATGGAAGATCAAAGAAAATCCAGAGAGCCAGAAACCAGAGGATTTGGGAAATCAGGGACCTCAGAGGAAGGGACTCAGTTCTTAAAGAGTACACACCTTTCTGCTTTTTGTTTTCTGATGTTTTCTTGTATAGGTCATTCCCACATGTGATTTTTAACTGTTTAATTTTGTGTATTTTTCTAACAGATTTATATTAATAAAGCTTTTTATATTATGAATGTGAGTCCTCTAAATATTTTGGATTATATATATATACACTTCTATTCTATGCCTTGATATCCCATTACTTTAATTATTTTTTTAAAAAAATCATTTGATGAACTGATATTCTTATTTTTCAGTTCAGTTCAGTTCAGCCGCTCAACTGTGTTCGACTCTGTACAACCCCATGGACTGCAGAAAGCCAGGCTTCCCTGTGCATCACAAACTTCCTGAGTTTACTCAAACTCATATCCAGTGAGTTGGTGATGCCATCCAACCATCTCATCCTCTGTCGTCCCCTACTATTCCTGCCCTCAATCTGTCCCAGCATCAGGATTTTTTCCAACGAAGCAGCTCTTCGCATCAGGTAGCCAAAGTATTGGGGTTTCAGCTTCAACATCAGTGCTTCCAATGAACACCCAGGACTGATCTCCCTTAGGATGGCCTGGTTGGATCTCCTTGCAGTCCAAGGGACTCTCAAGAGTCTTCTTCAACACCACACTTCAAAAGCATCAATTCTTTGGCACTCAGCTTTCTTTATAGTCAAACTATCACATCCACACATGACTAGTGGAAAAACCATAGCCTTGACTAGACGGACCTTTGTTTGCAAAGTAATGTCTCTGCCTTTTAGCATGCTGTCTAGGTTGGTTATAACTTTCCTTCCAAGGAGTAAGTGTCTTTGAATTTCATGTCTGCAATCACCATCTGCAATGATTTTGGAGCCCAGAAAAATAAAGTCTGCCACTGTTTCCACTGTTTCTCCATCTACTTGTCACTCGTTGCTATGATCTTTGTTTTCTGAATGTTGAGATTTAAGCCAACATTTTCACTGTCCTCTTTCACTTTCATCAAGAGGCTCTTTAGTTCTTCTTCACTTTCTGCCATAAGGGTGGTGTCATCTCCACATCTGAGGATATGGATATTTCTCCTGGCAATTTTGATTCCAGTTTGTGCTTCTTCCAGCCCAGCATTTCTCATGATGTACTCTGCAAATAAATTAAATAAGCATGATGACAAAGGAGCCTTGACATACTCCTTTTCATATTTGGAACCAGTATGTTATTTCATGTCCAGTTCCAACTATTGCTTCCTGATCTGCGTACAGATTTCTCAAGAGGCAAGTCAAGTGGTCTGGTATTCCCATCTCTTTCTGAATTTTCCAGTTTCTTGTGATCCACACAGTCAAAGACTTTGGCATAGTCAATAAAACAGAAATAGATGTTTTTCTGGAACTTCCTTGCTTTTTTGATGGTCCAGCAGATGTTGGCAGTTTGATCACTGGTTCCTCTGCCTTTTCTAAAATCAGCTTGAACAACTGGAATTTCACGATTCATGTATTGTTGAAGCCTGGCTTGGAGAATATTAAGCATTACTTTATTAGCGTGTGAAATGAGTACAGTTGTGTGGTAGTTTGAGCATTTTTTTGGCATTGCCTTTCTTTGGGATTGAAATGAAAACTGACCTTTTCCAGTCCTGTGGCCATTGCTGAGTTTTCCAAATTTGCTGGCATATTAAGTACAACACTTTCATAACATCACCTTCTAGGATTTGAAATAGCTCAACTGGAATTCCATCACCTCGACTAGCTTTGTTCATAGTGATGCTTCCTAAGGCCCACTTGACTTCACATTCCAGGATGTCTGGCTCTAGGTGAGTGATCACACCATTGTGATTATCTGGGTCATGAAGATCTTTCTTGTACAGTTCTTCTGTGTATTCTTGCCATTTCTTCTTAAAATCTTCTGCTTCTGTGAGATCTGTACAATTTCTGTCCTTTATTGATCCCATCTTTGCATGAAATATTCCTGTGGTATCTCTAATTTTCTCTAGTCTCTCCCATTCTGTTGTTTTCCTCTATTTCTTTGCAGTGATCACTGAGGAAGGCTTTCTCATCTCTCCTTGCTATTCTTTGGAACTCTGCATTCAAATGGGTATATCTTTCCTTTTCTCCTTTGTTTTTTGCTTCTCTTTTTTTCACAGCTATTTGTAAGGCCTCCTCAAACAGGCATTTTGCTGATTTGCATTTGTTTTCCTTGGGGACAGTCTTGCTCCCTGTCTCCTGTACAGTGTCATGAACCTCTGTCCATAGTGCATCTGGCTCTCTGTCTATCAGATCTAATCCCTTCAATCTGTTTCTCACTTCTACTATATAATCATTAGGGATTTGATTTAGGTTATTTTAAACATCATCGATTTATCATTTTCCTCCTTATAATCAGTGCTTTCTGTAACTTATTTTAAAACTATTTTCTATACAAGAATATAAAGATTTTTTTCATATTACTTTTCTGAAGGATTTTATTAGCTACTTTCTTTTTTATAATATAATATTGATACTCTCCATGGAACTTTTATGTGTACTGTGAAGTAATGGTTCAATTTTTTTTTCTATTTAAGAATATCTAGTTTCCCAGCATCATTTGTTAAAAATACTATCCTGTCTCCATTACCCTTCAGTGTTACTGTTATTAAAACTCATGTTCATTTAAATATTCGTAAGACTCATTTTCTAGTCTGTGTTCTATTCTATTCTGTTATGTTCTTTTCTACTCCATTCTATTTCATTCTTCTATCCCTGTTTCAATAGCACACTCAGTTGTATAACTTTATAAGTCTAAATATCTAGAAAGGTAATTTTTACTACTAGTTTGAATTTTTTTTTTGTTTGTAAATGATTTCTTGGCAAAAACTTTTATTTTTATTGATACACTATCAGACCCTAGCAATCTAAAACTGGATTAGAATTGATTTTTTTTTTTTCCAAGGATTTCTTGGCTGGTTTTGGCCCTTAAACTCTATTTAAAAGTCATCTACTATTCTTCAAACACACACACACACACACACACACACACACACACACACACACACACACACACACACACTATGCTATTGGGAAATGTATTAAATCTGTAAAACTTACAGGGGAAATGGGCAGCTTTAAAAAATTATATCTGATAGTAGATGACATACTATAACCTACTATTTTAGGGGCTTCTTTTATTTCTATCAATATAGGTTTATAGTTTTCTTAATAGAGCTTTCTGCATCTTCTGTTACATTTACTCCTAGATACTTGACATTTTATGTTATTTAAGTCTTTTAAAGACAGCATTGTGTTTTTTTCTGGTATATAGAAACACATTTGATTTTATGTTGTATTTAAATATGTCCTGCATTTTGCTAAATCTTAATAATACTAATAGTTTATCTAAACATTTTTTCTAGATTGTCAATGTATACAATCATTTTATGTGTGAATAGTAAGATACTTTGCTTCATCTTTCAAGCGCAATAACTTTTATTTATCTTTCTCATTTTATTTTATTGATTCAGTTCAGTTCAGTTCAGTTCAGTCACTCAGTCATGTCTGACTTTTTGTGACCCCATGAATCGCAGCACTCCGGGCCTCCCTGTCCATCACCAACTCCCGAAGTCTACCCAAAACCATGTCCATTGAGTCGGTGATGCCATCCAGCCATCTCATCCTCTGTCGTCCCCTTCTCCTCCTGTCCCCAATCCTTCCCAGCATTAGGGTCTTTCCCAATGAGTCAACTTTCCGCATGAGTTGGCCAAAGCAGTGGAGTTTCAGCTTCAACATCAGTCCTGCCAATGAACACCCAGGACTGATCTCCTTTGGGATGGACGGGTTGGATCTCCTTGCTGTCCCAGGGAGTCTCAAGAGTGTTCTCCAACATCACAGTTTAAAAGCATCAATTCATCTGTGCTCTGCTTTCTTCACTGTCCAACTCTCACATCCATACATGACCACTGGGAAAACCATAGCCTTGACAATATGGACCTTTGTTGGCAAAGTAATGTCTCTGCTTTTAAATATACTATCTAGGTTGGTCATAACTTTCCTTTCAAGGAGTAAGCGTCTTTTAATTTCATGGCTGCAATCAACTTCTGCAGTGACTTTGAAGCCCAGAAAAATAAAGTCTGACACTGTTTCCACTGTTTCCCCATCTATTTCCCATGAAGTGATGGGACTGGTTGCCACAGTGTTAGTTTTCTGAATGTTGAGCTTTAAGTCAACTTTTTCACTAACCCCTTTCACTTTCATCAAAAGGCTTTTTAGTTCCTCTTCACTTTCTGTGATAAATGTAGTGTCATCTGCATATCTGAGGTTATTGATATTTCTCCTGGCAACCTTGATACCAGCTTGTGCTTTTTCCAGCCCAGCATTTCTCATGATGTACTCTGCATATAAGTTAAATAAGCAAGGGGACAATATACAGCTTTGACGTACTCCTTTTCCTATTTGGAATAAGTCTGTTGTTCCATGTCCAGTTTCAACTGTCTAAGTTAACTAAAAATGGCAATTTATACAATAGCTTTGACTTTTTCTAGACCTCAAGAGAAACACTAATTTTTATGATTTTTTTATTATATTCTTCTATAGGATTTTACTTGTATAGAAATTTTATCAGATTAAAGATTTTCCTTCCATTTCAATTTACTGAAATTTCAATTTTATCAAGTATTTCTAAATATATTGAGGTCATAGTATTTTTCTCTTTAATCTATTAATGAGGAAAAAGGAATAATAGTCTAACTTCATATTCCTGGATGATTTTTATATTACTGTTTTCAGTGTGATAATTTTTTCAATTATGATTTTTTTCCTTGGGATGATTTTCTCATTATTAATGTCTATAAGATCTTAGTAATTACTTTGGAGGCCCAGTCAGTTCAGTTCAGTCACTCAGTAGAGTCCGACTTGTTGTGACACTATGGACTGCAGCGTGCCAGGCTTCCGTGTCCATCACCAACTCCCTAGCTTGCTCAAACACTTGTCCATTGAGTCAATGATGCCCTCCAGTCATCTCATTGTCTGTCTTCCCCTTCTTCTCCTTCTTCAATCTTGCCCAGCATCAGGGTCTTTTCCAATGAGTCAGTTCTTCACATCAGGTGGCCACAGTATTGGAACTTCAGCTTCATTGTCAGTCCTTCCAATGAATATTTAGGACTGATCTCCTTTAGGATTGACTGGTTGGATCTCCTTGCAGTCCCAGGGACTCTCAAAAGTCTTCTTCAACACCACAGTTCAAATGAATCAATTCTTCAGCACTCAGCTTTTTTATAGTCAAACTCTCACATCCATACATGACTCACTTGACAAACCAGTATGTTTCACTCCACAAACCAGTTTGTTTTAGTCACACAGATGTTCTATCAATCTATGTTAATGAGACTATGCATTTGCTTGGAAATCTACCTTTATTCAAGATTAATGTCAGTCATTTTATGGCCCAGGATAATTAACCTTGTGCCAATGTTAACTCAAAATGCATATTGTGGGTGAGGGGCCTGGTGTCACTCTCTGATTTTTGAGACATTTCCCTTGTCTCATTAGCAGCCTGGCTGCTAGTAGGTATATAACTTCCTGCTAAGACTAGCAGGGGTGCACTCTTTCTGCCCCATTCTGATGTCTGTGTAAAAAGCTTTCTCTATTTTTTTTATACTTTAATAAACTTTATTACATAAAAGCTCTGGGCGATCAGGCCTTGTCACTGGCCCTGGATTGAATCCCTTTCCTCCGGAGGCCAAAAGTCCAGCTTCTTTCACGGCTCAGCAACAACTTTTCACACGCAGTCTGACTCAGTCTCTTAAGGTGACACTGCTTCTTTTTCCTGGCTCCTGGTGCACACAACGTTTTGTTTGTGCCCTCCAAGAGTGTGTTTCCCAAGTCCTGTGGTATTTCTGTAATCAAATCCCACTGGCCTCCAAAGTCAACTACCCTGGGGGTTCTCAGTCCCTTTTGCCAAATCCCCAGGAAGGGAAATCTGTTGTGGGTTCTAGAACTTTCTTAACCAAAGAGGATTTCTTTGGTATAATTGTTCTACAGTTTGTGGTTTATTGACTTCTGTTTTATTGGCAAAGCCAAAGACTTTGACTGTGTAGATCACAACAAATTGTGGAAAATTCTTCAAGAGATGGGAATACCAGACCACCTTACCTGCCTCCTGAGAAATCTGTATGCAGGTCAAGAAGCAACAGTTAGAACTGGACATGGAACAACAGAGTGGTTCCAAATTGGGAAAGGGGTATGTCAAGGGTGTATCTTGTCACCCTGATTATTTAATTTCTATGCAGAGTACAGCATGCAAAATGCCAGGCTGGCTGAAGCACAAGCTGGAATTAAGATTTCTGGGAGAAAAACAGTAACCTCAGATATATCCTGGATTGAATTTCCTCCTCTGGAGATCAGCTTCCCTCATGGCAGAAAGTGAAGAGGGATTAAAGATCCTCTTGATGAAAAAGAAAGAGAAGAGTGAAAAAGCTGGCTCAAAATTCAACATTCAAAAAACTAGGATCATGGCATCTGATCCCATCACTTCATGGCAAGTAGATGGGGGAAACAATGGAAACAGTGACAGACTTTATTTTCTTGGGCTCCAAAATCACTGCAGATGGTGACTGCAGCCATGAAATTCAAAGATGCTTGCTCTTTGGAAGAAAAGCTATAACCAACCTAGACAGTACATTGAAAGCCAGAGACATTAATTTGTCAACAAATGTCCATCTAGTCACAGCTATGGATTTTTCAGTAATCATGTATGGATATGAGTGTTGGACCATAAAGAAAGCTGAGTGTCAAAGAATTGATGCTTTCAAAATGTGGTGTTCGAAAAGACTCTTGAGAGTCCTTTGGACTGTAAGAAGATCCAACCAGTCAATCCTAAAGGAAGGAAGTCCTGAATAATTATTTGAAGGACTGATGCTGAAGATCCAATACTTTGGCCACCTGATATGAAGAACTGACTCATTGGAAAATACTTTGATGCTGAGAAAGATAGAAGGCAGGGAGAGAAGGGGACGATAGAGGATGAGATGAGTGGATGGCATCACTGACTCAGTGGACATGAGTTTGAGCAAGCTCTGGGAGCTGGTGATGGACAAGGAAGTCTGGCTTCCTGTAGTCCATGGGGCCACAAAGAGTCAGACACAGCTGACAAACTATACTTAATTGAATGTTTATGATGACTAAAAACAGATGTACAACTTGAGAGTTGTGAGCTAATTTTTATTTGGTGCAAAATGAGGACTGCAGCCTGGGAGGCAGCATCTCAGAGAGCTCTGAGAGACTGCTCCAAAACAGCAGTAGTTGAAGGCCAATATGTAAGGTTTTGGAGAAGAGGGAGTTCAATACCATGAAGTACTTATATTAAAGGTTATTTTGTTAGTCCTAAGGATATGATGTTACCATGAAGGGATTTAGTGCCTCTCTAGATAGGAGAAAATGCAACTAGGAGATCATAAAATCTGTTCCTAAAAGCATCCAACTATCTAAATACCTGTCCCACCAGATTCCCTGCAGCACAGAGTGCCTCACTCCACCCTTAACTCCCTCAGTGGTTGCTGAAGGTCAGAAGCATTGGGTTCATGGCAAATGCCTTTGTTATTCAAAGGCCTTTGGTAAGTGCCAATTTGTAGTCGACAGTAGATTTGCTATAGGATGAGATGCTAAAGAACATAATGTGTAGGATGAAAGTTATACCCAGTTTGATTGACTGAGTTACCACTAATGACATATATTAAACCACAAGTGCCATTATTTTAATAAAATTATGTGTGCAGGTGATAAAGATAATTACCCCATATGGAGTGCATATATACCAGACACTGTGCAAGGCAGATGGTAGATTTAATTTTAATCCTTAGATAACTATTATCTGTTCACGGGAGGAATTAGAAGTTTAGAAGTTTAAGTCACTTGTCCAGGTCCAAGTTAAGAAGGGGGATTTATTTCTAAACTTGAGCAAAGCAATAGTGAAGAATTATCTCATTCTAAAAATTCTGCTTTAGGGTGGTTTTACTGTTATCTGATAATGATGGGTATTGGAGGAAAAACAAGATGTTTAGCCAACTAGTCCCAATAAAGCAAAAGATCTGAACTATATACACTTAGGACTGGTTCATAAATACAGTCTCTATTACCAAACCAAATCTTCATCTAATCTGTAGTCATATGTCCCATTTTGCAAATTTTCTCAGCCTTGCAAACTTGCCTTCTCAAGTGTTTAAACCTCTATCACCTCAGAGTAGAATTTTTCTGGGCTCTGCATCCAGCTATAGACAACCAGATATTTCTAGTTTGCTTATGGCAGGTTCAGAACTGCATTGCTCAGCCCAATGATTGAAGCTAAACAGTGGCCCTAGGTAGGCAGAAACAGTACCAACAAATGATATGAAAATCACAGTAGTCACTGATGATAACTTTAGATTTCTTTCCCTCTGGTTGCTACAAGTGAGGAAGGTAGACCTTAGGAGCCAGGATAAGTTCTTATCTGTCTTGATCCTCTTTGACTGCACAATATGGGTTTCTCAAGGCTATGTACTTATTATTACCAAGAGTTGATTTCATGCCAGCAGGTAAACAAGGTAACAAAAGTGAAGTGTTACTAGCTACATATATTTTATTTAAATAAATTTAAGTCTTAATGCTATCAAAATAGTTTTCAAACTTTAAGCTTCCCTTTGTAAACTTAAATTTCTTTTTTAAAAGACTTTTGGATACAATTGAAATGGTTGTCTCAAAGTGAGAGTGTGTTGTGCTAATACACTGAAGTCCATTCCCAGATACTTGTGATTATTTTGAGTTACATCATTTTTATGATATAGCCTTTTTGAAATTCAACATTTATTTAAGGGGTTACATATCAATCACATTAGCATCTGTACAATAGCTTATGAGAAAAGTGAAACAATGTAAGGTGAGAAATATTGGAATATTTATCTTAGACAATCAAAAGTACAAAGAAATCTTTGAAAACTGTATCTGTGAAACAATCTTATTCTGTCATCCTAGGGGTTTATTTGTTCTATAGCTTCAGGATTTAAGAGAGGACAACTTCTTTAGTAAACATCCTCTGACAGTTGATGCTTTGGGGAATAATAAAACTAATACTCTATATTGCTTTATTTTAACCCCAGGCAGATATTAAATATTATTGTAACAATGCCTTTTAGGCACCAAATCTTTGCTTATACTATGCCCTAACACTTGTATTAAAAACTGTTAAAAGTATGGTTATATTAAGCTGTTCTCAAGCTATGGTTTGCCCTGTAATTTTACTATTGTTTCCACTTTTTATACATGCAAGATAGAATAGTCTCACACAAACCATTGACAAATGTTGCTAATTTCATTGCTGGAATTGTTTTATTTAACATTACAAGGAAAATGCTCATATTATTTAATCATGAGTTGTTTGTCTCAGGAGCCCAAACTGCGAAACCAATTGATGAGTTTTTATCAGTAATAAGATGTTTTGGTTTCAAAATCTTACATGGAAGAAGAGTTAAATGATAAAACTAAGAGTTTAAATTTATATTTCCATTTTGAATGGAAATTCTTCCCAATCCCATCCTCAAGAGTCTTCTAGAACCACTGGAGAAAAAGAGACAACTGTTTAAGTCCTGACTTCACTTTGTAACTTACATAGAGGGTTAAATCTACTTAGTATATCCAGCATATTCAGAACTTTAAGGAATTACTTTGCTTTGGACTTTTTTTTTTAAGTTCAAAAAAAATTTAAATTTTTTTTTAAATTGGAATAGATGAATGGCAACTTCAGTGTGTGAAATGTGGAAGTTCCATCTTTGTAACCTGGTGTTGATATCCAGTAATGTCTGGATGAAACTATAACATTTACTAACACCGAAAAAAAAAAAGGAGAAGAAGAAAAAAATGTGTCTATTCCACATATTATTTAATTTGTGTTGACTGTCATGTATATAAATATATATACATAATTCAAATATATGTAAAGTAAATGGGTATGTCTATTTTAATTGAACCAAAAGCATGTGTTGCTTTGTTTCAGTAGAGACTAAATTTGAAACAGCAAATGTAAGGCCCTTTTCTTCTTTCCTTAGGTCAAAGAAGCACGTTAAATAATGGACATAAGAGGTATTTCACCTGTACATCTTTCAAGTCCTTAATGTTAACTCTAATCTTTATAGTTCTCCCAAAAATGGGACATTGTTTTGCATTATTACTTGGGCATAGAAGTATAGTTTCAGAGGTTTTCATTTTCTCTTTAACTTTTATTTTATATTGGAATATAGTTGATTAACAATGTTATATGAATTTAGGTGAAAAGCAAATTGATTCAGTTATCCATATTTGTGCATCTATTCTTTTTCAAATTATTTTCCCATTGAGTTATTACAGAATATTGGGCAGAGTTCTCTATACAATACAGTAAGTGCTTGTTGGTTGTCTATTTTAAATATACCAGTTTGTATATATCAATCTCAAACTCACTTTTCTTTTCAGATTACTTTTACCTCATGTGTTAGCAAACCAATGTCATAACTTAGCTAGTATGCTAAGGCCAAAAAAATAAAAAAAATGCCCATGTCTTTCTAGAACATTTGAATGTTTTAGAGAATTAACGTTGTGGACAGAATAAAGGTTTCTGATTAACTGACTCTGAGATGGGAAGATTATACTAGAATATCCAGAGGGCCCAATATAATCACATGGGTCCTAAGTAGAAGTAGGGAAATAGTAGAAGTAGTAGAAGAATAAGTAGAGGTGGGAAGCAGACAGTTGTGTCAGAATGGTGTGAAATACTTGACCAGTTTTTATTGGTTTTGAAGATAGAGAAGTGGGCCCAGGAACCAAGAAGTGTAGGCAGCTTCTAGAAGCTGCAAAGACAAGAAATCATATTCTCCCCAGAGCCTCCAAAAAAATATGAAGTTCCACTTACATCTTGATTTTAGCACAATAAGACCCATTTCAGACTTCTGACTTCTAGAACTGTAAGTTTGTATAACTTGTTATAGTGGCAATACAAAAATAATACAGAGCCTTGGTTCTAGTAAATCCTGAAAAGTCTGGACATTTCTCTTTCCCAAATCCACAGCTTTCTTGGTTAATAGCAGCAAGCTCTTTTGTCAAACAAAACGTATAGCAAGCACTTGTGATGTTATTGCTTATTTCTTTCTCAAGGGTGCCCATTTTCTTCATTCAAGGAGCTCTGAGTCTCTGAACTGACTTAAAGGTTCTAGTTCTCTATTTTGATTGCTGAAATCAGGGCTTGTTGATCTGAACTAGAGGTTTTTCATATATATTGAAACAGTGAAACATTCTTGGGCTTTTTATCTAAGTTGATTTTAGAAACCACCAAATATGCCTGCCTACCAACACAGATCTGATTATTGCTCTGCCCTTGCTCTTTGTTATGATACCAGTAGCCTCATTATCTTGCCTGCTAGGTGTTGCTATTTGGTATCATCTCTGGACTTCATAATCCTCATAGACCTCATTGTAATGACATTATCTCCCATTTTTATCCATGATCTACACTGGAGAAGCCATCATGATCATTTTTCAAGAATATCATCAGTATGATTCTTAATGACATTTTGAAATAAGATCTCAAGCAGCTTGTCATATGTCTTAGTTCAGGCTGTGATAATAAAATACCACAGATTGTATGGCTTAAAACACATAAATATTTATTTCTCACACTTCTGGAGGTTAGGAACCCTGAGCTACACAAAGATTCTAGAAAACGTAATCTTTTTTTTTTTTTTAAGAAATAGCATGTTTTATTTATGTGTGTCTGTTACAGCAGCATAATCTATTCTATCCTGATTATAATAGAGTAGTATATGTATGTGTGTGTGCATTTATACACGTACAAACACAGATACAGTCACACAACCTAAATAAAGATTAGCATATATTATTTTGTAGCTTTTTTGGTGCTAAGAAATATGTTTATTACTCAAAAATTGTTTATTGAGCCTCTACTATATCTTTGTACTTTTCTGGATGTGGATGCTACATTAGTGAACAAAACAGAAAAAAATGCCCACCCTCAATGGGATTTATTTACATGGTTTATTGTCCATGCTTATATGCATATTTATTTACCCTATTATTTCTTTTTTACTATGTTAACTAGTTTTTGAGTTTTCAGTTCCTTGGTGCTATGTTTATTCATGTAGTTACGAGACAGATTTCTAGAACTTTATCATCTTGCAAAACTGAAACTCTATATCTGTTAAACAACTCCCTTTCTACTCCCTCCACCCAGCACTTGGCAAACTACCATTCTATGTTCTGTTTCTATGAATTTGACTATGTTTGTCACCTCTCATGAATGGAATTATATATTTCTTGTTTTGTGAAAGTGAAAGTCACTCAGTTATGTCCGACTCTTTGCAACTCTATGGATTTTAGAGCCCATGGAATTCTCCAGGCCAGAATACTGGAGTGGGTAGCCTTTCCCTTCTCCAGGGGATCTTCACAACCCAGGGATTGAACCCAGGTCTCCCACATTGCAGACTGATTGTTTACCAGCTGAGCCATGAGGGAAGCCCAAGAATACTGGAGTGGGTAGCCTATCCCAGTGAATCTTCCCAACCCAGGAATCGAACCAGGGTTTCCTGCATTGCAAGTGGATTCTTTACAAACGGAGCTATCAGTTTTGTCACTAGGTTATTAAATATTTAATCTTGAGTTTATTAATCTCTAGTATACAGCAAAGCATAGTAGACATATTATATATTTTATATGTGTGTATACAGATATTCAATGAAACTACATGTATATATTTATTCAATGAAAATACACATATATGCACACACACATAACTTAGAAAAAGGGAGACAAGGTATATATTTTGCAGCAATGCTTAAATAATATGACAAGAATTAGTGACAACCTAGGAAAAAGTCTAAGCTGGTATATCTTTGGTCTAAATTGCTAATTTTCTATAAATAATTTTTGCATGAGTACAATTATAAGCTATTTCTTCTATAGGAATATAACTGGGAGGGAAAATAGTGTTAAAAAGCAATATTTGAAATTATCTCATTCATACAATATAAGTTTAGTCATTTCATTGATGAATCCTAGGCATTTTGATATGTATTTAGAAAAAGTTACTAAACAATGGCCCAAAACCAATAAAATAAAATAAAATGAGGTAAATGTAGAACCCGGAATTCACAATCCAAAAATTGGACAGCTTTGTACTCTTTATGGTCATGAATGCTCCTATTGTACAGGAACTTCCTAGAGGTACAATAATAAGTTCCAGAAAAACACAAAACAAAACAAAAACAAGAATGTGGAGAAAAGGAAACCCTCAAACTGTGTTGGTGGGACTGTAAATTGGTGCAGTTACTTTGAAAAAAAAATTCCTCAAAAAACTAGAAATTAAAGTTCCATATGGCCCAGCCCTTCCACTTCTAGGTATATTTCAAAAGTATAAGAAAACACTAATTCAAAAGATAGATATACCTGTATCTTCATTGCAGTATAATTTGCAATAGTCAAAATAGAGAAACAACCTAATTATCCATCAATGGATGAATGGATAAGAAAATGTAGTTTATATATAGAATAGAGGAAGAGTTGAAGATAGCAGAGGAGTAAGACGTGAGGATCATCTGCTTCTCCTAATACAGCAAAAATACAGCTGCATGTGGAACAACTTCTACAGCATACCTGTTGAATGCTGTCAGAAGACCCCAGACTTCCAAAAAAGGCAAGATGATCTCCACATAAAACAGTAGGGAAAGAGCAATAAGAAAAATGGAGGGGGCGGGAGAGAGTAGAGACACAGGAAACCAGGTGGGTGGTACATCTCGAAGAAAGAGCTATGAAGGAGGGAACGTTTTTGCACACTCAGACACCCAACAAGGGTGAGGACAGTGGGGAGCTTTGGAATCTTAGAAGGGGATGCAGCAACAGGTTCTCAGAAGGCAAAATGCAACACGGAGAGAATTCACCGTAGAGATTGTTGCCAAGCAGCACTTCAGTCAAGCTGTGGTTTTCAGGTCTTCCATGGCGACTGAGGTCTCGGTGCTGAGCCTCAGGCTTTGGGGGTCAGACCCTAGGGAGAGGACTGAGATGAACTGCAAAAAAGTACTCTGAATAAGCTACTCTGACACAGCTGAGGGAGCCCAGGGAAAAGCCTGGACCCGCCTGAGAAGCGAGAGATCGTTGTCATGGGGACCCTCTAACTCTGCAGACCCTGCCTCCATGAGTGCCAGAGGTGGGATGACCCGGCTGCAGCCTGCAACCCCCGACGTGGGCCATGGGCGTGCTGGTGGACACGCCCCAGACGAGTGACACCCCAGAGGTGGCCGTGATGGCTGCCGCAGCGGCCACCCAGCTGTGAACTGGCACAGGTCACCATCTACAACTTCCTGGGGGCCTCTGCAGCTTGGCTCTTCCAAGGAACCCACAACCTGGGAGAGTACACGACCCACCTCAGACTGCAGGGGCTTCTAGCAATCCCTTTAGCCACAGGTACCCCCGGCACAACCCCCTGCCACACCCCTCCATCTTGCCAGTGCTACTGAGCAGGTGAGCTCTGATAAGCCTTGGCCTTCACCTCCTCTGTTACGGGCAGGGAGCAAATGCTGAAGGGTGGTCTATAAGCAGAGGCAGGGCCAAAACCAAAGGGAAGCACCGAGGGCTACATGACCAAAGAAGAGTGCAGCTGTGGGTGCCGCAGATTAAATCCCTGCCATTAGCTTGAGACTGCGGACCTTGGGGGCAAATCTGGGCTTTGGAAGCAAGTCCAAGATCCCCTGGAGAAGGGAAAGGCTACCCACTACAGATTCCACGGACTGTATAGTCCATGGGGTCACAAAGAGTTGGATACAACTGAGCCACTTTCACTTTCACAAGCTGGACTAAGGCCAGATCTGATTCAGAACTGACCCCAAGGTGCCAACAGCAAGCCCAGAGACCTTCTGACAAACATTGGAGGACATTCTGAGTAGGCAGATTGGCTAGAGCTCACTGTGTGACAAGGACAACTGACATCACAGGAAAATATTCTTGCTACCACTCTATACATACATACTACTTTTGTTTTGTTAAATTCTTCCTTTTTATTAATCCTTTAATTTTTATTTTTAGTTTTTCTATTTAATGTTCTAATTTTAAAATTAATTTTACTATTTTTTTTCCTATTTCTATAATAACTTTTCATTATGCTGCATTTCCCCCCGTGTTTCTAATTTTGTTTTTGCTACTCTAGTTTTTAGTGTTTATTTTCATTTATTGATTTATTGGTTTGATTGCTCTCTTCTGTTTTACTTCCTCTCTTTATTCTTTCTTCTTTTCTTCTTGTGTGTGTAAGTTTGTGTTTATGTGTTCTTGTTTGGTTAATGTTATTTTTACCATTTGTGTTGGGCCTTTTTCTGTCTGTTGTTTTTGTTTGTATGTTTGTTTGTGTTTTTTCTCTTTCTTTTTTATTTATTTATTCATTTTTCTTCTTTTTTATTTCTTTCTTTTTCCCTTCTATGCTGTGTGGCTCATGGAGACTTGGTGCTCCAGAAGGTGGTCAGGCCTGAAGCCCCAAGGTGGGAGACCAGAGTACAGGGTATTGGAACACCAGAGAACTCCTGACCTCATGGAATGCTAATCAGCAAGAGCTCTCTCAAAGACCTCCATCTCAACACTCACTAAGACCTGGCCCCACCCAAAGGTCAGCACTCTCCCGTGCTTGATGCCTCACACCAAACAACTAGTAAAACATGAACACAAGCCTACCCATTAGCAGACAGGTTGCTGAAAGTCATACCAAGCTCACAGACACCCCATAACATAACACTGTAACACTGGGTATGACACTGCCAAGATAAGGTCTAGCTCCAGCAACCAGAACATAGATATCGATCCTAGCTACCAGGAAAACTGTCCAACTCTACCCACTGGGAACAAACTCCATAAGTAAGAGGAACTATGATCTTGAAGCCTGCAGAAAGGAGACCCCTAAAACAATAAATTAAACAAAATGAAAATACAGAGAAACTCTCAGATACGCAGATGACACCACTTTTATGGCAGAAAGTGAAGAGGAACTAAAGAGCCTCTTGATAAAAATGAAAGAGGAGAGTGAAAAAGTTGGCTTAAAGCTCAACATTCAGAAAAACTAAGATCATGGCATCTGGTCACATCAGTTTATGGCAAATAGATGGGGAAACGGTGGCTAACTTTATTTTGGGGGGCTCCTAAATCACTGCAGATGGTGATTGCAGCCATAAAATTAAAAGACGCTTACTCTTTGGAAGGAAAGTTATAACCAACCTAGACAGCTTATTAAAAAGCAGAGACATTGCTTTGTCAAGAAAGGTCTGTCTAGTCAAGGCTATGGTTTTTCCAGTAGTCATGTATAGATGTGAGAGTTGGACTGTGAAGAAAGCTGAGTGCCGAAGAATTGATGCTTTTGAAATGTGGTGTTGGAGAAGACTCTTAAGTGTCCCTTGGACTGCAAGGAGATCCAAGCAGTCCATTCTAAAGCAGATCAGTCCTGGGTGTTCATTGGAAGGACTGAAGTTGAAGTTGATACTCCAATACTTTGGCCACCTGATGCGAAGAGCTGACTCATTGGAAAAGACCCTGATGCTGGAGAAGATTGAGGGCAGGAGGAGAAGGGGATGACAGAGGATAAGATGGTTGTATGGCATCACCGACTCAATGGACATGGGTTTGGGTGGACTCTGGGAGTTGGTGATGGACAGGGAGACCTGGCATGCTGTGGTTCATGGGGTCACAGAGAGTCGGACATGACTGAGCAACTGAACTGAGCTGAACTGATCATGCAGCAGATGAAGGAGTGTGGTTAAAAAAAAAAAAAAAAAGCAGAACAAACAAAAAGTGGAAAGTCTACCTGAAGAAGAATTCAGAGTAATTGTAGTAAAGATGATTCAAACCCTAAGGAATAAAATGGAGGTACAGATAAATAGAATGGAAGCACGAATTGAGAAGATACAAGAAATATTTAACAAGGACCAAGAAGAACTAAATAACAGTCAACAATGAACAACATAACTCAAATGAAAAATACCCTAGAGGGAACCAATAGCAGAATAACTGAGGCAGAAGAATAGATAAGTCAGTTGAAATATATAATGGTAGAAATAACTGAAGCAGAGCAGAATAAAGGGAAAAAAATGAAAAGAAATGCAGATAGTCTCAGAGACCACTGGAACATTAAAAGTACCAACATTCAAATTATAGGCAACCGGAGAAGAAGAAAAAAATAAAAGTATGGGAAAATATTTGAAGAGATTTTATTTGAAAACTTCCCTAACATGGGAAAGGAAGTAGTCATCCAACTCCAGAATGCCCAGAGAGTTCTATACAGTATAAGCCCAAAGAAACATACCAAGACACATATTAAGCAAAGTAGCAAAAATGAAACACAAAGAAAAAAATTTAAAAGCAGCAATGGAAAAGCAACAAATAACATAAAAGGGAACCCCCATAAGGTTAACAACTGATCTTTCAGCAGAAATTCTGCAGGCCAGAAGGGAGTGTCAGGATGTAGTTAAAGTGATGAAAGGAAAAAAAAAATCTATATACAATGGGATACCCTTCAGTTATTTATGAAATGAAATCCAACCATAGTGGGCAATACAGATTTGAAAGTATTAGGCTAAGTGAAATAAGTTCAGTGAAAAAATACAAATAGCATATTATTTCACTCTTATGTAGAATAAAAATAAATAAATAATTCAAATGAATAAACAAGATGAAACCAGATCCATAGATACAGAGAATAGATCAGTGATTATCAGGGAGAAGGGATTTGAAATTGGGTGAAGTGGGTTAAAGGGGTCAGTTGAATGGTGATAGGTGGTAGCTAGTCTTGTGGTAATAATAATTTTGTGGTATACACAGGTGTTGAATTATAATGCTGTACACTTGACACATATAATAAAAATAATTTCAAATCAAATTTCCTTATCCCATAGGAATTAGAAATCAATATGATGATTTGGAAAACCTCAAAACATTTAGAAATAATACAGTTAATTCTAAATACATAGGTTAATGTGAAGCCCTAATATAAATGCTTGATATTATCCCAACAATGAACTGCCATAGAGAGAACTGTATACATCCACATCTGTGTGGAACAAACATGATTCTTCAGCATTAGAAGTGCTTTTAGGGAAAGATGGTAAATAATGACTCTCTGTGAAAGTCACAGAGCTTTTAGAAGACAGACGTATTTTTTTTATCCTTGTATAAGGACTAATGTTTGTGTCAGTGACATTTTACAAACAAATGAACAATGCTTCTCCTTAGACTGCTAAATTTGAAACCAGAAAAGAGATGATAGGTAGCACTCATCATGTAGTTAAATTATGCTTACTAACTATTGGATGATAAGATGTAGCTTGGGCAATCAATCAATTTTGGAGCATATTTTTAATTTCTCCAGGTATTTGTAGGGATTGATTACTATTGTTACATTAGGTAACATCACTGCATTATTTTAAGGTGGATATCATTAGCCGCAGACACATGCAAAATATAAGAACTAAATGTTAAAAGACAAGGTGACCTTCTATCTTAGAATACAGATAAACAGTAAATGAGCTCTATAACCTCCAACACTGATGTTTCAAGGTAATTTAATAACAAGACCCTTAACTAAAATATTGAAGTGTGATACTATATCACAGTCAGAGACATTCACTGAATATAAGGGCAATTAGTTACAGTGAGTTTTCCAATCCTACCATATTAAATTTAATTAATCTATTATTGATTGAAAGATACCTTGGTTTTATTAGACATTTTCTAGGCATTTGCTGATATTAATAAAACTAGTATATTTATAGTTTTATCCTTGAGAGATGGGTGTTTTATTCATTTCTAAGACAATGATTCAGACATTATGTTTAGATTTTATGAAGGCTACCTATGGGTCAAGATCACATGCGTGCAGGTATATGTGTGTGTGTGTGTGTGTGTATGTATGTCTGACAAAGGGAGGAGAGAGGAGAGTTAGGGAGGGAGGGAGGGAGGGAGAGACAGAGGGAGGGAGAATTATGTTGCTAAGTTCTTTTTTCCTTTTGACTTTGAAAATGAAAAGCTCCACCTGACCCCCACCCACCCTGCTGCCTTTTCCCATTAGACTGCTATCTCCAAGAAGGCAGAAACTAGATGTTAGTGTTTATAATGCACGAATACTTTGCACAGCATTATGTTCTTATAGGTATTAATTCTGATTCCAAAGGAGCAGCAGTTGATATTAAAACTGTTACAAAGTAAAGAAGGGAAATGCATGGAACAAGAATTCATCTCAATTATTATAAATGGCAGTCCTCCAGTGACATTTAGGTAGTGTATCTTAGATATTAAGAACACCAGTTTCTGAGTCAGAGAAACATGAGCTTGAGTCCCAGCTTTTCTGCTGAGATTTGCTGATATCAGACAAGGTAATTAAATCGTATTTTATTCATTGATGAATGGGTAAAACAAAAATACCTATTACATTGGCTTGTGTGAATTCTTATTATCATTGTTATGTATTTTTCATGATTTCTCTGCAAGCAATTACATTATTGAAAGTGTGTTCCATCTCTAAGATGTTCAAAAAATGTAGAGCAGTCTGCCTAGTGTGTGGCACAGAGAGAACACTAAGAAAATAGCACCTGCTACTGTTGGATGCCTGCCAATTAGCCATTCTTCTTCTCACTTGTGCAAACTGGATGCTGATTTAATTCACATTTAGGGCAAGATTGTGCTCTGCACAGGGCATGGCTAGTGATTGAAATAGTCAGTTATATAAACCCCATACTTTTTCACCTGGTTTAGGACTGAGCATGTGACCCTGTTCTGGCTTAAAAAATATGTAAGAATAACACAGCTGAAGGACTTTAGACAAAAATTTCCTCTCTAATTAAAAAGGAGAGGTGCATAAGGGGGCCCTTCATTTCCTTCCCACCTTTGCTTTTCAACCCAGTAATTTTTGACGGAGACTTGCAGCAGCTTTGGATGATTGTGAGGAAAGAGATAGGAGAATCATAAATGGTTGAGAGAGCCAACGTGGTTGAGTTGCTGAGTTAACCTCTGAGCTTCTTGTCCTTCAAGATTTATTAATAAAACCATATGTTTAAGTCACTGATGGTAGTTATGTTACTTGAAGCCAAAAGCATTTTAGGGCTACTGTTCTAAATGCATGATTTTATCAAATTCTTTCTTTGGATGATCTCAAATGAAAAGTCTAATAATCTAATAAACAATATGTTTCATATATTCAATTATTCAACACAAGTTTCTTAAGCTCAAAAAGTGAAACAGATATTTATTAGATGGGGGATGGGGGATGCTGAACAAATTAGGACAGCTAGTGAGTAATAGCACCTTTTACAGAAATCCTACGGGCTGTGAAGTATGACAAAACAGAGTTGTGATCTGAACATTGTCAATAGCAAGCTGTGTGGCCTTTAGGACAACATGTACAGTCTCTGAAAAGCAAGGATAAAATTGTTTCACCACTAACATTGCCTCAAAGATTAGTGTTTGAAGTTATGTCAAAGAAAAATTAATCAATCAATCTATGAAAGAAATGGAAAATTTTATTCAAGCTGAATTTGAGGACAATAACTAAGGAAGAGCATCTCAGAAAGCTCTAAGAACTGTTGTGCCAATTAGAAGTCAGGCACAGTTCTAAAGGTTTTTGAGACAGAGAGCTGTGCAATAAATGATGTTATTGACAGTTTACACAATCCAGATCTAAGTGTCAGGTGGTCCCTTGTAACATCAAGAAGGAATGTTATTTTTTAAGAAGTTGTTTTGTTGGTGCTAGGGGAGTGTTTTGCTCTATGGCTGAGCAGGTATTTCTGCGAATGGGGGAGATTTGGTCGATGCATGCTGTGAATACACAGTGCACAGTGTGATGAGAGAGGAGGCCACAGGGCAGAGAAAGCTGTTTAATTTTTTTTGTTTTGCCATAAAATATGAGTTGTTTTTTTTCTCCACAGTCTTCACTTATTATTTAGGTACTATCTCTAAACTCAATATGTAATAGTTGAATGTATGAGCAAGTGGTATATTTTGCCATTGTTCCTAATAATGATATTTTGCTTAAAGTTTAGCTTTCTAAAAAGAATGAAACAAAATTCATTTTAGAACATATCACTTAAAAAACAGTTATTAGAGATGTAGATAAAGCTGTTAAAATGTTCACGAATCTAAGACTCCTAGGAAGGTATGATCTACATTCCTTCTATTTTTTCATGGACTTTCTATGCTGCCTAACATTGCAGCTACTAGTCACCTATCTTTTGCTGCAATGATTTTAATGATTTAAGCCAAAATAAGATGTGTGTATGCTCACTTATTTTGTTTGAAAATATAAGTCTAGGGCAATCACTTAAAATTCCTTCACTTTAAAACAAGTAATTGTAACTTCTCATTCAAACTGTTATTAATGCACATAGAACATTTTATTGTGAAAAGTTTAAATGCATATAATGACAACCCACTGCAATATTCTTGCCCGGAAAGTTCTGTGGACAGAGAGCTGAGCTGAGCTGGCTACAGTCCTTGGGGTTGCAAAGAGTTGGACACGACTGAGCGATTAACACACATACACACAATGACTATTATAACATCAATATATGTGTGACCTTTATTAATTTTCACCTAAATTTCACTGGCATATACACAAAATCATATAGGGGAAAATTATATATAGCTAAGGATCTTGGAGCCTTATTGAATATAACCTAAAAATTAGATATATGTTCAAATCACTTAAACAGGTATTAACAATGATAATCAACTCTTTCTAAGTCACTTCAGTTGTGTTAGATTCTGTGACCCCATTGACTATAGCCTACTAGGCTCCTCTATCTGAGGGATTCTCCAGGCAAGACTACTGGAGTGGATTGCCATTTCCTTCTTCAATAGTAATCAAAGTTAACATATATTGAGCATCTATATTTGCTAGGCACTTGTTCTAAGCACTCTATGTATAGTAACTTACTTAAACCCATGCTGTTGCTGTTATTATTCCTAGTTTACAGAGAAGGAAACTGAGGCACAAGGGGATTTATTAACTTGCTTAAGAGTATACAGCTATTAAGTGTTAGATCTGGGATATAATCTGGCATATGATCTAGGCAATCTGCTAAAGAACCCATGCTCTTAACATTACTTGGAGGTCATGAGATTTACAGTAGTCCATCATTAGTACCTGCTAATGGTTCAGTTTTTAAATGCTTAGGGATTCTGAAAAATAAAAATGTCAATAATACTTTGAATAAATATTGATACTTTCTCGTAGGAAGAAGGGTCTTCTTAGAAACTGAAAAGAGATTATGCTTTGAATGTTGTTGGTCATGTCTGACTCTGTGCTACCTCACGGACTGCAGCACAGCAGACCTCTCAGTCCCTCACCATCTCCTGAAGTTTGTCCAAGTTCATATCCATTGCATCGATGATGCCATCCAATCATCTCATCCTCTGATACCCTCTTCTCCTTCTTAGGATAGGCAGTGCCTAAAAGAGGTGTGCAGTTAAGCAAAGAGCATGAGTAAAAACATTCATGCGGCAATGAGCTTGTAATATATAAGGCACATTAAGGACATTAATGAAAATAGTCTCAGAAAAAAATTTAAAAATCTCTTTATAGTCTATTCCTTTTGTTGTTGTTTTCATTCTTCCGTCTTCCCTTCAGGGCCGCCTCTCAGTCAAATGAGGTCTCAGGCTTAATAATAATTCCCCAAAGGTGCCCACATCCAAACTGGAACTTTTGAAAATGTTCTTACATGGCAAAAGGGACTTTGCAAATAGCATTTAGATTATGCATTTCAAAAGAGATAAATTATCTCAGCGTATCTGGGTGGACCCAATCTTATCCTGTAAGCTCTTGGGAGCAGAAAAATTTCCTTGTTTGGAATCAAAGCTATGACAGCAACAAGAGGCAAATGTGATGCCACACAAGGTGAAACCAGAGAGGTCCCAAGCCTGAGAGGGACTCTGTGCTGTTTCTGGTTTTGAGATATAAGCGTCCCATCAGCGAGGACTAGAGAGAGATTTCTAAGAGTTAAGGTGTCTCTGGCTGACAGAAGTAAAGAAAGGGAAATAATCTTACAACTTTATGGCACTGAAATTGGACAGCAATATGAAACAGCTTAGACTGGATTCTTCCCCAGAGCCTGCAATAAAGAACAGATTCCTGTTGACACCTTGGTTTCCATCCAGTGAGACCATCTCAGATTTCTGACCCTCCAGAAACTGTGAGAAAATAATTGTGTGTTGTTATAAACAACCAAGTTTATAGTAATCTGTTACAACAGTAATAGAAAACAAATATTGATGATATGCCGAAGATCATATATGGACTATGGAAGAGGCAAGGGCAAGTAAGTGGTAAAACTTCTATCACTTCAAGTCCTGACAGTAATGGAGACATATATAAGTACTCCAAAAATCTTTTTTCTCAGATTATTCAGGAGCCTAATAGTTAAAATGGTATATTTCTATCTTTTTTCTCTTTTAATGTTTAAATAAATGACTTAAAGTGGAGACGTTACTTTGCCAACAAATGTCCATATAGTCAATGCTATGGTTTTTCCAGGGGTCATGTATGGAGGTGAAAGTTGGACCATAAAAAAGACTGAGCTGAAGAATTGATGCTTTTGAACTGTGGTGCTGGAGAAGTCTCTTGAGAGTCCCTTGGACTGCAAGGAGATCAAACAAGTTGATCCTAAAGGAAATCAACCCTGAATATTCTTTGGAAGGACTGATGCTGAAGCTGAAGCTCCAATACCTTGGTCATCTCGTGCAAAGAGCCGACTCATTAGAAAAGACCCTGATGCTGGGAAAGATTGAAGGCAGGAGAAGGGGATGACAGAGAACAAGGTGGTTGGATGGCATCACTGACTCAAAGGACATGAGTTTGGGCAAGCTCCGGGAGATAGTAAAGAACAGGGAAGCCTGGAGTGTTGCAGTCCATGGGATAGTGAAGAGTTGGACATGACTGAGCAACTGAACAACAACGACAACAAAGTGGAGATGTAAATGGCAACCCACTCCAGTATTCTTACCTGGAGAATCCCTTAGACAGAGGAGCCTGATGGGCTACAGTCCATGGGGTCACAAAGAGTCAGACAGGACTGAGCAACTAGCTCTTTCCAAGTCCTATAAAAATGGTAAATTTAAATTGATAGTCTACTCAATTTCCTGTCTCTTCACATCAGGAGTTTTCATTTAACTGGGGTATCTTTTATCTTAGTCAATATCTATAGGAAAGTAGTAGAACTAGAATCTTGCTTACTTTGAGAGTTCTATGAGACTAGATCCTTTATGAATTGTTACAGGGGAGGAAAAGAGAAAACAGTTTTTTCCTACTGGCATGTTGAAATATAAAAAGAAAAGATTTACTACTCATGAGGAAGATACTGGTAACCCAGGTTACTTGTGATTTCTAAAATATGAGGCTGTATCTCTTGCCAAGGGAAAAGTTTCCAGCATTGAATATGCATTTCCTTATCGGTGTTTCTTTGCGTGACTTTCTATATTCCAGGCTTTATCATGTTCTACTGCCCTCATGTGAATCTGTTTGTGAGGGTTAAAAACAACTGCTTAATTACAGATAATGATCATGTTAATATTCTACCTTCTCTGTTTTTAGCATTAATCTGTTTAGTTTTGTATTTATAAATATGATAATACTTAAATATTGAATAAGTTCTTTCAACATCAAAAATAAAAATTATATATAAAAGGAGTGGTCTATCCTAAACAAAGTTATATCTGAAATTTAGGAAATAATGAAAAAAACCTACTGAGCTAGGCTAAAGACTGTATTTTCTTTCCTTGATTGATTTTAAATTACATTTTTTTTGTTGGTGAGCTATTTTTTATTGTTGTTTTTACACTGAGATAATTAAAGCTATGTTGAACAGAGATGTCTTTTTCTTTTTGGTGATCGTATTTCTAATGATGACACTAAGAGGAAAAAACACAAAATTTCAAGTGCTACAGGCTTAACTGCGAGTAAAAACAGAGTTAGAAGGATTGTTAGGTTGAGACGAATTCTAGTGATTTAAATTAGATTTCTCTAATTTGTTTTGAAACTAACTCTCATGGTTTATTGTGTTTTATATTAAGTTGATCCCAGAACTTAGAATATTGATTGTCTCTTTGTTTTTTAAAAAGAAAAGCATGAATAATTTATTCCTCTATTTAACTGTTCTGTTACAGGACAAATTGTTTATAATCTTCCGACCTTAACTGGTGCTACCCTAGTGGTTCAAATGGTAAAGAATCTGCCTGCAATGCAGGAGACCTGGGTTAGATTCCTGGCTTGAGAAAATCTCCTGGAGAAGGAAATGGCAACCCATTGCTGTATTCTTGCCTAGAGAATCCCATGACAGGGGAGCCTGGCATAGTACAGTCCCATGGGGTCTCAAGAGTTGGACACAACTTAGTGACTAAATCACCGCCAATTCAAGCCAGAAGCCAGGAACTAAGCTCAAAATGGATGAGGAAGACAGTGGAGGAGAGGAGGGAGGCATTGATTTAAAAATGCAGGTAACTCTTGTACAACATGGGAGGTTAGAGGCCAACACCCATGCATTCAAAAATGCACATACAACTTTAGTTTTACTGATGATATAAGCAGTCAATCAACATATACTTTTTGGGATATGTTTTATGAGCTGTATTATTTTTTTAATTCTCTCACTTTACAATTTTTGAAAAATGTTTTTTGTTTTTTTATATATATTTATTTCTTTTTTAAATTAATTAATTTATGTTTTCCTTTACATTATCGTGTTGGTTTTGCCATACATTTACATGAATCCACCATGGGTGTACATGTGTTCCCCTTCCAGAACCCCCCTCTAACCTCCCTTCTGATTCCATTCCTCTGGGTCATCCCAGTGCACCCTGTATTATGCATCAAACCTGGGCTGGCGATTCAATTCTCATAAGATAATTTACATGTTTCAATGCCATTCTCCCATATCATCCCACCCTTGCCCTCTCCCATAGAGTCCAAAAGACTGTTCTCTACATCTGCGTCTCTTTTGCTGTCTCACATACAGGGTTATCATTACTGTCTTTCTAATTCCATATATATACGTTATTATACTGTATTGTTGTTTTTCCTTCTGGCTTACTCCACTCTGGATAATAGGCTTCAGTTTCTTCCACCTCAGTAGAATTGATTCAAATGTATTCTTTTTAATGGCTGAGTAATATTCCATTGTGTATATGTACCACAGCTTTCTTATCCATTCGTCTGCTGATGGACATCTAGGTTGCTTCCATGTCCTGGCTATTGTAAACAGTGCAGTGATGAACACTGGGGTACACGTGTTTCTTTCAATTCTGGTTTCCTCCATGTGTATGCCCAGCAGTGGGATTGCTGGGTCATATGGTAGGTCTCTTTCCAGTTTTTTAAGGAATCTCCACACTGTTCTCCATAGTGGCTGTACTAGCTTGCATTCCCACCAACAGTGTAAGAGGGTTCCCTTTTCTCCACATCCTCTCCAGCATTTATTGCTTGTAGACTTTTGGATGGCAGTCATTCTAACTGGTGTAAAGTGGTACCTCATTGTGGTTTTGATTTGCATTTCTCTGATAATGAATGATGTTGAACATCTTTTCATGTGTTTGTTAGCCATTTTTATGTCTTCTTTGGAGAAAAATCTGTTTAGTTCTCTGGCCCACTTTTTGCTTGTGTCATTAATTTTTCTGGAATTGAGTTGCAGGAGTTGCTTGTATATTTTTGAGATTAATTGTTTGTCCATTGCTTCATTTGCTGTTATTTTCTCCCATTCTGAAGGCTGCCTTTTTACCTTGCTTTTAGTTTCTTTGTTGTGCAGAAGCTTCTAATTTTAATTAGATCCCATTTGTTTATTTTTGCTTTTATTTCCAATATTCTGGGGGGTCGATCATAGAGGATCCTGCTTTGGTTTATGTCAGAGAGTGTTTTGCCTATGTTTTCCTCTAGGAGTTTTATAGTTTCTGGTCTTACGTTTAGATCTTTAATCCATTTTGAGTTAATTTTTGTGTATGGTGTTAGAAAGTGTTCTAGTTTCATTCTTTTACAAGTGGTTGACCAGTTTTCCCAGTACCACTTGTTAAAGAGGTTGTCTTTTCTCCATTGTATATTCTTGCCTCCTTTGTCAAAGATAAGGTGTCCATAGATGCGTGGATTTATCTCTGGGCTTTCTATTCTGTTCCATTGATCTATATTTCTGTCTTTGTGCCAGTGCCATACTGTCTTGATGACTGTGGCTTTGTAGTAGATCCTGAAGTCAGGCAGGTTGATTCCTCCAGTTCCATTCTTCTTTCTCAAGATTGCTTTGGCTATTCGAGGTTTTTTTGTATTTCCATACAAACTGTGAAATTATTTATTATAGTTTTCTGAAAAGAATGGCTGGTAGCTTGATAGGAATTGCATTGAATCTATAGATTGCTCTGGGTAGTATACTCATTTTGTTTTAACTATTCTACTTGCCTTGATTTTCTTTTTCTTTTTTTAATTTCTTTTTTAATTGGAGGATATTTGCTTTACAATGTTGTGTTGGTTTCTACTATATATCAACATGAATCAGTCATAGGTATACACATGTCTCCCCAGTCTTGAACCTCTCTCCCACCTCCCACCTCTCTAGGTTGTCAAAAACACTGGGTTGAGCTCCCTGTGTCATACAGGAAACTCCCACTGGTAAATTGTGTTCCTACAATAAAGTAAGCTAGAGAAAATAAAATGCTATTAAGAAAATTGTAAGGAGAAAATGCATTTACAGTCCTGAACTATACTTATTGATATTGTAAGTTTGTGTTGTCTGTTTATAAGATGAATCCTCCATCAGTAAATATATGAATATTTTCTCATATGATGTAAAATACTGTAGATGCTACTAATTCTAGACATCAAAAATGAAAAGATTATGATAAAAATTAACTTTTATTTACATGTATAATGATTTGTGGATTGATAAAAACTAGCAACAATATAATGTTGGACTAGTAACTATACATATTTTATGCATTCATAACATATCTAACTTTTTCTTAATTTAAATTTTTTTCTAGGCTGTCAGTTCATTTATGAGTTTTTTCAAATTGACACAAATCTCCAAAATTTTTTCCAATATATTTATCAAAATTAAATCCACATATAAGTGGACCTTCAAGGTTCAAACCCATGTTGTTCAAGGATCAACTGTAATACAAAATTGAGGAAAGCACTGAGGGAGAATGGAATTGAACTGAAAAGAAGCAGTAACTTAGGGAGACAGCTTTGAGCTTAGGCCTAGAGAAAGAGAATGAGTGTAACTGATGTGCAAGATTCATTTCATTTCTATATGATACTGTGCTGAATTGAGTGCCACTATGCTAAGAGGCCCAGGTTAGTGTAGGGATGAACTAATAACGGAGGTTACAAATGAGTCAGGAGGTGGAAGGAAAATATGGTAAAGCTTCAAAAATGACTTTTAGCTAGTGAGAGTTTTGTGAAGGCCATGCCAATAGGAAGAGCTATTGAGATAAGACTAAAGTAGTGAAAAGGTCTTGAGTGTGTAGTCTGCCTACATCAACCTTAGATGCTAACTGAAAGAACCAAGGAGTATTGCTGTAGAGCTCAGAGCAGCCACTGGACTCTTTGCTGATGCAGTGACATGCTTCTCATAGCTGGTGAGGTCACCTTGTTGCCCACATTTATCTAACTAAACATTATCTTGAATAGAACAGGAATTTGAAAGAAATAGAAATAAGAGAAACTGAGTTGTTGCTGAATTGAAAGACTGAATTATTACATTTAAAAAATATTTGGTTTGACTAAAAAGTGAGTTGAAGTTAAGTAAATCCAGTTTTATCTGCTCCATTAAGGATAGGGACCTGGGAAGAAGATCACATTCATTATTAATGATTTATGTTATTTCTGATCATCTAATTTTTGATATAAGTAATTTTTAAGCTCCATTAGACAGCAAAGTTTAAAATTTGTATGTACATATTTATACATCTATTAAAATATGTTACATAAGTTATATGTTAAAATAGTAGTTACATAAGTATATATGTGAATACACACAAACATACACAACACAAAAGAAATCCTGCTGCTGTATCTAATATTACAATATAATTATTTTCTTTTTTCAAGAGTTATTTGAAATTATGCATTTGAAAGCATTATGTTTGTATTGTGAAATATAAATACCTATATATTTATGAATAAATTCACACTTCAGAAGCCTTCTATGTATTCCTTCTTAGTCATAATCCTCTCACTACACCAAGATGTTTTTATAAACTTGCTTTTATAAAAATATTCTCTTACTTCTATGTACACTTTATCACCTCTATGTGTGCTGTGTGCTAAGTGGCTTCAGTTATGTCTTACTCTTTGCAACCCAATGGACTGTAGCCCATCAGGTTCCTCTGCCCATGGCATTCTCCAGGCAATAATATTGGAGTTGTTGCCATGCCCTCCTCAAGGGGATCTTCCTGAGCTATAGATTGAACCCGTGTCTCTTACATCTCCTGCACTGGCAGGCAGGTTCTTTATCACTAGTGCCACCTGGGAAACTCTTATCACCAATATGTATTTTCCTAAATAAAACGGTAGAGTTTTGCTTTTTTGATCTTTATATCATGAAATCATACTGTTATTAGTTTGTATCCTGCTTTTCTACCCCAACATTTTCTTAAATATGTAATCCATTGTATTGCATGAAAGCTATAGCTAATATTTTTATAGGTACATACAATAGTGATGATGTATGACTCTATCAGAAATATTTTTCTATTATGAATGACATGTGGGTAATTTTCAGTACTTTGCTCTCATAAACCACACTCTTTTGATCATTCTTTTGTGTGTGTGTATGTTAGTTGCTCAGTCGTATCCAACTCTTTGTGACCCTCTGGGTTATAACCTACTAGGCTCCTCTGTCCATGGGATTCTCCAGGCAAGAATACTGGAATGGGTTGTCATTTCCTTCTCCAGGGGATCTTCCCGACCCAGGGATAAAACCTGGGTCTGCTGCATTACAGGCAGATTCTTTACTGAACCACCAGGAAAGCCCCAGGAATGCCAAACTATTTCCCAAATGGATCCTACAAACAAAATCATGCTTGGAAATTTTTTACTTGAATAAATTATATGTGGTTTGTGTATACATTCCTCTAGTTTAGAATGTAGGTTGTTTTCCTTCCTTTATGATTACATATGATGCTACAATGAATTTCCTTGTGAACTTTGCATACTGTGCCAAAGTTTCTTTTTCTTTCCCTATAACAAATTCGTAGATTTGAAATTATTTTTCTCAAAAGTTGAAACCGTTTTGGTCAACAGTTGATAATTTTCGAGGTTCTTGATATAACTTTTGTGCTTAAATACACTCTTATTTGGGACACTTCACATATATTTTTATTCCCTTGCCCCTTTATGAAGCAGAGTGCTGTTCCTGAAAGTCTGTGGTACAATAGCATTGACGAAGAAATAGATTTGGCAGAATCATTTGTATTATTTACATATTTCCTTATGAATATATGCTATTTCTTATAAATAAGGATGTTTCCTAGAATAGTAAAAATTCTTTTCATTATATACTGTATTTATGTTCCTGAAAACTTTTTGAAAAATTATACACAATTTCTGGGAGTGACTTTTGTTCAAGAAAAGAGGCTCATGTCAAAAATTTTTCATGTCTTGTTCTGATGTACCAAAGAGTCACACATTTTTGCTCTGACTAAAGTTAAGCAAAGCAATAAATGTAAAATATACTTGGAATCAAATGAAAGCTTAAATAATACTAAAAAGTTCCTAAATATATGTCATATCTGCAACTGTGCTGTGTTGATTTAAAATGGTATTGGCTATTCTTAAACATATTATAAATATTTTTAAATAACCACACAAATTTTATGAAATTCTTTGAGATTTTATTTCAAGCTATATTTTGTTTTGGATGCACAGTTATTTTTAAAGGATAAGCCTGAAAAAAAGGTACGTTATGAACCTAGCGTACTGCAAAAAAATAAAACAAAACAATAGCCATGCTGGGGATTAACCTCGAAGGGAAATGTAAATCTACTGAGGCTGTATAAGACGGAACTGCACTAATGCCAGTTTATTTTATTTGGATTGAATTGGCCTACAACTAGAGCTGAGTGAACCAGAGCCCTCAATATCTTTTTTTCCTTTTAGAAGTGGCTTGACTGATTTGATTTCAAGTCACCTGGGGTTGTAAGAAACAAAATCTTCCCCCATTAAAACTGCATGGTGTTTATGACCACTACAGGGACAGTTTAAAAAACACTGAAAAAAGTTGACTTATGAAAAATAAAGCTGGTTAATTACACCAAATGGGCTTAATGTAAAAACCACAGGTGTCTCTTTTACAAGTTTTTGTTGAGCTCTTGCCCATATCATGTTTATATGACATGGATAGAGCTGAAATCTTTACTGTGGCCAGCTTTAAATGGGAAACATTTGGTTCACCTCAATATACAGTTCAGACCACATGTGATGTCATAGAAATGACACAGCCTATGAAAGCTTGTTTCTGCCTTGAGGAATACAACATCTGCTTCATTATTTATGGAATTAAAATAAAACAGTTTCATTAATGTCCTGGCAAAGAACTCATTTGCTATATTTTTTAAGTAGAAATATAAGCGGACTTAATCTATAGTTCTTATTATTTTAGGCTTCCCAGATACCTCAGTAGTAAAGAATTTGTCTGCCAAGCAGGAGAGGCAGGTTCGATCCCTGGGTTGGGAAGATCTCCTGGAGAAGGAAATGACAACCCACTCCTCCAGTTCTCTCGCCCGGGAAATCCCATGGACAGGGGAGCCTGGTGGGTTACAGTCCAGTGGTTGCAAAGAATTGGACATGACTTAGCAACTAAATAGAAGCAACAACATTCATTTTATTTTGCTTTTAGAAATCTATAATTTCAGAAGGATTTAGATATATTTAGTAAAAATATTTTTGCTAAAATAACCTTAGTTACAGTGGATATTCATAAACTTATAAATAAGATGTGCATGGCTTTATATTCTAGGGCCTAAAATATTTCCTTAAGTATACATATACATTTTTCACAGTACCATTTCATTTGCAGGTTTTTAAATTTAATTTATTTTAGTGATGCTCATCTCTTAAAAGTGTAATGTATTCTGTTCGGAAGACCTTTGAATTGCAGAAGGATTGAGAATGTGTTTTTCTCTTTGCCTAACGTCTGACACATATATTTTCTTGATATATTTTCCAGGGATGTGATAGGCTTTCAAATCTCCTTACTTTTGGTGCTTAGAGTTTAGGTTAGTTTCCTTGTATCCTCATTTTTCTAAATTAAGCTGGCATCTAATCTTCTTGTACTTGAATAGCTAGTACTTCTGGTCTATAATCAGATTTAGAACAAGATATTTCCGATCAAGAAGGTAGCCAATGAACCCCACAATTTACACTATTTGGAGTAGCGAGGACAGAAAAACATACATATGTTGCCAATTACTTTTCAATTAAAACATTACATCATAAATAAATCATCTAAAATTTACTAAATATTTTAACGCCATAATAACATCAGGTACTATACTGAATCTGTGCACAGATTGTAATGAACTATGAATTCCCTTATATAGTCATAAGTGTGCATGTATTGCTTTTTATATTTATCAGGAAAAAAATCTGTGCAAGCTGTTTCATTTTGATTATCTTTTATATTCGTTTTATGGTAATGTTTGGAAAGCATATGTTATGTCACAAAATGAAGCCCTCTGTTTCTTCATCTGTTAAATCAAGCTGAAAAATCCTCTCTTGTAAAGTTAAAGCTAACAGATCCTCTCTTGTAGAGTTCTTGGTAGAATTGCAGGGACTCAGTAAATGGTAAAATTATGTTATCTTTGTTGCATTAATATATACATTTAGAACATTTCTTATCTAGAAAATATCACTGTTTTGCAAAAACATTTTCTTTATTGACAATCACTGACTAGATGAGCTTTGGGACTCAATCTCATGTTCAGTCCAAATATGTACATATATCAGTAGCTACTTATTGTTCAGTTGTCCAGTCCTCTCTGTCTCTTTGTGACCCCATGAACCGCAGCACACCAGGCCTCCCTGTCCCTCACCATCTCCTGAAGTTCACCCAAGTTCATGTCCATTGCATTGGTGATGCCATTCAGCCATCTCATCCTCTGATGCCCTCTTCTCCTTTTGCCCTCAGTCTTTCCCAGCATCAGAGACTTCTCCAATGAGTCAGCTGTTCATATCAGATGACCAAAATATTGGGGATTCAGCTACAGCATCAGTCCTTCCAGTTAGTATTTGGGGCTGATTTCCCTTAAGATTGATCAGCTTGATAGCCCTACTGTCCAATGGATTCTCTGGAGTCTTCTCTAGCACCACAATTCAAAGGCATCAGTTCTTTGGTGCTCCACCTATATGGTCCAGCTCTGACAACCATACGTGACCACTGGGAAGACCATAGCCTTGACTATATGGACTTTTGTCAACAGAGTGATATCTCTGCTTTTCAACACTAATAGCAACTAGTATGACCCAGATCTTAATATATTTTAAGAAAAATTCTACATAACTTTATTTCCATCAGAAGATATCTCTACCTTGTCATTATTTATATTTTAAAAAAAGAGCAATCCTGCTTATTAAAGACAATAAATATGAGATTTCTCAATTAATCATTATCTTAAAAGCAGATGGAGTTTATTTAGCACCTATTACATTGCAAATATGCTATGGTACACATAATAAACATATCATTGATAATACTTACAACACAAATAATATCTCATTTTTGATATGATAAAAGTGAGAGTTGAGGAAGTTATATAGTTTGTTCAAACAGACCAAAATGTGAACTGAATATAACTTTGTCTGACTTCTGCTTTTCAGATTTTTTCTAGAAATGCAGGCATCGTCTTTCACTGAGTTTAATTCAACTAGTAAACTGATACATATAGACTTTTCTAAGCCTAAATCTATTTACCTGCATTTGGAAAGTTTAACATAAAAATACCTCAATATTGCCTAATCTGTTCTGTGCTACAGGAATATTCAATTGACTCAGTTTTCATTTTTTTAGGATGTTACTGATAACAGTAGAGCTTTGCTCAGTGACAACAAATTATTCCAGTCAGGATACATTGATATTTCTGTATTCTCCTTTAAAGAGTAAGTCTATAGAAAATTAAACTGTACAAATAATACAGCATAGTTAAGACTTAAAATGTATTTAATGAGAATGACATTTGATATTTCATTTGCTACAGAATTACAGGACTTTAGAAGTCAAAGGGTTACCATAAATTAGTTCAAACTCAAGACTGAGTTCCAAAGGACCTGTAAAGAACTAGGACTAGAATATAGGGCTTATGCACATAAATGGTGTCCAGTTACAAAGTTGAGGTTAATAGCTGAATGTCTTAAAATTCAGGCTGAATGCTAGGTTCATTTCTGTTTTTTTTATTTTTATTTTTTTATTAAATGCCTTCCATCATGCCATATGTTTCACGTAATGGAAGCCTAGTGATGAATAAAATAGATAAGGTCCCTACTCTTATGGAGCTTATTCTTTAATGGAAGAGAATACACTTCACAAGCCATAGAAGAAATAAATGAAAATATGTTTTAGATTTTGATAAGTACAATCATGAAAAGTACCTGAAGATTAAGGGATGTGAATGTGTGTGTGTACACATGTACATGAAGGTGTGTGTGCAATACTTTAGGGAAGACCCATCCAGAGGTTGTCACATGTAAACTGAGATCTCTCTGAAAAGGTAATATTTGAGACTCAAATGATAATAGCAAGAACACTACATGAGAGTCTGTTATCAGTATGTTTCAGAAAGCACAAAGGCCCCGAGGTCTATAAAAGTTTGGAAAGTTTGAATAAATAGAAATAAGGCCAATATGGTTAAAAGATAATCAAGAGTGAGGCTTAGAGTTTTCATAGAGAAGGAGACTGAGGATAAATCTGTTTGGGAGTAGAGGTTGGGAGGGTATCATGAGCCTGATAACATACTGTTTTTACTTTGACTACAACTTTGGGAGAGCAGATAAAGATTACAGGGAGCTTAAAAACCCCACTTTGACATTCACAAGCTACTCCTGGAGTCTGCATGGGAGAATGTAGACAGGTCAGATCATATATACCTGATCAGATCATGGTACATTTTAGGCAGTTTAGATATATTCTAATTATAATATTAAGTGATAAGATATGTTTAATATATTTTCAAGAATCAATCTGTTATATAAAGAATTTGATAGGAAATCCATTGAGTTTAACATTTTATGATGTATTCAATCATGTATTCAAATATTAAGTTCCCAATATGAGCCAAGCAATCTTCTAGGCACTGAGGAAATAACAGTGAATCTGGTTCAGTGGTAAAAAAATCTTCCTGACAATGCAAGGGATGTGGGTTCAATCCCTGGGTTAGGAAAATCCCCTGGAGGAGGAAATGGCAAGCTACTCCAGCATTGTTGCTTGAAAACTCCTATGGACAGAGGAACCTGGCAGGCTACAGTCCATAGGGTCACAAAGAGTCAGACATGACTGAGCACACACACACACACACAGTAAGGGTCTGGGACACAAAATAAGTCTGTCAGTTCCGTCACTCAGTCGTGTCCAACTCTTTGCGACCCCATGAACTGCAGCACACCAGGCCTCCCAGTCCATCACCAACTCCCAGAGTCTACCCAAACCCATATTCAACGAGTCAGTGATGCCATCCAGCCATCTCATCCTCTGTCGTTCCCTTCTCCTCCTGTCCCCAATCCTTCCCAGCATTAGGATCTTTTCCAATGAGTCAACTCTTCGCATGAGGTGGCCAAAGGATTGGAGTTTCAGCCTCAGCATCAGTCCTTCCAATGAACACCCAGGACTGATCTGCTTTAGGATGGACAGGTTGGATCTCCTTGCAGTCCAAGGGACTCTCAAGAGTCTTCTCCAACACCACAGTTCCAAAGCATCAATTCTTTGGTGCTCAGCTTTCTTCACCGTCCAACTCTCACATCCATACATGGCTACTATATCCTTGACTAGACGGACCTTTGTTGGCAAAGTAACGTCTCTGCTTTTCAATATGCTATCCAGATTGGCCATAACCTTCCTTCCAAGGAGTAAGCGTCTTTTGATTTCATGGCTGTAGTCACCATCTAAAGTGATTTTGGAGCCCAAAAAAGTAAAGTCTGACACTCTTTCCACTGTTTCCCCATCTATTTGCCAGGAAGTGATGGGACCAGATGCCATGATCTTAGTTTTCTTAATGTTGAGCCTTAAGCCAACTTTTTCACTCTCCTCTTTCACTTTCAGCAAGAGACTTTTTAGTTCTTCTTCACAAAATAAGTAATAAACACAAATATCAGATGGTGATAAGTACTTCATTCCAAACACAAAGCAGGAAAATAAGATAGAAAGTGATGTGTCTTCTTAACTTATATAAGTGGTTGGGCCAAAAAATGTTCTGATTATATGGCATTTAAGCACAGACTAAAAAGCACAAAGTGAGTAAGTAAGTAAATATTTTCAGAAGGACATTCATGGCAGAGGACCACTACAAGTGAAAAAGCAATGCGGTGGAGGTATATATACACAGACACACACACATTCCTTCATCTTGCCAGAAAATGGAAAAGGAGATTGAGAATTTTGGCTTTTTATGGCATATATGTTGATTAAATAAATAAATAAATATTTATATATCACATATTTATAGGTTATCTATAATATAAATTAAAATTACATTGTAAAATCTTTAGTTATTATATATAACAGCATCTAGTATACTTTGAAAAGGGCTTCCCAATTGGCACTAGTGGTAAAAACCATGCCTGCCAACTCAGGAGACATAAGAGACATGGGTTTGATCCCTGGTTTGAAAAGATCCTCTGGAGGAGTGCAAGGCAACCCATTCCAGTATTCTTGCCTGGGGAAACCCATGGACAGAGGAGCCTGGTGGGCTACAGTCCACAGGGTCACAAAGAATCAGACATGACTGATTATATTCATGATTATTAATATTCAGGGATAATTTCCTTTAGGATGGACTGATTGAATCCAAGGGAGTCACATCAGTCCTGAATATTCATTGGAAGGACTGATGCTAAAGCTGAAGCTCTAATACTTTGGCCACCTGGTGTGAAGAACTGACTCACTGGAAAAGACCCTGATACTGGGAAAGACTGAAGGCAGGAGTAGAAGGGGGCTGAGGATGAGATGGTTGGAGGACATCACTGACTCACTGGACATGAGTTTGAGCAACCTCTGGGAGCTGATGATGGGTAAGGAAGTGCTGCAGTCCTAAATCACAGAGTAGGACATGACTGAGTAATTAAACTGAACTAAATACTTTGGTTTTACCATACTGGATAATAAACAACATTCTGATTGCATCATTCATGCATAAATCTTTGATTAATTTGATATTTCTGTCTTTTATTGTAGACTAACATTTTTTTCTTCATAAATATTTAAGATTAACTAAAGTTACTAGGCATAATGAATGCAAAGATTAAGACATATTATGTCCATAAAATTTTTCATAAAAGTGATTGATAAGATTATCAAAGTTGTAATATTGTCTAGTAAGTGCTATAATATTGGTTGTCTTATGCTCTGAGGCCAGTGAGGAATACCATAGATAGGTTTTTATATGTGGTGTTTGTTTTTTCTGAACCCAAATGATTAAGAGCAATTATCCAGAGAAAGAAGAAGATTCCAACAGCAACTGCATAAAAAGCAGAGAATCATGAGATGTTGACATTCATTTGGAAAAGTCAAACGAACTTTTAAGGCTGAAATTTAGCCCATATACTCATGAGTAAGAGAAGGAAAGTTGAATTGACATAGGTATGTTAAGTAATTTTTATTGAGGATAATAGGGAAGATAATGACTGAGTGCCAATCTGTTTTTCAGTCTCTAAATTGTTTCAGGGATGAATAAAGAATTTTCAGGTAGTAAAAAGAGGAGAACGTGAAAGTGAAAGTCACTCAGCCATGTCCAGTTCTTTGCAACTCTATGGATTATAGAGTCCATGCAATTCTCCAGGCCAGAATACTGGAGTGGGTAGACATTCCCTTCTCCATGGGCTCTTCCCAACCTTGAGATTGAACCCAGGTTTCCTGCATTGAAGGTGAATTCTTTACCAGACAGAGGTGACATTGGAGACTGAGGGAAAAAGTAGAAATATGACATATTGATGGACTGAATTTGAGTGATGTCAGTAGGGCAATGTGGAAAGACTGAAAACGTAGAGGAGACAAAGCTTTTTGACTGGAGGAGGTGGGACTGGAAAACAGTTCTCACTTTCTTTTTCCACAAAGAATATTTGAAGAAGAGGAACTGGTGTGGTGTATGAAGTGAGATTATCTATATGGAGACCCAGTGGTCTATGTTTTATTCAAATAGATATGTAAGTTCAAATGTGGATACAAATGCCTAGGGCTCAAGAGAAAAAGAAGACCATCTATATATAGGTGGTGTGAACCCACAGAATAGTTAGAGGAAAAGATACTGGTAGAGAACCAGAAAATGGTAGAGAAGTAGCATAAGGAAGAAAAGCTTTTTTCATGGAAGTTAAGAGAGGAGGTGTTATTGAGAAGATCATGCATGCTATTGACATCAAAGAAAAGTCAACCAAAGAGATTTTCAATGAACTTGACACTAGGAAGTAATTGATGACCATAGAGGGAAAAATTTCAAGAAAAAGTACCTATGTAGATTTCTGAAAATTGAAATGAAAATGTAGGGCAAGGAAATGAAGGTGATGAACCTGGGACTAATATTTATTCCAGATAATGAAATAAAGAAAGGCATTAGAGTAAGACTAAGATTGCTTATTTACTTAATGCCTAGAGATTCTAGCATTCTGTTTGGCATGTGTTGGGAGGTGGCAGGGTGGTGAAAAAAAGTGAAAAAGAAGGATGATGAATCAAGAAGTGGTGCTTGTTTGATCAAAACCCTAAGGAAGTGTCATGAATTGAAGAGGAAAAAATTGGAATCAAGAGAAGAAGCAAAAGATGATTTATCTTTTACAAAGGAAGTAGAGCTATTTTTTGATAACATACTTGGGGGTTATTTCTGTTTTCTAGAGGTAAAATTAATGTTTATAGCTTTCAATTTCTCTAAGTATCTTCCTTTTCACTGGATATGCAAAGATTTGTTCTGTTGAAAATAACAATCTGACTTCTATGAAAAAATCCATGATCAGAAACAACAGAAACAAATGCACATTGATTGGATATCTTAAATTAATTATGCTGTCTCAGACTAGGACTAGAAAAATTACTTTGAAGATAACACTCTGACCTCAAAGAGTACAATGTTATTGTCACTTAGCCCATAGGTCTATTATGTATGTCAGGCTGAGCTCCTTGAAGTTATAAGTGTTCAGTTGTGATTTATGAAAAATAATAATTTCATCTCTTTTTAATGACTCATATCTAAATCTGAAGTACAAAGTGACATTTGAGCATTAAATAGAAATTTTACTTTTACTATGTTTTAAAATATACATCCAGCAAATAATTTGATTTGTGAAATGATTATTCTTAAAAGCAGTGTTGCTTAGTAGATTAAACAGCAATAATAATGACACTGTTAATAAGGATTGTTTGTGTACCAGTCTATGCTATTATTCATTTTATCCCTAATAGCCAATTGTAAATAGAAAACACAGAAATCAATCATAAAATATTATGATTGTCACAACATTTACAAATATTATGTATAGATCCAAAGAATTTAATCTATAGATCTGGGCTTCTTGGTTCCTAATGATATATGGCTGGGTTAAGAGATGCATGACTGGGTTAAGAAGAGTTACAGAGGAAAACTAGAGGGAAAAAATAGGTGCCTGGACTATGCAATTTAGATTCTGGACTCAGAAGTGAGAAAGTTCCACCCTTAATAGCTCCTAAGATTAGGAATCTAGAGAATGTACCTGGGTTATTCCTCAGGGCTGACATTCTGTATGGCCATACTCATTAGTCTTGCTGTAAAATGACTACCTGCATGAGTTACATGGCTTATTCTCTTCTCTGAAGTATGACCCATTTCCTTGCAATGTAAAATATATATATATATTTTACCAGAAGAAAGTTAAAAATCTTTTTGTAAATAAGAGTTAACAGGCTTAAAATGCAAATATGCCCAGAAAAGGCAGGACTTAACTAGTTATTGATATTAAATTAATTTTGTTTCAAAGGTTAAGTTCAATTGAGGTAAGGAGCAGACACACATTGGATTCATGAAATGAGGGATAATTGTGTAAAGAAAGAGTTTAGACTTAGAAAAGAGTTGCACTCAATTGCACCTTAGTCCCTACAGAAATTCAACAGATCAATAGAAAGTCAAATCTGAAAGTACTTATGCCTTGTAGAAGCAAAACAGAGATACCTTTATTAGCTGTAAATTTCCTTTCTTTTTGCTTGCTTTTAACCAGTCTCACTTCATATGACATTTTCATACCAGAGATTTATCAATGTACAAAAGAATTTGTCATAAGAATTGCATCCTAAAACCATATTTTGTTTTGCATATCTAATGAAGTGGCAAGTCATAAATACATTGGCACTTTGTCCCTCTGTCATTATAATAGGCCTTTTTATAATTTTCTAATCCTTCACATATTTACTATAATAATAGCTGTTTCCAAGTGAAGAACACACTCTCCCAAATGACCACAATTTGAAATGCAAATATAATTCCTTGATGTATAATAGCACACTTCATTGTTAGAAAGGGCTGTCTCTGATTTCCATTTCTGCCTCTTACTTAGCTTTTAAACTTTGGGTAAATTATGGTTCTTAAGCCTCAGTTCTCATGTATACTGACTAGACATTTCTTGTAGTTTTAATGAATATTAAATAAGAAGTATATGTATTACATAGTAAATACATAGTAAATGTTAGTGAAGAGCAGGAAACCTGCCCATAAAGCAGTGAGCTGCTTGCTTTTAATAGTATAATGATATTTATTGCCTATTAGTGTCATTTGGAAAATGATCATTTTCCTGAATTTAAAATAAGTTGGAAAGAATAGCTACAAAGCAAGATTTTTTTTTTACTGTATATAAATGCATAATATTCATGCATACATATATATGTGGAACAGACTTAGTAGTAATGCAATATATTAGTAATTACCAGTTTCAAGATCTTGCTTAACCAAGATAACATCTTTTCCATAAAACTCTTATTTTCTTCATGTTATTTTATTCCTAATAAATAGTGGTAAGTGTCCAGAAATTAAACAGAATTGGGCTTCTGGAAATGGTAAGGTTAGTGACAAATGCTATTAAAAATATTGGGCAGACAGTGCTTGAATCAGGCAAACTTGTTTGGTGGAAGCAAGGGTAAGCATGCCTGATATTCACTGTACTGAGATTAGCTTTGGGCCTTAATTTGTATCCAGTAAACTAATACTTGTTTTTAGGTTATTGGAAGTAAAAAGACCTCAAGAGATTTTTGATTCCTGCTTTTGTAGAATCTACCCACTCATACGAGAAAACCACACATCTTAGAGAAATGAAAGCATACTACTTTGCAATACTTTTAGACTATGAGTTAATTTTTAAATAAACATTTTTGCAAAAAAAAGTCTTCCTATTTAGCAAACGTATTTCATAACACCATTTATTATTTATTAACTACTACATTCTATGTATTTTTGTATCATGGTTGCATTAGTTGCTTACTGTAATTTTTTCTTTTTTTTAAATTGAAGTACAGTTGACTTAAAATATTGTATTAGTTTCTGGTGTACATCATAGTAATTTTATTTTTTGTAGAATTATTTTCCTTATAAAGTTATTATAAAATATTGACTATATTTCCTGTGCTCTACTTGTTATTTATTGTACACCTAATAGTTGGATCTTGTCATTCCCTTATCTATCTTGTCCCTTCCTCCTCCTCTTTCCTTACTGGTAACCACTAGTTTATTTTCTATACCTGTGAGCCTGTTTCTATCTTTTGTTCTTTCATTTGTTGATGTTATTGTTTTTAACTTTTTAGATTCTGCATAATAGGTGATATCAGATAGTATTTGTCTTTTTCTAGCTGACTTATTTCACTAAGCATGATACCCTCCAGGTTGATCCATGTTGTCACAAATGGTAAAATTTCATTCTTTTTTGTTTGAGTGGTGTTCCATTGTATATACCACATCTTCTCTCCATTCATCTGTTGATGGACACTTAGGTTGTTTTCATATCATGGCAATTATAATTAATGTTACTGTGAATATTGGGATACAAATATCTTAGTCTTGCTTTACTGATGATAAGTTTGAAGCTCAGATAGTTTAAAAGTTTTGGCTAGAAAGCAAGATTAGTGAGTGGCAAAGCAGAGTTTCACTGCATTTACATTCTCTTTTTGTTTCTTTGTAACAGTAGGTAACTGGTTTTATAGAACCATTTAATTAATATTCTTACATGAACTGTTTCCACCTATATTTCCTTCTTATTGAGGAAAATGTTTGCAGTGCAAATAGAAACATATATATGCCCCCTTTTTTTAAAGGAAGTATATATTAACTCATTCTTAGTGGGACATTCAGTTGAAAGTTTTTTCCATTGATAATGCATATTCATGATATTCTTTACTGTTCAGAAACAAAGTACAATTTAACATTGTTGTTAACCTTTAGCTTTGAAATTCAACAGACTTGAAATCAAGAATTAGTCATGTCACTTCCTAAGTAAATTGCTAGGTAAATTTTGCTGTTTCCTAATCTAGATAAACCACATTTTTCTCACATGGAAAAGAACTATAATGATACCTCATTAAAAGTGCGTGCATGCTTAGTCACTTCAGTCGTGTCTGACTCTCTGCAATCCCATGGACTATGGCCAGCAGGCTCCTCTGTCCATGAGATTCTCTAGGCAAGAATACTGGAGTGGGTTGCCATTTCCTTCTCCAGGGATAAAGTATGAAGTGAGTGAAGTGAAGTCGCTCAGTCGTGTCCAGCTCTTTGCAACCCCATGGACTGCAGCCTACCAGGCTCCTCCGTCCATGGGATTCTCCAGGCAAGAGTACTGGAGTGGGTTGCCATTTCCTTCTCATTAAAAATACTATTAAAGAAAACACTACATGTAAAGCAAAAGGTAAGCATATAACAAATGCTATCATTTATATTATCTTTAAACTTCAGAAATTTGATTTAGTCAAAGGACAAGCTACATTTGTTTTCTCTTATACAACTCATTTTTTTAACAACAAAATAAAATATATTTCATTTCTCCAAACTCACCATTTCCTTCTTCCCAGACTATCCAAATGCTCAAATGTAATAGCCAGGGAATTACAGTATTTCTCTAAATCAGGGGTTAGCAAATAATTTATCTATAAAGTCCAGAAGTAAATATTTTAGACTTAGCTGGCCATGTGGTCAGTTGTAAGTACTCAGCTCTATCATTGTAACATAAAGGTAGCCACGGACAACATGTAAACCAAGAGTATGACTGTGTTTCAAACTTTATTTTCAAAAACAAGTTGTGGGTGTATTTGGCCTATAGGTCATACCTGGCTACTGCTGATATAAATTATTGATACCTAAGCAGTGATATCTACTGCTATTCAGCATATGCATAGCCACTTGTGCCTGTGAGCTCAGTCATTAAGTTGTGTCAGACTCTGCATGTAGCCCGCAAGGCACCTCTGTCCATGGGATTTTCCAGGCAAGAATACTGGAGTGAATTCCTATTTACTTCTCCCGAGAATCTTTCCAACCCAGGGATCAAAACCCAGTCTTCTGTGTTGGCAGGCATATTCTTTACCATTGTATTTATGCACAGACATTTAAAAATACTACATATGCTAATTATCTACTTAAAATGGATTATCTGCTTTTATCAGTTGACACTGTTGTATGAATTACTGTGTCTCTTTTTTAATGTAACTGTGGATTTAGAGTAAAGGATTCTTAGCACGGGAGGGATGCAATTAAAAAATGAATTATCTATTAATAAAATTATCCATATCAAGTGCATTCTTTCTAATCATGGTATAACTTCCTGTAATACTGGGCTAAATACTTCGTTCTCTCATTCTTTTATGGTTGGGCATTCAAACATTATCCTGTTTTGTTATATTGTTTAGATCCAAGAATTATAAATGCACCATCAAAGTTTAGACATATTTAAATTTTAATACGTTTTAAATATCTTATTGTGATCTAGGGCATTAATATGCAGAAAATGAGGACAGCCCACAGTGGCTTCAAAACTAACTGTTCACTGCTTATATCACATTGGTAAAGTGCTATGGGGACTATGGTATGGACCTAACAGAAGCAGAATATATTAAGAAGAGGTAGCAAGAATATACAGAAGAACTGTACAAAAAAGATCTTCATGACCCAGATAATCACGATGATGAGATCACTCACCTAGAGCAGGACATCTTGGAATGCGAAGTCAAGTGGTCCTCAGTAAGCATCTGTACGAACAAAGCTAGTGGAGGTGATAGAATTCCAGTTGAGCTATTTCAAATCCTGAAAGATGATGCTGTGAAAGTGCTGCACTCAATATACCAGCAAATTTGGAAACTCAGCAAAGGCCACAGGACTGGAAAAGGTCAGTTTTCATTCCAGTCCCTAAGAAAGGCAATGCCAAAGAATGCTCAAGCTACTGCACAATTGCACTCATCTAACACACTAGTAAAGTGATGCTCAAAATTCTCCAAGCGAGGCTTCAACAGTGCAGGAACCATGAACTTCCAGATGTTCAAGTTAGATCTAGAAAAGGCAGAGGAACCAGAGAGCAAATTGCCAACATCCTTTGGATCATCAAAAAAGTAAGAGAGCTTCAGAAAAAATCTCCTTCTGCTTTATTGATTATGCCAAAGCCTTTGATTGTGTGAATCACAAGAAACAGTGGAAAATTCTTAAAAAGATGGGAATACCAGCCCACCTGACCTGCCTCTTGAGAAATCTGTGTGCAGATCAGGCAGCACCAGTTAGAACTGGACATGAAACAACAGACTGGTTCCAGATAGGGTAAGGAGTACGTCAAGGCTGTATATTGTCACCTTGCTTATTAACTTGTATACAGAGTACATCATGAGAAACACTGGGGTGAATGAAGCACAATTTGGAATCAAGATTGCTGGGAAAATTATCAATAAACTCACATATGCAGATGACACCTGTCACCCTGCTTATTAACTTATATACAGAGTACATCATGAGAAACCCAGGGGTGAATGAAGCACAATTTTGAATCAAGATTGCTGGTAAAATTATCAATAAATTCAGATATGCAGATGACACCACCCTTATGGCAGAAAGCAAAGAAGAACCAAAGAGCCCCTTGATGAAAGTGACAGAGGAGAGTGAAAAAGCTTGGCATCTAGTCCCCTCACTTCCTGGCAAATAGATGGAGAAACAATAGAAACAGTGACAGACTTTATTTTTGTGCTCCAAAATCCCTGCTGATGGCAACTGCAGCCATGAAATTAAGATTCTTCTCCTTGGAAGGAAAGGTATGGTCAACCTAGACTGAATATTAAATTAAAAAGCAGAGGCATTGCTTTGCCAACAAAAGGTCCATCTACTCAAGGCTATGGTTTTTCCAGTAGTCATGTATGAATGTGAGAGCTGGACTCTAAAGAAAGCTGAACACCGAAGAATTGATGGTTTTGAACTGTGGTGTTGGAGAAGACTCTTGAGAGTCCCTTGGACTGCAAGAAGATCCAACCAATCCATCCTAAAGGAAATCAGTCCTGGGTGTTCACTGGAAGGACTGATATTGAAGCTGAAACTCCAATACTTTGGCCACCTGATGTGAAGAACTGACTCATTTGAAAAGAGTTAGTTGATGCTGGGAAAGATTGAAGGCAGGAAGAGAAGGGGATGACACAGGATGAGATGGCTAGGTAGAATCACCGACTCAATGGATATGAGCTTGAGTAAACACCGGGAGCTGGTGATGGACAGGGAGGCCTGGTGTGCTACAGTTCTTAGGGTCACAAAGAGACACGACTGAGCGACTGAACTGAACTGAACCGATGAGGTCTAAAAATAATAATACTCAAGAACTGTGGTCTCTAGAAAACTGCAAGTGGAATAAAGATTTAATATTTTTTTTCAAAGATCCATTGGATATTATTCATATTATGGATCTACAGAAATGAGAAAATATGCAGGATGAAAGTGGATTTTGGTAGGGTTACTTAGCCAAGACTTTTTGAAGCAGATGAGTTTTTATCTCCTTTTAGCAGGAGAAAAGGAGAAAGTACAGTTAGAAATCTGTAGTTCTCAAGTCTTATCTGTCAACTAAGTCAAAATCCTACCTTCCATTAAAAGTGCCTTCCACATACATTTTCTCAATATTTATGATAAATTTAATTTTGAAAAATTATTTATTACCATGAAGTAATTTCCTCCAGACTTTTTGAGCAAAGCTTTCATAGATAAATTTAATCTTAGTACAGTAGCCCTTTCTCCTAGGCTATATTCAGAGCTTCCACTCATTTAAAGCATATAATTTTTTATAAAAGATTGCAGCTATGAAATAGCCTCCCGTTATAAGCAAATCATAATGATGAAAAATATCACCTCTATTTTGGTACCTGTATGAAATTACCCGCAGTATTTCATATTGATGAAAAAGTGTACATTGACATTTAAATCTATTATATATTATGCCCCTTTCTATGTTTTTGATTTAGTAGTGTAAACCTTCATACAACTTTACTTTTTACTCTACATATTGTAATTATAGGGAATAAATTTTGTAGTATAAATTGGGCTCTTGGGGAATTTTTGTTATTGGAAACATCTTCTGGAGGAGAAAAAGTATTTTATATTCTTGTAACCACATAGAAAGATTCTATTTTTGATTGCTCTGTCTCTTAATAGACAAACCTCTTCAAAAAATAATAATATTATAGGCCCTTTGAGCCAAGCTAATATTGTACTCAGGACGACTGTGATTAAATCCAGGTTCTCAGTGTCATCTATAGTTATAACCCTAACAAGTCCTGCACAGTTGTTCCTTAAATGTCCAGATGAAAGACCTTTTTGGTTCTCCGCTGTTCTCTTCGTGGTGAAGAGGTCAGCTTCATCTTTAGATATAATCTTCTGTTTGGCAACACTAGTTATGTACATTTTGGGAATAGGTTTGTTTCTCTGTAGAATTCTTAGGGTCTGCCATTGACTAAAAGAAGAAAAAAATCATTTTCAATGGAAGCTGTGTTTGTGTGGAGAATAAAATAGGAGTTGGACTTCTATGTAGTTTTTTCTTTTTTTTTCCTTTGAGGTTTTTTCCTGACTCCTGCTTCTACTTTTTGAAGTAGCCTGTGAAAGTTTAATAGAGGTTTGTGAAATCCTTAAGGAATGCAAGCCTTTTTGTGTTCTGTTGTCGAAATAAAGAACTGATTCTCACTTGATGTCAGAAGTGCTATCTCTATTAATAAGTTGTCAACTGCTCCAAAATACATCTTTTTGAAGAACACTTTTGAATTGGAAAAATAGACTAGAGATATAAACAAAACAAAAAGTAGAACATTAGCCATGTTTGATTTTTCTACTTTTGCCTAGTAGCAATTCAACGCTAGGCAAAATTTATTTCTTTTAAACATACTTCTCCCAACTTCTTTTTTTCAATTTATAGAATTTACTTTTATTTAAGAAGTTTTGGGTTTACAGAAAATAATGAGCTTTACAAAAAGTTCTTGTGTATTTCCTTCTCCTTCCTGCCTCCCCCACCCCAATAGTTTCTCTCTTACTAACCTCTTGCATTAGTGTGGTACATTTGTTACAGCTGTTGAACTAATGTTAATATTAATATATTATAATAAACTACAGTCAGTAATTTACATTAAGGTTCAGTCTTCATGTTGTACAGTTTAATGGGTTTTGACAAATGCGCAATGTCAATATTACACAGACTAGATCTATTTTCCTATAAACACCTTGTGTTCCACCGGTACATCTTTCCCTCCCCAAATCCTGGCAGCTAGTGATCTTTTTTACCTTCACTAATTTTACCTTTTTCAATATGTCATATAGTTAAAACCATGTAGTATATAGTCTTTTCAAGCTGGTTTCTTTCACTAGGCAATATACATTTACGGCTCCTCAGTGTCTTTTCTTGGTTTGATAGGTCACTTATTTTATCATAGAATAGCATTTTATTGTAAGGATTTATCACAGTTTATCCATTCACCTACTGAAAGTCATTTTGGTTGCATCTAATTTTTGATAATTATAGTAAAACCACTATAACCATTTGTGTGTGGGATTTTGTGGATTTAGGTAAATACTTAACTAGTCTGATTGCTCAATTATGTGGTAAAACTATGCTTAGTTTTGTAAACAAAAACCTTGCCAAATTATCTTTCAAAGTGGCTGTATCATTTTGCAGTCCCACCAGCAAAGAATGAGAGTTCCTGTTGATCCATATCCTCACCATCATTTGGTGCTGTCATTGGTTCTGATTTTAGCCATTCTGTAGGTGTATGCATGCATGCGTGCTAAGTCGCTTCAGTCATGTCTGACTCTGTGCAACCCTATGGACAGCAGCCCACCATGCTCCGTAGTTTCATCTTATTATTTTAATGTGCAATTCCCTACTGACATATAGTATTGAGCATCATTTCATATGCTTATTTCCATCTGGATATCTTCTTTCATGAGTTGATTGTTCAGGCTGCCTGCCTACTTTTTAATTGTGTTGCCTGTTTTCTTATTATTGAGTTCCCAGAATTCTTGCAGATTTGAGGGATGCAAATCCTATTTTGCAGATATTTTCTTCTATTGTATGACTTGTCTTTTCATTTTCTTAACATTGTCTTTGCAAAGTAGACATAAAGTCAGGTTAAAAAAAACATTCATTATAAATTTTAATGAACTACAACATAAGTTTTTCTTCATGAATCATATGTTTGGTATTGTATCTAAAAATTCATTGCCAAACCTAAAGTCACCTTGATTTTCTACTCTCTTGTCTTCTAGAACATCGTTCTTTTGCATAAACAATTAAGCCATATGCAAATGAAAATAGTTTAATTTCTTGCTTTCTAATATAAAAGGTTTTTATTTTCTTGTCTAATTGCATTAACTAGGAGTTTCAGAATGATGTTCTATCAGAGATCTGGGAAGCTACATCCTTACCTTGTTCCTCATCTTAAGGAAAATCATCTAGTTTCTAACCACCAAATATGTTACTTTTAGTGTTTTTGGTGAATGTTCCTTGTGAAGTTGAGGAAGTTCCCTCTATTTAATATGGAACCTGCAAGGGGAGAATATGTTTTCTTGCTTTTTCCAACTTCTAAGGATTTCTATATTTCTTGGCTTTCTTCCATATTTAAAATGCATCACTCAAAACTCTACGTCCATTATTGCAGCTCATTTTTCTTAAATTAACCCTCTTACTTCTTTATAATAAACTGCTCTGTGATTATATTTGACTCACCCAGGTAATTCTGGTTAATTGTCTCATCTCAAGATCCTTAATTTAATCACACTTTAAAAGTTTCTTTTGCCACGTGAAGTAGCATATTTACAGCTTCTGGGATTAGAACGTAAAATATCTTTGGAAAGCCTTTGTCAACAAGAGTGAGCTTTTTTTGCTTCTATGTTTTCTCTTTAAGTCTTCCATATTCCTTTTAATTCAACTGAAATATTACTTCCATGGTGAAACATTCTCTGAACATTTAATAAGATGTATTTCCTCCTTCCTTTGTATACTTTTCTTGACTTATTTAAATTTTTGGACTCACATAAAACTTTCTTAATTCTTCTTGTTGTCCTTAGTGTTATTTCCTGTTAATCATCTTTCCTATAGCAATGTGATCTTGAAAATACTATTCATTCAACAAATATTCAATGTACCCTTTTTGTATGTCAAATCTTGTGTAGGTACTAAGAATATTATAGTTAGCAAAAGAGGCACATTTCTTATCTTTTTTTTGATGATAACATGTATTGCTTACATAGACAATAATTAAATTATGAATCCAAGCCCAGAATAGAAAAATATTTGGGGAAAAATTAAAAACTTATCTACTGTTGACTAGAAATGCAAACCTAAAAATTTCTACTTTTTCTAATTTAATTTTTATTGCTATATTTGATATATAATATTATGTTAGTTTCCAGCATCCAACAGTGATTCAACATTTTTAATATAATCAGCTTATAGTTGTTAGAAAATGAGGAATATATTCTCTGTGCTGTCCAATATATTCTTGCAGCTTGTTTATTGTGTACATAGAAGTTTGTACCACTTATTAACCTATTGGTTCTAGCCCCTCCACTCTTCCCTCTTCTCACTGGTAACTACTAGCATATTCTTTCTATCTGTGAGCCTGCTTTTTTTTTTTTTTCATTGCATTCATTATTGTGTTTTATAGACTCCACACATAAATAATATCATACAGAGTAATTCTTCTTTCTCTAATTCATTTCACTAAGCATAATACCCTCCATATTCAGCCATGTTGATGCAAATGATCAATTTTTAAATTAGTAAGTAGTATGCATTTTATCAATTCAGTTCAGTTCAGTCGCTCAGTCATGTCCGATTTTTTGTGACCCCATGAATTGCAGCATGCCAGGCCTTGCTCTCAGAGTCTACCCAGACCCATGTCCATCAATTTGGTGATGCCATTCAGCCATTTCATCCTCTGTCGTCCCCTTCTCCTCTTGTCCTTGATCCTTCCCAGCATTATGGTCTTTTCCAATGAGTCAACTCTTCGCATGAGGTGACCAAAGTACTGGAATTTCAGCTTCAACATCAGTCCTTTCAGTGAACACCCAGGACTGATCTCCTTTGGATGGACTGGTTGGATATCCTTGCAGTCCAAGGGACTCTGAAGAGTCTTCTCCAACACCACAGTTCAAAAGCATCAATTCTTCCGTGCTCAGCCTTCTTCACTGTCCAACTCTCACATCCATACATGACTACTGGAAAAACCATAGCTTTGACCAGATGGACCTTTGTTGGTAAAGTAATGTCTCTGCTTTTCAATATGCTATCTAGGTTGGTTATAACTTTCCTTCCAAGGAGTAAGCATCTTTTAATTTCATGGTTGCAATCACCATCTGCAGTGATTTTGGAGCCCAGAAAAATAAAATCTGACACTGTTTCCACTGTTTCCCCATCATTTCCCATGAAGTGATGGGACCAGATACCATGATCTTACTTTTCTGAACGTTGACTTTTAAGCCAACGTTTTCACTCTCCTCTTTCACCAAGAGGCTTTTTAGTTCCTCTTCACTTTCTGCCATAAGGGTGGTGTCATCTGCATATCTGAGGTTATTGATATTTCTCCCCACAATCTTGATTCCAGCTTGTGCTTCTTCCAGCCCAGCATTTCTCATGATATACTCTGCAAACAAGTTAAATAAGCAAGGTGACAATATACAGCCTTGATGTACTCCTTTTCCTATTTGGACCCAGTCTGTTGTTCCATGTCCAGTTCTAACTGTTGCTTCCTGACCTGCAGACAGGTTTCTCAATGCATTGTATATATATATATATATGTATGTATGTAAATATATGCATGTATACATACATATATATATGCACCTACATATATATGTGTGTATATATATATACACATACATATGTATACATATACATCATCTTCTTTATCCATTCCTATGTTTATTGGCCTTTAGGTTGCTCCCATATCTTGGTTATTATAAATAATGCTGCTGTGAACACTGAAGTGCATGCATCTTTTTGGATTAATGTTTTTGTTTTCTTTTAGAGTAAAATTACTGGATAATATGGTAATTCTTTTAGTTGTTTGAGTAACCTTGATATTGTTTTCCACAGTGACTGTACCAATTTACATTAACAATACCAACAGTGTACAACATTCTATTTTCTCCACATCCTCATCAACATTTATTATTTGTTTTCTTTTCTATGATAGCCACTTACAGGTGCAAGGTGATATCTCATTGTGGTTTTGATTTGCATTTATCTGATTAGTGATGTTGAGCATTTTTTTTTTTGTACCTGTTGATTATCTGTATGTCTTCTTTGAAAGACTATTCTGGTGTTCTGCCCATTTATAATAAGATGATTTGCTTTTGTTTGGTATTGAATTGTATGAGCTGTTTATTCATTTTGGATATTGTTATTGTTGGCTCTATCATTTGCAAAATATTTTCTCCCATTGAGTAAGTTGTCTTTTTATTTATTGATGGTTTAATTTGATTTACAAAAGGTTTCAAGTTTAATTCAGTGTTTAGTACATTTACATTAAAATATTTATTGATATGCATATACTTATTGCTATTATGTTAATTATTTTCTGGTTATTTTTGTAGTTCTTTATGTCCCTTTACTCTTTCTTTCTCTTCCCTTATAATTTTTAATGTTATATATATATATATGTTATATATATATATATTTATAATGTTATATATATAATGCTTAATGCTATTTTTAATGTTATGCTTGGGTTTCTTTCTCATTTTTTGTGTGTATCAATTATAGATTTCTGGCTTGTGGTTACCATAAGGTTTATATATAGTTATCTATCTATCTATCTATGAATGATTAAATTGCTGATTTCTTAATTTCAGATACATTTTAACAACTCTTTGTTTTTACTCTCTTCCCCTCATGATTACTGCTTTTGATAGGTTTGTGCAAGATTGATTTATTCCCTTTACTGTGTATTTGTCTTTATCAATTAGTTTTTAAAATCAGGTCCCATTTATTTATTTTGGCTTTTTTTTCCTTTGCCTTGAGACAGATCCAAAATATATTGCTATGATTTATGTCAAAAGGTGTTATGCCTTTGTTCTCTTTAAGAAGTTTTATGGATTCTTGTCTTACATTTAGGTCTTTAATCCATTTTGAGTTTGTTTTTGTATAAGTGTGGAAAGATGTTTTAATTTCAATTCTTTCCATGCAGCTGTCCAGTTTTCCCAGCACTGCTTATTGAAAAGACTATCTTTTCTACATTGTATATTCTTGCTTCCTTTGTCATGGATTAAATGACTATAAGTATGTGAGTTCCAGGTCTCCTTGTTCTGTTCCATTCATCAGTGGGTCTGTTTTTATGCCAGTACCATAGTGTTTTGATTACTGTTGCTTTGTAGTGCAGTCTGAAGTCAGGATGATTGATGCTTTTATCTCTGCTCTTTTCCCTCAGGATTGTTTTGGCTATTTGCTGTCTTTAGTGTTTCTAACAAATTTTATGATTTGGGAGCATCCCAAAGCTTGTGTTGGTCTGCTGGTGTTGGGGATGGGACCCAACCAGATATAGACTGGTCTGGTCTTCTGATGGGTGGACTAGGTCCTACCACAGCATGCTGTGGGGCTCCAGTTGTCCTGGGGTTAATGTCAACTTGCTGGTGGGTGAGGCTGGTCCTGAAGCTAGAGCAGGCTTGCTGGTATGTGTGACCAGGGTCTAGGGGATCCTGGGGTGGGGCCTGCCCATGAAGGGAAACCCTTGGTCCTAGGGTCTCTGGTTGCTAGGTCTGACCTAGTGCCTGTGCACCTGTCTGTGGAGCCATGTCCTTTGGTGGGCAGAGCTGTGTCCAGGGGTGGCTTTAATCTCAGAGAGTCTTGTGGCAGCCTGTCAGATGCTGGGTGGGGCTGTGCCCCTGCACACTTAGTTACTTGGCCTGAGACATCCCTGTACTGGTGCCTCCAGGCTTGTGTGGTGAGGGAATGGATGCTGAAGCTAATAAACTATATGTTCTCAGTTCAGTTCAGTCACTCAGCCGTGTCTGATTCTGCAACCCCATGGACTGTGGCACGTGGGGCTTCCCTGTCCATCACCAATTCACAGAGCTTGCTCAAACTCATGTCCATCAAGTTGGTGATGACATGAATAAGCTATATGGAGGACTACACAATGGTGCTTGTCAGTACTGTGTGCATGTGGTAGAATAAGCTCACAATAATGACTATTGCCAGTGTCTGAGTCCTCCAGGTGAGCTGCAATCATCTCCTGCCTCCCCAAGAGCTTCGCCAAGATGAACTGGTAGGTCTGACTCAGACTTCTTTCAAATTACTGCTTCTTCCTTGAGTCCTGGAATGTGTGAGATTTTGTGTGTGCACTTTAAGTGGAGTATCTATTTCCCTTAGGTAGTCTGAGACGCCCTAAAGTAGACCCTGCTGGCCTTCAAAGCCAAATATTCTAGGATCTCATCTTCTTAGCACAGGAATCTCAGGTGGGAGAGTCTGATATGGGGCTCAGACCCCACACTCCTTGGGGAGAATCTCTGCAGTTGTAATTATTCTCCGATTTGTTGGTCACTTGAACTGTGGTGTTGGAGAAGACTCTTGAGAGTTCCTTGGACTGCAAGAAGATCCAACCAGTCCATCCTAAAGGAGATCAGTCTTGGGTGTTCATTGGAAGGACTGATGTTGAAGCTGAAACTGCAATACTTTGGCCACTTCATGCCAACAGTTGACTCATTGGAAAAGACCCTGATGCTGGGAAGGACTGGGGGCAGGAGAAGGGAATGACAGAGGATGAGATGGTTGGATGGCCTCACCAACTCGATGGACATGGGTTTGTGTAGACTCCAGAAGTTGGGGATGGATAGGGAGGTCTGGCGTGCTGATTCATGGGATTGAAAAGAGTCGGACACGACTGAGCGACTGAAGTGAACTGAACTGAGCTGAACACCTGGGGGTATGGGTCTTGACTGTAGTGATACTCTGCCCCTCCTTCCTGCCTTGTTTGGCTCCATCTTTGTATCTTTAGTTGTAGAGTATCTATCTTTTGTTATAGAGTATCTATCTTTTCTGGTAGGTTCCTGTCTTTTTCTCCTCTGGTTGCTCTGTAAAAATTTGTAATTTGGGTGTGTGTGTAAGAGGAGATGCTCTCAGAATCTTTCTGCTCTGCCATGTTGAGAATTCTACCTCAATGTATTTTTGTAAGTTAATAGAGCTTGTAAGTCACAAAAATAACTATAATATGGGATAGACTTAATGGAGATAATATTATATGAGTTTAATAGTGGAAGTGAGCTGGTCTGGTGAAGGCAGGAGTTGTGGTAGTGATGATAATGGTGGAAACTGGGAACAGCTTAGACTTTACAAGTATATTAAAGTAATAGTTCAAGTTCAGGTGATGTTTCAAGCAGAGAGAGCAGTTTATATGGAGGGGTTGAGAAAGGAAAAATTGCTGAAGGGACTTAAAGAAGATCAGAGTGACAAAGTATGGAGAAACAGAATGGAATGGAATGGGACTTCAGAAGCAGGCAAGAGCTGGCTCTCAAATGGCTTTTTAAGTCATTTTACTGGTTCTCATTTGTAAATAACTGGTTTTCAATAGTGATTGACATGATTATATCTAGGCTTGAAAAGAAATCACCATATTTCTCTTTTAAAAATACTTGATAATTCCTTTTAGTCTATCCTACAGTAATTTTTTGTACTACCTTCTGTATATCCCTACTGGTTAAGAAGAGTTTTGTCATGATCTCCTGCTGGCAGTCTATTTAGTATAAGAATGCAGCTTTTCAAATTTCTTAGAAGAAAAATTCATTGAACATGCGTTTTCAAGTTGTAGGGGAGGAGAGTGTTAGATGTTTTACTTCCTGTGGAAACCTCTCTTGCACCACTTGTTACTTTTTGTGTCAAAGGTAACAGTTTCCAGTTTTCCCAAACAGGCCGCAAAGAGGTCAGAAAAGGTGCTTCCCTCATGTTTGTAAACTGAATTACCAGGAACCTAGTAGGTGTTGAATGCATTTAAATTAAACGGATATATTTAGTTCAATTAAAAATGTTAAAGACTATTTTCTTACACTTAATGCAGTGAACTATAACATTTCACACAGAGAAATGGAATTTTACCAAGAAGAATTGAGGCATTTGTTCTCCTTTTTATTGCCATGGTAACAATGTACTTCCCAGTGTGTCCTCATAATATTCACCAATTTCCCACATTTCTGTCTTAAAAATAGGAAGAAAACACACTGTCCATCTGGAAAGAAAAGAAAATAATGATGATAAAATTAAATATAATTTGAAATAACATATGCAGTCATTTTCACTGGGTGCCACCATATTCAAAATAATAAAAGATGTATTTTATACTATAATATCATCAGTCTGAAAACTCATGGGAAAATTCATGACATCCCACATGTATTTACCATTCAACATGATGATTTTGAGGTTTTATGATTATATTTCTGTAAGAAATCATGGTAACTTAGGTAATGGCCTTTTCTGACAATCTCACAAACCTCAGTTTATCTGTAGGTGGTGAGAATCTTTTATACTATCCTGCCTCACTAATTGTGCCAGACCAACACAACTGTTGTTTTCTTCAGGACACTTCCACCAAAAATTATGTTAATTTTAGCATGTTTTTTGTATCTAATGTGTTATGTGTCTGATTTGAAAATCTACTTCTCATTTTAATAACATGCATAGCAGGAGGAACAAGTAAATTTAGGATATGTAAGAGATTGATCTGGCACTATATTTAGCAAAGAGAAAAAAAATACAAGTGTCCGTTGGAGTAGTAAAGAATAGGAATGAATGTTTGTTAATTGTGTATGTATGTATATATATATTTTCATACATGTATAGATGTCTATACATAAGCATATGAATTAGGTTACACTTGTATATATATGCATAGAATGACAAACATACAGATTGCATAAGCATAATGAATTAAGCATAATCCACATAAACAATTATCCACTTTGCCCATAGGACAGATATTTTCCTATTTCAATGAAAGCAAAAAAAAAGAAAGAGCAATTATTATGTGTTTGTTTATATAGTATAATAAAGAGTAACTTCTCTTAATAACTACTGTCTCAGATTCATTGACTAACCAAATTCAAAGCAAGGTCTAAGTATATAGCAGATAGCCCAACAATTATAGAGCCAGGAATAGTGCATTTGACCTTGTGCAAGTTTCCTAACTGTTCCTATATAAAGTATGGATAATGATGATATGTGCTACCTTGTAGCATTAGTTGTTATGAGGATGAATTGAAAAAGTGTTTATATGGTTATCAGAGGATGCTATTCCACTCAAAATTAAGATTAAAAAACAAAAGGATTGAGTTATTTGAGAATAAATTGTAATCTCGAGTATCTCTGTGGTTTTGATTTGATATCATTTTTAATATAAACAAAAAAGGAAGTTGTATGCCTGGTCCATGTCAGGACTGAGATATGAACTCAGTTCTTTTAAGTGCAATGAACACAGATCTTATCAAAATGCCACAGCAGCTGACTAAAAATTATATTTGGAAAGAGTTCCTCCCTTATGAACAATTTAAAGTACATTAAATTAGCCTCTGTTAGCAAAGATATATTCCAAGGTAAATGGACATAGGGAGAGTATGATGGGAAGTTGTATCAAGAAAATTCTACATTACAAGGACAAAGTCTGGAGGGCAACTATGATATCAATTATTGGGTTCGATCCCAGGGTCGGGAAGATCACCTTGAAAAGAAAATGTCAATCCACTCCAGTATTGCTCCTGGAATAATCCCAAGGACAAAGGACCTAGCAGGTTACCACTCATTGGGTCACAAAGACTAGGATACAACTGAGTGACTGAACACACACACAGTCCAAGAACTATACTTGTTTAATTAATGTTGCTGTTCAGTAACTAAGCACATATGTATTTAAATATTATTGCATATAATTAATATAATTATTGATATTATTAATATTGTCTATAGTAATAAAATTAGTGACAGAGTGTATATATATATATATATATACATATATACTTATGTTTGTATATCTGTTTGCTGATTGAATTTTGATAAATATTCAGTTAAATCTTCCCAGTATGTTGTTCTTTATTGATCAGATGATTAGATATCTGTCAAATTTTTGCATCAACATGGAACTATTAAATATGTTTTTCCCTATCCTTGAATATCCCTTAGAATAAGCAAAGGAATATATAAAATAATATATTAATAGTAACATAAGAAAGCATGACATTCAGCTAATATTTACTAGCACTAAATAACTGTTCTGTCTATACCTTTAAATTCCCTGTGTATTAACAGTAACATAATTGTGAAGGAAATGCACAGGCGCGCCTGCACGCACACACACATACACGCACACAGGTAATGACTGACATTCTTACCACCATTTTCAAAAAGATTTTGAGCAGGACATTAGCCCAAACATAATTAAAAAAGAACAAATTCCAAACTCATTAGGGAGAGAAATTACCTATGGAGCTGGAGTTGATCTGGTATATCCAGCAAAATTGGGTATAGCAACTTGAATAATGATCCGGAAGACCAACAGGGTGATTGATAGACTTCTATAAACCCAGGGGGCTTGTATAGGATTCCTTCGCTCTCTGTCTGGAGTTGCAGCAACTGGCATGGTTCCTTTAATCCGCAGCTGAAGTGTATCAGAATATATGAGGAATTAATGTGGATTTTTCTTCCTCTTCTCACCAGCAGTTTTATAAAAATAGGAAAAACATACTATTAAACATACACATTAAACAATTTTGCTGTACTTAATAATTATCCATTTCCTCTGTGATTTGTTTACATATTATCTATGACTCCTCGTCAGCTTAGTGAGTTTTCTTTTGTTCTGCTAAATGGGCACTTAAATAGTTGTTCATAGCATCTATTGGCCTATTCTTTACACTTCTCTTTATCATTCTTGCTTTAAGATTAAATAGTCCTTTTCTCTTACTAGCAACTTGGTTATCCGGAAGTCATGTGTGGAGTGGGTAGGTGAGCATACCTGGACTGACTTTGCTGCTCTATGACTTAACAGTTGGATGAACTGGATCAACCTTGGCCAAACTACCCTTTCTGCAGGTTCTCACTTGTGAAATAATAATAAAACCACACAGGATTGAAATGAAGATAATACTGCAAGCAAATCCCCTAAAACACTGTAAGTACCCAGAAGGGCTAATTCCTTCTGTGTCCATTTTTTCATGGGTATAGCTATTTTCATGACTATGTTTTTATTTTATTTTTCTTCTTTATAACAATGAGTGGGGAAAGAAAGCTTACATTTACACCCTATTTACACATGAAGAAACATTTGCCCAAATTCACTTAGCTAGAAAGACCTAGAAACAGTAATCTTTAGAGCATAATCATAATAATCTAGTAATCTTATAATTTATAGAATTTTAGATTAATAAAAAGGATAGATGATTTTGGTACTGACTGCAGTGGCCAAGCACTTAATTTCCATTTTTTAAAATATAATCCCCTCTCCTGCACAGTCTTAAAATGTACCTGTTTAAGATTAAATTTAGACTCATGAAAGCTAATTAACTAGCCACTGTTCACCCAGCTGGTATGTGGTAAATTTCAGATTAAAATCCAGAAAATAGTAACCTTAAAATCTATACTCTCTTTTATTGTGCTGACTTCCATGCTTGGAGAGACCTTTGGGAAAATTTATGTTAACCTTCTCTCTTAGAAGAAGTTTGGTTTAAGAAGCAACTTATACAAGGCAAAGCCAAAATTAGTCTTCTCAAACTTGGTCTCATATATGTTCATTAGATTTTTTAAACCTTTGTTTGACTTGTTGTTTTATTTTAAACACATTTTCGTATTTAAAATATTATCCTTTGTCTCTCAGTCTCCCATTATTTTTGAGTCTACACATTCTTAGGTCACACTTTATATCAAGAAGAGACCATAGGGTTTTAGCCTTCAGTTGATGTCTAGTGTGGTATTTGGTAACATGTTTCTCAGCATTTTCATCTCTTCATATTGGTCAATATTGTGAAGAATGCAAGTGAATAATTTTAAAGTATCTGGCAGATATTAGGTGACAAAATGATCATAACTGCTTATATATAGCCTTGAGAGAACCACTTACAGTTACTTCAAGTATAGCATACAAAGAAATATAATGATTATCTTAAAGATGTATGTATATAATTTATCCTTTTTTTTTTTTTTTTTACCAGAGAGTCTGTATTTGTCAGGGAGTCTGTATTTTTAGTTGCCCTTGTAAAAGTACCCTAATTCTTTCCTTCTGTGTTTTTTCTTTTTTGAATTTCAAAAAATTCTCCACCTTTTCAAATCATCTACTCTTTAGCCTGATTGCCTTAGGAATCCTCTAGTTCTTCAAAATTATAACCAAGAAGTTTTAAATATGGCCTTCTTCTCAGATATATGAGATATAGTTGTCATAATTACTCACTTTTGACAAGATGACACATTTTGCCATCATAATAGAACTGAGAATTCTTAGTTCTGTCAATATAAAAGGAGTGCTGAAATGTCCATTGTTTATACCAGGCCTGAAATGGAAGAAACTGAACACATTAACAAGCTTATAATTGATTTTAGGATCAATGTCTTCCTTGATAATCTCTCTTCCTTTATGATACAACCTTGTAAAAATATAGCCAGCCGTAAGTAGAATGCACGTTTTGTCTGAGTAGTCTGTCATTGAAGTCAGAAGCTATCAGCATTGCTTTGTAAATTAAGCAACTCAAGACTTACACACCATCCCTACTGTAAAGGCAACTCTTGCAGCATTTTTATCCCCTTCTCCCTTTCACTCTCCTGGTATATAATTAACCCTTCCATAAACTCTACTACATAAAGTATCTCACACAATATGGCTTTTAAAACTAATGATAAAATATAAACCAACATGCTGAGGACTCAGTTAATACCGTCTTTTCCTCTGCCTTCTATAATGTTTAATACAATAATGATTTCAGTAGCACATGCTCCAATCCCCACCCCACCCCACACACAGAGTGAGGGTAAGAATTAAGACTAAGTACTGTTCCTCTAGAATGAGTCTTGCTCAGGATATGAGTTCAGTACATGCTGACTTCAGAGAGGAAATTTAGGTATTACTGTTCCTGTTTTACAAGCAAGGAGGAGAATTTTGATGTCAGTTTGAACTGGATTTTTGGCACTGACACAGTGAATAGTTATTTTTGCAATAAAATTAATTTGCCAACTATTTATTAGAAAATTCATCAAGCTACTTTTGCATATAAATGCACATACTTGTTCATCATAGCACTGAGTGTGTATCAGAGAAGTCAATTTTGACTCTTTCCAGAGTGCTCTTATTTAAATGGATATGCAATATCATTATTGCTGTAATCAGCAATGCTTTTTTATTTTTTTCCTCCACAATGGTTTCAGTCTCCTTCCTTCAGATTCTTTGTGCTCTTGATATTGTCTAGCATCCCTCTGGAGTAAGGGTGCAGTCATTGCACATTCTGTGGAGAAGATGTAAGCTGTGGACATATGAAAGCTACTGCTGTGTTTTATCTGGCTTCATAGAGATAAGCACTCTAAGGTCAAGTTATGTTTTTATGCTCCTGTGCTCTTTATTAATTGCTTTAAATTATGATAACAAATCAAAACACAGGAGTCCTTCAAATTTATTTCCTAATTATAATGTGTGTGTGTGTGTACACATGTAATATCTCAGAAGGCAAAAAAAAATGTAATATAAAGAGAATTTAGAGACAAGAAATGTGAAAGGAAGCATAGTGGTATTTTTTTTTTTTTTGATAGAGTGGTATTTGTTCAAGTATGTTTTATGGCCATGTTGAATGCAGTTTAAAGAGAAAAAAATCCAAAATCCAGAAACAATTCGTTCACCACCTTAAATAAATCTGAAATGTAAGGCTAATTTTTATTTTCACAGAAATAGCATTACTCATATAGTTAATGATAACTATGCCCTCTAAAGCCGTGGGTTCCCAACCTCTGGGATCTAATGTCTGATGATCTGAGGTGGATCATAATAGATGTCATCATAATAGAAATAAAGTGCGTAATAAATATAATGCACTTGAATCATCCCCAAACCATCTCCCACCCCCCTGGCCCATGGGAAAATTTTCCTCCATGAAACCAGTCCCAGGTGCTAAAGTGATTGGGGACCGCTGCTAAGGTTATATATGTCTTTTCCAGGACCACATTGGTTTGATATTTGCAAATATCTAGCTAATAGGATACAGTTTGTATCACCTAATATATTTTTATGCTACTGTAAGCATTATTAAATTTGTAATTTTTTTATGCTGTGCTGCATACTATCCCCAATACTCAAAAATGGACCCATGACTGAAATATGGTTCACTGAAGCATGAAAAGTGATAGAAAGAGTTATATAAACACTACAACCCCAAATAACATCATAAACAAAGAGTGAAATGGTCTCCAGTGTTGAATGTAAAATGAAAATCTGTATATGCTGGGCCACATAAATGTGTAAGTGGCAGGATTTCACATAGGCAGCCGGAAAAGAAAAGTGAAAATAGGAAATACATTTATGAATATCTTTAAAAAATTGAATTGTATTTGACTGGAGATTAATCTACTACTATTCCCCAGTTTATTTTCCATTGTAAAACCTTGTCAAATAGGGGCATAAGTGTCTGGCAAGACCATTTCTTTAAGGATTAATTGATGTGTTTCCCCTGTTCCCTTGTGAAGTATCCAGCTTATAGCCTGAGAAATATTCCACTCTCCTCGACTGCATGAGTAAGTAAAATCACCCACTTTAGAACCATCCACTTAAAGTCTTGCATGATATAGATAGAGAAGGAAAGAGAGAAGAAAGGGAAGAAACTGGGGCAGGAGATGAAATAAAGGAAGGAGCAGGCACTGAAGGGGGAGAGAATGGAAGCAGGAAAGGAAGGGCTAGTCTTGTCTGAGGAGTAGACAGAAAACACTTTCACTATTAGGCACCAGAAGACTGCATAGATCCTAGATAACTGGAGTGATTTTTTTCCAATCGTGAGGTCCCGACACTGAAGCCATTTGATCTGAACACTCAGTTGCAATATAACTGTCCTATAACCTAAAGAGTCTGCCTTGATTTTATCTACTCTTAAATGTTACCTTACCTGTGACTAACCACCCTCCTAGACTGGGACACTTTCTGTACCCCCTTATCAGAGGGAGACTTAGACACGAGTTGTCTAGTGGACTGATGGTGGCGGTGATGCTCACTGATTGCAGGAGTGGAAGAAGGAAGGATTGGGAATAATAAGTTGGAAACTGTCATTGATTCTTTTATTTTTGATCCAGTAAACTAAGGAAGATTTTTAAAAATAATATGCAAAAAATAGCATGCTTAAATAATTTCCATGCAGTAAAAGTGAATAAGTTTTTGCTAAAGGTACAGACAACACCAAAAGTTGGGGAAGCATTTAAGCTTTTACATTTTATTTGCAATATTAATGACAAATATTACAAAGAGTAAATGAAGAAGTTATTGTCAGAAATCTTTTCTTGAATGATATTTTAAGATGATGCATAATATTAACTATGTATTAAAGGGAGAAAAAGAATTACTATACAGTAGGTGTCTGTAGATATTTTGATAACGAGTTCATTGAAGCCAACTGTGCAAATTAATGAAAAAATTCTTGGCCCAAGCACTGTACAGATATGAGAGAATCAGAGTTGATGACTTTTTATTCTGTTTATCAATGAGGAACTCATGGTATAGGAGAAGAAATTTTTTATTTCTTTACCATTTATTTTGTGACTTTGGTTTTTGTATCTGTGGTCTTGTAAGGAGAGTTCAGAGGAGGGTAGAGGATTACTTTGTGGATCAGTTTGAGTGCCTTTTAATAGTAATCTGCATACCACTGCATTCATAGTAAGTATTTTGTGAACATTAATATGATTCCTGGCTTTGATTTCATATATCAAGAAACAGTAAAAATGTTAATTCACTGTCAGTGTCACCACCAAATTTTTTGCTTAGTGAAGAAGTGGGCAGCTCTGTCTACATACCACTATTATCCCTAAATAATATTCACATATTTCAAATAATTTCCTTTCTAGTATATCAGCCATATGTATTATGTTAAATAACCCAAGTCTGTCCTTCAGAGATGAAATGACAAAATATTTAATTTTGAAGATCAAACATTAAGATTTCTCAAATTGATTGTGTATCAAATTCCTTACCTTTGATATTTTGATTAACTTCCTATTGGTTATTACATTTTTCATTTGTTGAGATATGTCAAGAGATAATATGAAGTGAAATTAAAAATTATATTAAAATATAGTAAGAAAACATGCCAAAAAGAATTCTGGAAATGAAGCTAACAGAGTGAAATAGAAACATATCCATTTATCATCAAAGACATAGGATATTTAAGCATTTCTCTCATCTTTAAAATTAATTTAGAAAATTAATATTTTAAAATTGATTAGTCCTTAGCTAATGCAATAGCCATATTTAAACTAGGAGTACTTTTAATATTAAGTCTTAATGCTGACTTCTTATCCACTAATTTCCTGTCTTACTGAAGGCTCCTCATGCTTGTATGTGTGTGATCAGTGGATTCAGCATTGAACAAGTTTAGGCTAGTTTTGGTGAAGTTTATCATAGGGAATAAGTTGGTGTAGAATAAGATGTTTATGTGTAGAAGAATCACAATACAGCATGGTATTTTAAAGCTACTTTGTTAAGTATAACTCAAAAAGATATATGATCAGAGAAAATGTCATTGTTTTTTTAATGGCTGATTATTTTTACATCATATTGTGTGTTAATTAAGCCTTGTTTTTAGTTTACAGTTTAACAGAACTTGGAAAAATAAGGAAGTGACATTTGTATTATTTATTTCCACTTTTAACTTACAGATTGTGAAATATTTTCACTTAGTTAATTTCTCAAGAAAAGATAAGTTTTCTAATTGTTGTAGAATGATAGTGTAACAAATTGTGATATTAGGTAAAGAGCAGCTTTATTAAAAAGTACAACTGAAATAGAAGGAAGGGCACTGTTACCATAGGATGAGGGAGATTCATTGTCAGCTTCACCATGTGTTTAAACCTAATGAATATCATTCATTGCTGAATAACTCAGAGGGAATGATAAGTCAGAGTTGGGAAAAGTAGCTTTTAGAAGTAGGCTCCAGAGAACTCTGGTTGACATTTGTCCTGTAAAAGTAATTAAACCATCTACTGAGAGATAGTAGCAAATGTTTGTTGTGTTATATAAAGGCATCTTAAAAGATAGATTTTTAAAATAAAAATGAGAATGTTAATATGAAAGATTGTATTAAAGTAAAAAGTCAGAGATTGTACCCTAGAAAGTATTCAGTCTAGTGAATTCTAAGAACTTGATGGATGAAAATCTTTCAATTATGCACAAGCACTTGTTGAATTTCTTGAAGCTAATAAGTTGTAGAGCCAACCAAGACAGATGTGTCATGGTGGGGAGTTCTGACAAAATGTGGTCCACTGGAGAAGGGAATGGCAAACCACTTCAGTATTCTTGCCTTGAGAATCCCATAAACAGTATGAAAAGGCAAAAAGTAGGATACTGAAAGATAAACTCCCCAGGTCAGTAGGTGCCCAATATGCTACTGGAGAACAGTGGAGAAATAACTCCAGAAAGAATGAAGAGACAGAGCCAAAGCAAAAACAACATCCAGTTGTGGATGTAACTGGTGATGGAAGTAAAGTCTGATGCTATAAAGAGCAATATTGCATAGGAACCTGGAATGTTAGGTCCATGAATCAAGGCAAATTTGAAGTGGTAAAACAGGATATAGCAAGTGTTAACACTGACATTTTAGGAATCAGTGAACTAAAATGGACTGGCAAGGGTGAGTTTAACTCAGAGGACCCATTAAATCTACTACAGTGGTCAAGAATCCCTTATAAGAAAGGGAGTAGCCCATATAGTCAACAAAAGTGTCCGAAATACAGTACTCTTGGATGCAATCTCAAAAATGACAGAATGATCTCTGTTCATTTCCAAGGCAAACCATTCAATATCACAGTAATCCAAGTCTTTGCTCCAACTAGTAATGCTGAAGAAGCTGAAGTTGAACGGTGCTATGAAGACCTATAAGACCTTCTAGAACTAACACATAAAAGAGATGTCCTTTTTCATTATAGGGGACTGGAATGCAAAAGTAGTATGTCAAGAGTTACTGAAAGTAACAGGCAAATTTGGCCTTTGAATACAAAACAAAGCAGATCAAAGGCTAACAGTTTTGCCAAGAAAACACACTAGTGATAGCAAACACCCGCTTCCAATAACACAAAAGAAGGCTCTACAAATGGACATCACCAGATATGAATACTGAAATCAGATTGATTATGTTCTTTGCAGAAAAAGAGGGAGAAGCATTATATAGTCAGCAAAAACAAGACTGGGGGTTCACTGTGGCTCACATAATGATTTCCTTACTGCCAAATGCAGACTTAAGATGAAGCAAGTAGGGAAAATCACTAGACCATTCAGGTATGACCTAAATCAAAACCCTTACGAATACACAGTGGAAGTGACAAATAAATTCAAGGGAAGAGATCTGATACAGTGCCTGAAGAATTATGGACGGAGCTTCCTGATATTGTACAGGAAGCAATGATCAAGACCATTCCCAAAAAAAGAAATGCAAAGAGGCAAAATGATTGTCTGAGGAGGCTTTACAAATAGCTGAGAAAAGAAAAGATGTGAAAGGCAAAGGAGAAAAGGAAAGATATACACATTTGATGCAGAATTCCAAAGAATAGCAGGGAGATATAAGAAAGCCTTCCTCAGTGATCAATGCAAAGAAATAGAGGGAAAAAATAGAATGAGAAAGACTAGAGAGCTCTTCAAGAAAATTAGAGATACCAAGGGAACATTTTATACAAAGATGGGCACAATAAAGGACAGAAATGGCATGGATATAACAGAGGCAGAAGATATTAAGAAGAGGTGGCAAGAATGCACAGAAGAACTATACATGAAAGATCTCTATGACCCAGATAACCACAATGGTGTGATCATTCATTGAGAGCCAGACTAGAATGTAAAGGTGAAGTCAAGTGGTCCTTAGGAAGCATCATTACAAACAAAATTAGTGGAGGTGATGGAATTCCAGCAGAGTTATTTCAAATCCTAAAAGAGAATGCTGTGAAAGTGCTGCACTCAATATGCCAGTAAATTTGGAAAACTCAGCAGTGGCCACAGTATTGAAAAAGGTCAGTTTTTATTCCAATTCCTAAGAATGGCAATTTAAAGAATGTTAAAACTACCACACAACTGCACTCATCTCACAGGCTAGCAAAGTAATGCTCAAATTTCTCCAAGCCAGGCTTCAAGATTACATGAACTGTGAACTTCCAGATGTTCAAGCTGGATTCAGAAAAGGCAGAAGAACCAGAGATCAAATTGCCAAATCTGCTGGATCATCAAATAAGTGAGAGAGTTCCAGAAATGCATATACTTCTGCTTTATTGACTATGTAAAAGCCTTTGACTGTATGGATCACAACAAACTGTGGAAAATTCTGAAAGCATAGGAATACCAGACCACCTGACCTGTCTCTTGAGAAATCTGCATGCAGGTCAAGAAGCAACAGTTAGAACTGGACATGGAACAACAGACTTGTCCCAAATTTGAACAGGAGTACATCAAGGCTGTATGTTGTCACCCTGCTTGTTTAACTTATATGCAGAGTATATCATGAGAAATGCTGGGCTGGATGAATATAAGTTGGAATCAAGATTGCCAGGAGAAATATCAATAACATCAGATATGCAGATGACACCATCCTTAAGGCAGAAAGTGAAGAAGAACCAAAGAGTCTCTTGATGAAAGTGAAAGAGGAGAGTGAAAAAGTTGGCTTAAAACTGAACAATCAGAAAACTAAGCTCATGGCATCCAGTCCTATTACTTTTGGCAAATAGATGGGGAAACAATGGAAACAGTGACAGAATTTATTTTTGAGAGCCCCAAATGACTGAAGCTGGTGACTGCAGCCATGAAATTCAAAGATGCTTGCTCTTTGAAAGAAAAGCTATGACCAAACTAGACATCATATTAAAAAGCACAGACTTTACTTTGTCAACAAAGGTCCATCTAGTCAAGGCTATGGCTTTTCCAGTGGTCATGTATGGATGTGAGAGTTGGATTATAAAGAAAGCTGAGCACTGAAAAATTGATGCTTTTGAACTGTGGTGTTGGAGAAGATTCTTGAGAGTCCTCTGGACTACAGGGAGATCTAACCAGTCCATCCTAAAGGAAATCCATCCTGAATATTCAGCTTGTGATTCTTCTAGCATGGAATTTTGTACAATGTTCTCCCACATAAATTAAATAGGCAGGGTGATGACATACTCCCTGTAATACTGTTTTCCCATTTTGAACTAATCACTTGCTCCATGTCTAGTCTAACTGTTGCCTATTGACCCACAGACAGGCTCTCAGGAGACAGGTAAGGTGGTCTAGTATTCCCCTCTTTTCAAGAATTTTCCAGTTTGTTGTGATCTACACAGTCAAAGGGTTTAGCATGATCAAAGCAGCAGATGTTTTGCTGAAATTCCCTTGCTTTCTCTGTGATCCAACAGATGTTGGCAATTTGATCTGGTTCCTCTGCCATTTGGAGAATGCAATGGCAACCCACTCCAGTACTCTTGTCTGGAAAATCCCATGGATGGAGGAGCATGGTAGGCTGCAGTCCATGGGGTCGCGAAGAGTCGGACACGACTAAGTGACTTCACTTTCACTTTTCACTTTCATGCACTGGAGAAGGAAATGGCAGCCCACTCCAGTATTCTTGCCTGGAGAATCCCAGGGACGAGAGAGCCTGGTGGGCTGCTGTCTATGGGGTCGCACAGACTCCGACATGACTGAAGAGGCTTAGCAGCAGCAGCAGCCTCTGCCATTTCTAAATGCAGCTTTTACATGTGGAAGTCCTTAGTTCACATACTGTTGAAGTTTATCTTGATGGATTTTTTTTTTAATTTTCTTTACTTTATTGTGTTGGTTTTGCCATACAGTAACATGAAACCGCCATGGATCTACACATGCTCCCCCTCCAGAACACCCATCCCTCCCCCCTCCCGACTCCCTGCCCCTGGGACATCCCGGTGCACCAGCCCCGAGCATCAACCCTGGGTTGGCAATTGATTTCACATATGGTAATTAACATGTTTCAATGTCATTCTCCCATATCATCCCACCCTTGCCCTCTTCCACAGAGTCCACGTGTCCGTTCTATACATCTGCCTCCTAATGCTGTCTCGCATGCAGGGTTCTCATTACCATCTTTCTAAATTCCATATATATGCATTAGTATACTGTACTGTTGTTTTTCCTTCTGGCTTACTTCACTCTGGATAATGGGCTCCAGTTCCGTCCACCTGAGTAGAAATGATTCAAATGAATTTTTTTTTAATGCTGAGTAATATTCCATTGTGTATATGTACCACAGCTTTCTTATCCATTTGTCAGTTGATGGGCATCTAGGTTGCTTCCATGTCCTGGCTATTGTAATCAATGCAGTGATGAACATTGGGGTACACGTGTCTCTTTCAATTCTGGTTTCCTCGG
>ML661915.1:5044530-5073676 GCA_007570785.1 Antilocapra americana | reverse complement strand
GGAGGGGAAGCATATGTAAACCCATGGTGATATCATGACAATGTATGGCAAAAACAATAATAAAAAAAAAAAAAAAGATTTTGCCAGTCACTGCTTACATGATTGTGAGTTGATTACCATTCTCTTTAGACTCCATTTCCACATCTCTTAAGTGAGGGAAATTTTTTAAAAATGGCTTTAATTTAATGAGAAAATTAGATTCTATGTACAGATAGCTTAGTTTTATAATACAATGTTTGCCATATAGTAAACTAAATAAATAATCTGTTATTGTAATTATTGTTATATTATTCTCATTGCAGAAATATATTGTGTTCCAATACCTAACACCTGAGACCTGATCATTTGCAGAGCATAGCATTAATTTTGATAATTTAATCCAATTACTCTATGTAATTTTTTTAGCTACTTAAAAAAATTAACTTATTTTAACTAGATCTCTTGGTAGTTTCATTTATGTATGTGTTAGTTACTCACTCACTCGTGTCTAACTCTTTACATCCCCGTGGACTGTAGCCTGCCAGGCCCCTCCATGCATGAAATTCTCTAAGCACAGATACTGCAGTGGATTGCTATTTCCTTCTCCAGCGGATTTTCCCAACCTAGGGATTGAACCCAGGTCTTATGCATTGCAGGCAGATGCTTTACCAGCTGAGGATACTAGAGAAGCCCATGTCTTTACATTTTCATCTCTGGGCTAAAGTTTTCCTTTGAATTCCACATTCACTTCCAACTAACTGCACATTGGATACATCAACTTGTATCTCTCTCAGGTTCATATTCAAAATTGAACTCTTGATCAGACTGATAAATTGCCTTTCTTGCAAATATATATGCACATGCACACTCACTTCCCCTGCTCCACAAACACATACACACACGGAGAACAAAAGCACTAACCAAACAACTTCATCTGAGTAGATTAAAGCACACTGTCATTTATTTGTCTTGCAAGCCTGCCTTTGGAGTGACACTAGTGGTAAATAACCAGTCTGCCAACATAGGAGACAGATCGGGAAGATCCCCTGGAGGAGTGCATGGCAACCCACTCCAGTATTCTTGCCTGGAGAATCCCAGCCAGAGAGGCCTGGCTGGAGTCCACGATAGCTTGTCACTGCTACACTCGGTGTCAACTGGAATCAGGAATCACCTGAAGGTGTCTTCACCCTTATATCAGCTGGTTGGTGCTGGCTTTCAGCTTCGAGGCTGTTGGTTTGAGTACCTCTCTTCTCAGGTAGCCTTTGCTTCCTTACAACCTGATGGTGGCTTTCAAAGTTGAGCCTCCTGAGAGTGACCTGAGAGTGAGACTGCCTTTTATGACCTAACTTCTGGGGTCAGGCAGCATCCTTTACCTTACATTCTTATTTGGTAATGTAGCCAAAAGGAGCCAACTGGGTTCAAAGGAAGGGAAATAGTCTCTCCAAGCTACTTCCAGAATTGGATGGAGGGTCAGAAATCCTACTATTTCCAAAAGTGCATGTACGATCAAAAATATCGTGTTACTACTTTGTTTTGGGGGTGTGGCGGGGGCAGGGGATACAATCTGCCACACCGATCAAGTAACAGAATATCAGTACCATTCCTTTATCAGTCATCCAGATTTATTTGCTCAAACCTCAAACCAAGAAGTCAGCCTTAACGTATTCTTTTCTTTGACTCTCACCAGTAAGTCCAGCTGGTGTTATCACCCGTATTGTTTATCTTGGATTTCCTTCCTCCTGTCCTTTTGCTTTGTCCCTACCAATCCAAACATATTCTTTGTTTCTCCTAAATCTCACCAGTAAAATCCTAAAACATCATCTGCTACTTTTTAGTCCCTGTCCAATCCTTTCTCCACATATGTGCATTACGTTTCATAACACAATTTTCCTGATGTCACTTCCTTGGTTAAAACAGCTGCACATAAACTTTTCTCATATAGAAATATGATATGGGTGTATGAATCACTCCAGTCATGAGAGTTGTGTGTGATGGAAAGAGTAACAAATATGTCTTAATCACCTTTGATTGTTTAAAGATTAGTGGAATTTATACTCAGTTGTTTTTTTCCTTGAAATGATAAGGAAAGATTAGCTATGTCTTTTTAAACAGTCAGAGCACCATATGTTTTATTATTATGTCTCAAAAAGTATATTATTGTTTTCTCCTATAAATGAATATATGGATCATAAACTTTTTTTTCTTTCTCTAAGCACCATTTGGATTAGGTCCTAGATCTCTAATTTTCTATCTATTAAGTGTTTCCAGCATATAATCACATAAGGCAAATAGCCATCTTGAAAAGAGACAGATGTTTATACATTATTTACTATTTCTGTTGTGCTGCTTCATGTTCATATAAAATGCATTTATTTTTATATCAACTGAGGAAAGAAAATAATAGGATTTTCTCTAAGTTAAAAACATATTTCTCGATATCCTTTGTATTCTATCTGCTTTTCATGCTTGATCTTTCTTATACTCAATAAAACATTTACACAATAAAAATGATCTCTTCAAAATCTATAATCTGTAATATAAAATATGTAACATTTATATATATTTATTCATACACTTCTTTGGCAAGAATTTTAAATTGTTACATATTTTTTTCTTTAGCCATTGCATATTTTATGTAATGAAATTCACATGAGGAGCTTGAAAACAGTAAAATTTATATTTTGTAAAGGCATATTTTTCTTTTATTCTTTCCTTTGCTAGTGGCAGTCTTCATAGTGACAGCTTTTATTTTTCTTCCAAACTTTGAAATTGCATGCATTATGTATGCCTAGGGCATACATGTATGCCTTTAAGCAATATATGGATGGTCTTGTTGATCAAAAAGTGGACAGAGATGCTAAATTTACTGGTAAGATTTTACCTGTTTTCAATTCACAGTCTTCTAATAATTCTTTAGCAACTTCATGAAACTGTGTGCTATTTTAGTTTAATAGGTACTTTACATTAAAGTTATTAACACAAACAAACTTTGGGGAAATGGTCTTCCTTAATAACTTTTTTTAAGTATTCAATTTTAAAAAATCAGATGTTTCATCCAATGTATCTCAGACATCTTTCTAATTACCGCAATTCTGAAACATCATTTTTCAAGTTAGTTTACATTTAAAATGATCATATCAAAATCTTACATTTTATAGAAACTTTATAAAAAGTGAGTAATAAGTATCCTCCCAAGAGACAACTTTCTTAATTTATCAGGAAAAAAAAATGATAATCTACAGGACATAGTTCACATTATATAATAATACATGTGAGAAAGCTTTTGTTAATGAAATTATTCATTATCTGTACTCTAGATTTTTCTTGTAGCTGAGATATAATTGGCATATAACATTATATCAGTTTCAGCTGTATAACATAATTATTCTGTAATTGTATATATTGCAAAATGACTAACACAGTAAGTCATCTACCACCACACATAGTTACAATTATTTTCTTGTGATAAGAACTTTTAAGATGTACTTGCTTAGCAATTTTCAAATATATGCTGTGGTACTATTAATGTGCTCTGGATTCCAAGGCCACGGTGTTAATAATCCATTGCTTAGTAACAATTAGACACAGATTTAATTTCTTGGAACACATATTATCTCACTGTTTCTGGATGTCAGGAATCTAGTCATAGCTTACGTGAGGCGTCTTCTGCAGAATCTCTCACAAGGCTACAGTCTGGGTTTTGGCCAGGGCTAATTTCAATTTTGAATATTCATTAGGAGGACCGATGCTGAAGCTGAAGCTACAATAGTTTGACCACCTGATCCAAAGAGCCAGCTCATTAGAAAAGACCCTGATACTGATAAAGATTGAGGGCAGAAGGAGAAGGTGGCAACAGAAGACAAGATGGTTGGATGGCATCACTGACTCAATGGACATGAGTTTGAGCAAACTCAGGGAGATAGTGGAGGACAGGGAATCCTGGCATGCTGCAGTCCATGGGGTCTCAGAGTGGGATATGACTTAGCAACTGAGCAGCAGTCTCACTGAAAGGCTTGAGCTAAGATCTGTTTTCTGAGTTCATGTAGTTTTGATAAAATTCAATTTTTACAGCCTATTGGGCCTCCGTTCCAAGTTGGTTATTGCCTGTTTCTTGCATCACCAGAATATGCAAACTGAGAAAGCAATAGAGGACATCAGTAAGAAAGAAATTTCAATCTTATGAAGCTGTTGGATTTTTGATATTTCTTTACTGATTTCATCCTAAATGCCCACATAAGGTGTTTTAAATTAGAAATAGATTTTTTTAATTAGACGTTTCACAATAAATAATAGCATTATCATATCCCTAGTACTATCAGATGGATGCATATCATTGTTCCAAGGGAAGAACTTACCTCTCTAGTGAGAAGTGCGGAAAACATTGTTCTGTGCTTATAAATGGCGAAGATACCTTCTCTTTCTTTCTTTTTTCTCTCTTGGTGAAGGGTGTCTTCCTTACTCTAGCCCTTAGCTCTGGATATAAAATTTCTTCTGAAAACAGATAACCCCATGTGTTTGGTCTACAATCTAGAAAAATCTTCAAGTTCCTGGGCCTCATTCCTCCTTAAAATGAAAATACCTAAGAAGATAACCTTTGCAGTTTTCTGGCTCCTTGAGGGCTTAACCCAGACACCTAGTGGTGGCCATATCCATTTAGCCCTTTAAAGAGATAAGAAATTACATTATTCTTTTGAATTAGAGCAATTAACTAGACAAATGGTTGTGGATCTAATTCTAACAGTATGTGAACTTGTTACTGGGAGACAGGGCTTTTTACCTGAATATTAAGAAATCTAGGAAAGTTTTATTGCCCCACAGTAATTTAATCAGTTAGGTGTTATCTCATATTTTGGGCTTTTGTCATATTCTGGGCTTCCCTAGTAGCTCAGGTTATAAAGCATCTGCCTGCAACGCAGAGTCTGGCAGGCTGCAGTCAATAGGGTTGCAAAGAGTTAGACAGGATTGAGTGACTAACACAGACATTTATCATATTCTATTAGTGAGAAGGAAGTCACAGGTCCTGCCCTCTCTTAAGGAGAGAGGCGGAGATGCATTTGTGGGCCACTTGAAGGTCTGTGCACCAAAGCCACCTTTGCAGACATCAAATAGGTTGAAAATAATTATAGCTGAAAAAATCATATATGTTTACTTGTAACAATAAAGTTTAAAAACCCAGTTTTACATCAACATTGCCTGGAACAGAGATTTTGGCTCAATCTGTATAAAAAATTTCCAAATTGTTGAAATTTTATTAGACCAATAATGAATCTACATAACATACTTAATGTTTGGCTAAATTATATAAATTGATATAAATTTATAAATTATATAAATTCAGTATTATTGGCTTGCTTTATTTATTTTATTTTTTTTTTAGTGAAAAAAAATGATATATTTACATATCAATATAGGTTTTCCACGCACAGATTCATCTCCTAGGAGACATACAGAGGCAAGCTTGGAATCACAAGGGAAGGAAAATCCTAATCAAATAGGTGCTGTTGTTCAAACAGAACATTAGCTTAAATGATCCAATCAGCTGCTTGAGCCAAATTTTTTTTTCCTTTAAGCTGTTCATGCCAGAAAACAACCTCTTGGAGCATTAAGAATCCGTATTATGTTCTAACTGTTTGCCCAACAGATGGGGGATTTGAAAGACACATTCCATGGAAGTGGGACAAGAGCAAGGGAGGTTTTGAGTTGTCACTAGCAATAACGCACTCTAGCCATGGTGGGGTCATAACATCAGTCATCAAAATCCAGGGCGTGTTTGGCAGTTACACAAATAGGATTACTGGTGGCTCAGTCACTTAAGAATCACTTGCAATGCAGGAGACCTGGGTTCGATTCCTGGGTCGGGAAGATTCCCCTGGAGAGGGCGTGGCGACCCACTCCAGTCTTCTTGTCTGGAGAATTCCATGGACAAAGAAGCCTGGTGGGCTACAGTCCACAGGGTTTCAAGAGTCAGACATGACTTAGCAACTAAGCCATCACCACTTCCACACCACAAAATGCAACACGACCTGTGGAAATTTTCCTGAAGACAGAGGACAAAAGGCAGAAGGCACATCTCCACGGGCAGGCCCACCACTGGCCTCCATCTTCATGCTCGTCTAAGGGCTTCAGGTAATCAGAGGTCCCATGGTGGCTGGCTTTTTAAAAAACACCATCACTGCCTCCCCCTACAAAACAGCAATGCATCAAGTGAAGATCCTGCGATGTACTGACTCAGACTTTAGCTTACCAAAAGCAGCCCTGTGCTGCCTCTAAAGATCTTCAGGGGAAAATCCTGAAAATACTCTCTCTCTCTCTCTCTCACACACACACACACACACACACACACACACACACACACACGCTCCTGGTTTCTATGTGAAAATTAAACACAATTCTATTTTATTGCAATATGAAGACTGCAAGCCTAAAATTAAAAAAAAGCATTAAAAAGGCTTTAAAGCTATTAACTTATTTTTAGAACAAACCCAAATTTAGGAACAAAGGTATCACGATGCTAATGTGAAGGACAGGGAAGCCTGGTGTGCCTGGGGTTCACGGGGTCACAGAGTTGGGACACGACTTGGGGACTGAACAGCAACAGCAATGTACACGTCATGATTTTCTGCCCAGCACTGGGGGCTGAGAATCTGGCTCTGGCGACGTTAAGACGTCCCATCCCTTTGAATTAATGGTGTGAATGCTGTGTTTCTCCTTCCGAAATTTGTGATTTATGCGAAGTGTATGCAAATAGGAAAGAAAAGCTTAAGGAAGGAAAGAAAAAGCAACATCAATTCCTATTTAGATAAGTAAATAAGGACATTTCTTTAAGATGTCCTCAAATTAGCTCTATTTTAACCATTTCCAGGACCTGTTTCCTTCTCTAATCCCTGTTTTTAGAAAGAATTTTAAATGTATATTCAATTTGTAGTCTCAGTCTGAAGCTGGAAGCAAATTAGTTTGCAGCCGAGTAGAATACTAAGAAAATCAGCCTGCACCTTCTAATCTACACCCCTCATTCCTTAGAACGCAACGGCCGTTTCTGTGATCCTTGTTTTACGGATCCAGGATGTGAGGACCGGTCTTTCACATCACAGCACGCAGGTGAAGGCACTTACAGACTCTCTCGCGAGGCACCTTGGGCAAGGCTGGGCCCGGCTCCGTCCGCCGTCAGGAGGCTCCGTCCGCCGTCAGGAGGCTCCGTCCGCCGTCAGGAGGCTCCGTCCGCCGTCAGGAGGCTCCGTCCGCCGTCAGGAGGCCCCGCCACGCCTGGTCGGCCCTGGCCGCTGTAGGGCCGCGGGGAGGACCGGCGGCCTCGGCGCTGGGCATCTGGGGACCCGCTGCCCGCGGACGCCGGGGGGGCGCACCCTCCCCTGGAGGCGGTCCCGCTCGGCCGCCGCGGCGTCCAGCCTCCTGCACGCCCGCTTCGCGTCCCCTGGGACCTGCAGATCCTCGGGCCTCCGCCGTCGCCATCGGCCCTGCGCCAGGGTGTCCATGCGACCCCAGGCCCCAGGCGGCAGGGCCTCTCAGCCCGCGCTCGCGGCCCACTGCCGCCCTCCCGCCCCGGCCCGCGCCCTTGGCTTGCTTTAAAATGTCTTGTTAGCATCTTTATAAAATCAATAGATTTTTTTTTAATTAGTGGTAAACTCTACCTTACACAAACTTAACAGTTGATAATGTGCTTATTTCCTTCATAACAATATGAGAAAGATGGGTTTTTAACTGTAGTTGGCCTTTAAGAAAATTGAAGAATGATTTTCTAATTTACTCATGGTTATCTAGCTACCAAAGCAGGATCAGGTCTTTTAACCCAGATTTTCCAATATGATCAAGGGTACTTCATGTATATCTTAACACTATTTGATGCATTTGGCTAATTTCTTTGTATTAATGCAGACTTCTTTAATTTAATTTCATGATACGTTCTTTGGCTTTGGATTTTTCTTTCTTCATTGTGTTTTCTTCTATGTCTCTTTTGCTGGCAGTTTCTTTTTCATATAGCCTCAGGTCTTTGCATTGTACCTTTTTATTCCCCTCATACTAAATACTCTTAGTCTAACTCATGCCATCTCCCTGTCTTTGAAACTATTTATACCCTTATCTCTCCCCAAAATATATCACCAGTTCTGGTTTCATTTGGGGGTTTCAGTACCCATAAATACAAATAACAATCTACTATACATGTACATTTGAATATCTCTTGACCAAAATTAATTTTTCTTATCTTCAAATAAACTTGTTCCTCTTCCAGTATTCGTTGTTTTAAGTAAATGACACCACCACCCACTAGTTGCTGAAGGAATGAAGTAGAACAACACTCACATATAAGTGAACGCCACATCCTACCAATTTTGCCACAAAAATAATGGCTCAACTATGAAAAGTTACCTCCATCTCTACCCCTCAACCTGTCTTAGTCATTTTACTTTATCTTCTATAAAAATTGCTATTGTACTATCATTCCCAACCAATCCAATCTGCCAGTAGCAGCCAAAATAATCATAAAATATAAATTGATGCCATTTATCTGATTAAATTTTTCAATAGCTTTGCATTGCATTCAAGAGAAAGGAAAAAAAAAATTTTTCACCTTGCCCTCATGAATTTCTAGTTTTATCTTTTGTCACTCTTACTATCCACTTCCTCTCTCTACTTTGGCTTTCTGTCAGGGTCTGGGCAATTCTTTTAGGTCTTTAAAATTTTATCTCTCTTTTCTTGAAGCATACCTCTCTATTAGTTGACTCCTTTTACTCCATACTCCAAATAATTTTGCCAAGCTATTCATAATTATTAATAAAGTTTGGCTTAAGGTCAATTTCTCAAAAAATTTTCCATCATCCTTTAAAAAATAATCTCAGAGCATCAGTTTTCTTTCCTTCATAGACAGTATCAATTTCCAAAAACAGCTGTTTATTTCTGTGATTATCAATATGTTTTCTCCTTTAATGAGCAATGAATAGTAAACTTTGATTCTCTTTTTTATCTTTTGCTTAGACTTTATTGCTAAAGTTTAGCAGAATAGATCGTACATAATGAGAGATAATTTTTATGTAATAGCCTTCCGAAATTTTATTTTTCCAAACTAATATTGTGTATATTTATTTTCATTCTTCTTGATAACTTCTGGATTATCTCTCTTACCTCCTACTGTTCTTACATCCATCTTATCTCTCCAGGATGTGCTTTATCAGTTCTTCAAAGCATTTCAAATCACTTTGGTGACCCTTTGTTGTGGAGACATTCAATGCCTGTGTAATATCACTGTCAAGTTTCATTACTTTATAATTTATTTTTCTACCTTAATATTTTCTAACCTTATTGACAGTAAATTCATTTACAATAAATTCTAATATGTAACTCAAACCTCTTCTATAATTTCTTCTGAAACTTTTTTTTATAATCTTGCATTCCCATGGTTTTCTAATTTACCCAGTATTTTTACTTTTTAGTAATTTGAATTTAATAACTTTAATAATGACCATAATAGCACAAGAGTAACTGTTAAAACTTCCATGATAGTTTTCTATTTCAATAACTCCATTAATCACACATAAAGAGAATGCTTCTCTTTCCTAAAACTGCAGGAGATCTAAACTCAGCTTTTGTATACTTTTTTGTCAGGTGAGGAGAGAAAAGATGGTTAAAGGATCTCAATCCCTCTTTGCCTGAGTGAGAACTTAGTGCAGTGAGAATTTATGTAGGAAGTTGACTACAAGAACTGAAAATGAGGTCTGATTTTCTTTCTTACAAGGAGAAAGCCTTTAATTGAGCCCATTAAATGCTAGGTGTGTACCTAATTTTTTTTTATAATACAATATTATTTTCTCCCAGAAAGGAATCTGATATGTTAATGATCAAGTCTTCATCTTTTATGGGCGAAAACACAGTTCATTTGGCCAGTTTGTATTTGGTGACTTTGTCAATAGATATGTAAAAAGAGCTAATTCAGTACCTTAGAAGGCAGATTCCTTAAACGTTTTTCTTCTTTTCACAGACACTTTTGTGTAATGGGGTATTGCTTGCAAAATCAACTTGTAGAGACTCTATAGGAAGAAGGAAACATAGATATAGGCAATTACTTGGGGGACAGATTAAAAAAGTTTCAATAGTTAGACTTGAGTATGATTATCCTTTTTTTGTTAGTATCTATATACATTTCCTCTTTCATTTATTTGCACAGTGTTTCTTTCACCAAAATTAATCATACTTTTAAAATAGGAGCTATAAGAGACTCAGACAGAAATGAGTCTTAATGGTGATAGGACCTTATAAGTGGTGACAAATTTATTTTTCCTCACTTGACTTTAAAGTACATAATAAATAAAATTCAATTGTCTACATGTGAAATACTGTTAAAGATTTAACAAATATTATTGTCTTATTTCTAACAGATTTATAGAGAATAATCAGTTATACTCTATGATGGGACCTATACTTATTTAATGTACATTACTGGGGCTTCCCAGGTGGCACTAGTGGTAAAGAACCTGCCTTTACACTCCTGCCAGTGCAGGAGTTGTAAGAGACATCGGTTCAATTCCTGTGCTGGGAAGATCCCTTGGATCTGGAAATGGCAGCCCACTCCAGTATTCTTGCCTGGAGAATCGCATTAACAGAGGAGTCTGGTGGGCTACAGTCCATAGGGTCCCAAAGAGTTGGACACAAGTTGAAGCGACTCAGCACACATAATAAACGTGCACAGTAAAAATCTTTGTTCACTGTATTCTGATCATCAACTTACAATTCTTAATTTTATTCTGATTCAGTCAGGATTTTCAATATTTTTTTGCTAAATATCTTTCAATTATGAGCATTTGTGCTGCATTCATTATGGTCAATTACTTGCCATTATCTCACTTTCTTTGCACTTCTGCATAATTCCCTCTAGTGAAGTCTCTTGTGCTGCTCCATTCCTGTGTGGTCTGTACAGTTCTGTGCTTGATTCATCCTTGGGAGTGTCAATGTCATCAAATATTTTATCCCTTTGTTTCCATCCCTTGAATTTTCTTTGTTTTTCTATGCTGGGCTCTTCTTCCTGGCCATAGTAGTAGTCTTTTCTTTGCAACCAAGGGCAAAGCACCTAAAATATTGATTGTGAATCATCAACTTGCTATTTGAATTTTAATCTGAAAAAGAATCACTCACTCCTACTGAACTGTTATTGCTCTGTTTATATTTTCCTACTGAAAGCAATGCCTATGTTTATGTGTTCAGTCATTCATTACATAGTATAATGAAGGCAACCAATATATGTTATCTTTGTTTTCTTTGAATTTATAAAAATCTGTGCCTTTATGACACAAATGACATGACAGAGCCTTTAACAATTCCCTATTTAACAGTAAAGAAAAAAATTAATTCTGGCTTAACTTTTTAATTTGCTTATATATTCTATAGAAAGACAGTTACTTATAAAAGATGCATATGTAAATATATTTGTGTGTGTGTGCTATGCTGCTTCAGTTGTGTCTGATTCTTTGCAACTCTGTGGATTGTAGCATGCCAGGCTCCTCTGTCCATGGGATTCTCCAGACAAGAATACTGGAGTGAGTGGCCCTGCCCTCCCAACCCAAGGATCAAACCTGTATCTCATAGTCTGTATTGGCAGGCAGATTCTTTACTAGTGCCACCTGGGAAGCCCACATGTGTGTATACAGGATACATAATTAATTAAACCTTGTAGAGAATTGAACACTATAATATTATAAAACAGTCAAATAATGAAATTATCTTAAAAATAAAGTTACAATGGTTCTAAATGTCATTCAAATTAAACATTTCTAAATAAATACTGATTATTAGGAGTTAATTCTGATAGATAACAGTTTTTTACTAGAACAACTTTTTATACCCCATGCCCCAAAATGCACAGTTTACTCTTACACAACCAAAAAAATCTTAAAATGGAGAAATAAACCAAAGCCTATTTTTATCTAATTATACCTTTCCCTTCATAAATCAAGGAGACTATAAATTGTGGTGAAAAATTCAATTAATATTTGATATATTACATACCTTACTTTTGAAGAAGAAAATTATCTTAGGAGGATGCAGTAATTTAATATTAATTGATTAACAATGTTGTGATAGCTTCAGATATATAGCAAAGTGAATCAGTTGTACATACACATATATCTATTCCTTTTCAAATTCTATTCCCATTTAGGTTGTTGCATAACACTGAGCAGAGTTTCCCTGTGCTCTATAGTGGGTCCTTGTTGGTTATCCATTTTAAATGTGGCAGAATGTACAAGTCAGTCTCAAACTCCCTAACTTTCCCTTCGATCCACCCTTCCCCTTGGTAACCACAGTTTGAAGACCAGGTTATTTTTAATGTTTAGGGGTTTTTTTGATACAAATTTTGAATAAATACATGTTCCCAGGTGGTGATTGTAGTAAAAGAAACCACCTGCCAATGTAGGAGACAAGAGATAGAGGTTTAATTCCTGAGTCAGGAAGACCCCCTAGAGGAGGGCATGGCAGCCCACTGCCGTATTCTTGCCTGGAGAATCCTATGGAAAGAGGAGTCTGGTTGTCTATGGTTCGTAGAGCTGTGTAGAACTGCAGAGAGTTGGACACGACTGAAGCAGCTTAGCAAACACATGCACACACATATTCAATATTTGCATTAGAGGTATCATCATGTGGGATTCAGAATACTTGGAAATAGATTTAACTGAAAGAATAAACAGTTTATTCATTAAAAAATTTATAGTTAATATTTATAATGTGAAATTCACCTACTTTATATGCCAATTATAATTTGTCATAAAGATATATAGCCTTTGTATTATTTTTTTGTGATTTAGTGTTTTTATATATTATACTCCATTTAAAACTACTAAAAATATCAGCTATTTTATCTACACTATAAAATATATCTTTGTAATTTATTTATTTAATGCATAGTAGTTTGTACCTCTTAATTCTCTACCCCTTTCATGCCCCTCTGACTTCTCTCTCCCCACTGGCAACCATTAGTTTGTTCTCTATATCTGTAAGTCTTTGTTTATTATGCTATATTCATTTGTTTTATTTTATAGATTCTGCATATTACTGCTAGCATATGGTATTTGTCTTGGTTTGTCTGACTTATTTCACTAACATAAAACCCTCTATCTGTGCTGTTGCAAATGTCAAAATTTCATTCTTATTGTGTATGTATACAAGAAATGTTACTCAGTCATAACAAAGAATGGCATTTTTATGTATATCTTTGTGTATGTATATACATAATATGTATTATGAATATATATATGTATATATATTCACACACACATATACCATATATTCTTTATTCATTCATCGGTTTATGGACACTTAGGTTGCTTCCACATCTTCACTGTTGTAAATATTGCTGCTATGAACATTGGGGTGCATGTCTTTTCAAATTAATGTTTTCATTTTCTTTGGATATATACCCAGGAGTGGCATTGCTAGTAGTCCTGTTTTTAGTAGGACTAAATTGCTAGTAGTTGTTTTAGCAACTAAACTGCAACTTCTAACTGCTAGTAGTTGATAGCTCAGTTGATGAAGAATCTGCCTGCAATGCAGGAGACACCAGTTCACTTCCTGGGTAGGGAAGATCTGCTGAAGAAGGGATAGGCTACCCAGTCCAGTATTCTTGGGCTTCCCTTGTGGCTCAGTTGATAAAGAATCCGTCTGCAATGCAGGAGACCTCAGTTCAATTCGTGGGTTGGGAAGATCCCCTGGAGAAGGGAAAGGCTACCCACTTCAGTATTCTGGCCTTGAGAATTCCACAGACTGAGTCTATGGGGTCACAAAGAGTTGAATATGATTGAGTGACTTTCACTTCACTTCACAGTTTTCCATAGTGGTTGAAGCAATTTATGTTGCTACCAACACCGTACTATATTTTCTTTACATACTTGACAATGTTTGTTATTTGCAGTATTCTAGATGACAATCATTCGATAGGTATGAGATGATACCTCGCTGTGTTTTTTTTTTCTTTTTCATATTCTTTTCCACATAGGTTATTACAGAATATTGAGTAGAGTTTCCTATGCTATACAGTAAGTCCTTGTTGATTATCTATTTTATACGCAGTAGTTTGTGTATGTTAATTCCAAACTCCTAATTAACTCTCCTCCACCTTTCCTCTTTGGTTTGTTTCCTATGTCTGTGAGTCTGTTTCTATTTTGTAAATAAGTTCATTTGTATCATTTTTTTAAAATTTCACATTTAAGTGGTTTATATAATATTTGTCTTTCTTTGTCTGATTTACCTCACTAAGTATGGTAATCTCCAGATCATCCATGTTGTTGAAATGCCATTATTTTTTTCTTTTTTATGACTGAGTAGCATTCCATTGTGTATGTACCACGTCTTCCTTATCTATTCATCCATCTGTCAATGGACATTTAGGTTGCTTCTGTTTCTTGGCTATAGTAAATAATGCTGCAGTGAACATTGGGGTGCATATATCTTTTCAAATTAGAGTTCTTTTCTGGGTATATGCCCAGGAGTGGGATTGTTAGTTCATATAGTAGATCTTTTAAGTTTTTGAAGAAACATCCATACTATTCTCCATAGCAGCCATACCAATTTTTATGTATAGGAGTGTAGGAGGGTTCCTTTTTTCCATGCCCTCTCCAGCATTTATTACTTTTAGACATTTTGACGATGATCATTCTGACTGATGTGAGGTGATACCTCATTGTAGTTTTGATTTGCATTTCTCTAATAATTAGTGATGTTGAATATCTTTTCGTGTGTTTTTGTCCATCTGCAATGTTTTCTTTGGAGAAATGTCTGATTGACTTCTGCTCATTTTTTGGTTGGGTTTTTCAGTTTCTTTGAGTTGTATGTGTTATTTATGTATCTTGGAAATTAAACCCCTTGTCAGTAGCCTTGTGCAAATTCCCTTATAAGTGACTGTTTCTCATATAGCCTTTAGAATTCCCTCTTTATCTTTTACTTCTGCCATTTTAATTATTATGTATCTTGATGTGGCTCTCTTTGGGTTCATCTCATTTGGAACGCTGTGTGCTTCCTGTACCTGGGTACCTGTTTCCTTCTTCAGGTTTGGGATGTTATCAGTCATAATTTCATCAAATACATTTTTAAACCCTTTCTCTTTCTCTTCTAATGCTGGAGTCCCTATAATGTAGATGTTAGTATGCATGATGTTGATTCAGAGGTAATTTAAACTAAGCTCATTTTTAAGTTTGTTTTTCTTTTTGCTCTTCATATTGGGTGATTTTAGTTATTTTAACTTCTATATCACATGAATAGTTTTGTATCACTTAGTCTTCTGTTAATTCCTTTTGGTATGTTTTTCATTTCAGTTATTGAAAACTTTATGTGGTTAATTATCTCTTTTTCACTAGTTGTTTTTTCAGAGGTTTTTTCTTCTTCATTTGTTTTAAACAAATTCCTCCATCTTCTCATTTTCTTCCTTCTCTATCTCTGTGAAAATAGGTGAAACAGTTTCCTGTGCTAGTCTTGAAGGGGTGTCCTTTTGTGTAAGTATCCCTATGCAGTCTATTTGTGCCCTGTGGCTTTGTTGGGAGAGCTGGATATGAAGTGAGTACAGGTTACATCTTTCCCCCAAGGTATACTGGCAGCTATCACCTTGGTGGGAGTTGGGACTGGAAGCAGAGGGCCTGGAGCGAGAGCCAGGTATGAGCTAGCGTTTCTATGCCCAGTGGCTATCCCTTCCTTCTCAGGGGTGAAGACTAGTCCCAAAGTGCTATAGTAGAAGCCCTGAGGGTAGGATCCAAGCCAGTTCTGTCCTCTTAAACATGTGCTCTCTCCACTCCTAGCTATTGTACTTATGCCCCCAAGGGGAGCAGTACTGGAGCAAGAAGAGCCAGAGTGGGTGCCCAGTGTAAGGCAGTGAGTATGCTAGGATGGTCTCAACAGCCCAGTCAGAGCTCTAGACATCCCCCAATCTGTCATTTCTGTCAGTTCCATTAATGGGCACCATTGCCCCCACTTAGTGCTTTGCCAGGTCCCAGACAGCCATATAGCTCCCTTTGACCCACCTGTTTCTCTCCTTGCTACAACAGCTTCTGCCCTAGTAAGAAGCTGAACTGGAGCTAGAAATGCTAAAATGGGCACTTGGTGTGGGAGAGGGCATGTGCTGGAGCGGTCATGGAAAACCAGCCAGAGTGCCAGGCTGTTTCAGTCTGCTTCTTCCACCTTGTTTCTGGGAGTAAGCAAGCATATGTACACTGTTCATGAGTGGAGTCTAGTTCCTTACAGACCTCTGTTATCCCACTGCTGATAAAACCAACAAAGTGAACTCATTTTCCCAGTGTTGGATGCCAGGGCTGTGGCGTCTAATATATGGTTCAAAAACTTGCTCACTAGGGAGGATCTCCAAGCCTATGCAATCCTCCTCTTCTTTTGTGACTCTTCCTAGGGGTCCAGGTCCCAAGATGATTGCATCTTCTTCCTTCCTACCTGACTCCACATGGGTCTTTTTTGACAGTCTTAATTGTAGAAGAGTCTTTCTGCTAGTCTCCAGTTTGTTTCCTATGAGAATTATTCCACATGTAGAGGTACTTCTGATATGTTCATGTGGGAGGTGAGGTCCATGTCCTCCTACTGTATCATCTTGATCTCCTCCTCCCACCTCCTTCTGCTTTGGCAAGGGCTGTTTTGCATAGTCAGCATACTGAAAAGCAGAGACTTTACTTTGCCGACAAAGGTCTGTCTAGTGAAAGCTATGGTTTTTCCAGTAGTCATGTATGGATGTGAGAGTTGTGCTATAAATAAAGCTGAGGACTGAAGAACTGACACCTTTGAACTGTGGTATTGGAGGATGCTCTTGAGAGTCTCTTGGACTGCAAGGAGATCCAACAAGTCAATCCTAAAGGAAATCAGTCCTGAATATTCATTGGAAAGATTGATGCTGTAGCTGAAACTCCAATGCTTTGGCCACCTGATATGTAGAACTGACTCATTTGAAAATACCCTGATGCTGGAAAATATTGAAGGCATGAGGAGAAGAGGATAACAGAGGATGAGATGGTTGGATGGCATCACCGACTCAATGGACATGAATTTGGATAAGCTCTGGGAGTTGGTGATGGACAGAGAAACCTGGTGTGCTGCAGTCCATGGGGTCACAAAGAGTTGGACAGGACGAAACAATTGAATTGCTGCTGTTTTGCATTACTTCTGAGTTCCTATAATATACCTTATCACTGAGGTGTCATGCCTTATACCTTATTTTTCTAATACAAAAAAGTGTCCTTATTTTTGTAATAAAAAAAAGTTTAACGGAAGCAAATGAGATGCACGTCATAGTTTGAGGAGAAAATAATCATGAAGATTATATTTTGACATAAGTTTATGAGGTCAGGTATTTTTCCAGTTCCAGCAAAGGGGAAAAGAGTCAAATAGAACAATAATATGTGAATATTAAGTTAATTTTATGTGTTCAACTTGACTGGGTCATAGAATGTCCATATATTTGGTTAACCATTATTTCTGAGTGTGAGGTTATTTCTGAATGAGATTAACATTTCAGTTGGTAGACTTAGTAAAGTAGTTTGCTCTTTCCAGTGTAGGTGGGCATCATCTAATTCATTGAGGGCCTGAATAGAACAAAAATGTAGAGGAAGTGAGAATTTTCTTTCTCTGCCCAACTGTTGAGCTGAGACATTGGTCTTTGCTGCCCTTGAACTGGTCTTATACCACCAACTCTTCTGCATCTACAGGTTGCAGACGGCAGATTGAGGGACATAGTTTTCATAACTGTGTAAACAAATCCTTATAATAAACCTCTTTATAGAGACAGATTTAAGAATATTATTGGTTTTATTCCTCTGGTGATCCCAGACTGATGCAGTGGGTAAAATGAAAGTATTTTATGTAAAGAAGTATAAAAGGATTCATCAAGGATACAAGTTAGGAGGAAGAATTTTCACATAAGGTCATTAAATTAGTATTTGTGTCATGTGTGTTCAGTCGTATCCAACCCTTTGCAACCCCATGAACTGTAGTCCACCAAGCTTCTCTGTCCAAGGGATTTCCTAGTCAAGGATACTAGAATGGGTTGCTATTTCCTCCTCCAGGGTGTCTTCCCAATCCAGGGATTGAACCCAGATCTCTCACATCTCCTATGTTGACAGGCAGATTCTTTGCTACTAGTGCCACCTGGGAAGTGAGCTAGAATATAGTACAATTATTTGTTGCTTCTCTGAGTATTTTGGTGAAAACAAGGACACAAGGAAAAAAGAAAGGAAGAGAAAGAAAATCAGAGAAGAGGGAACAGAAATCTATAAATTCTAATTCAATTTAGAAAAACAATAGAGCTCTTGTATTCTTACGGGAAAAAAGCTATTTTTTTTTAAGTCTCCAAATGACTAACATATCCAAACAAAGGGCTCATGAAAAAATGAATTGTAAAAATGAAAACTATTAAAATGTTCTGTTAGTGATGAAAGAACTCAGTGTGGTTCAGGGTGGACCATGATGGTATGAACAGTAGTGTTGCCATTCAAAGGTTCATGCTCTCACAATGGCTGTATCCAAGGAAATGGACAGAGAGGTATAGCTCATAATAGTTCATGGTGATGTGGGAGCTGTGAGCATTCTTAATTTTATATGATTTGGCAGGTAACTGTTTTGGAATGCTGAATTGGAAAAGGCAAATACATATTACATGTATCATTGTCTATAAAACCAAAAAGAAAAGATACATTCATAATATGTTAAAGAAAAATCAAGGGACATAAAGAGAAAAAAAAATCTCTTTTGTGAATATCTAATTTCCAGACATATAATTAATCCAGAAAAAAAAAGAATCTTCAAATGTACTTTGACCTATTGAAAAATTCTATATAATGACAGTAATTATTAAAGAAGAATTTTTCATACCAAAATTTAAATTTTAGCAGCCTAACAAAAAGCCACTGTTATTTGCTTAAATGGTAGAAAGCCAACCAGAGCAACATCACTATATGTTATTTTTCTTTCAGTTAAGAATGAAGCATAAGTAATAGCAATATTAACTTGAATTCATCTACCCATGAAATGATTCAAAATTGATTTTAGGTAATATTTTTCTTCAGTAATATATTCTTCAGTAATATATTGTTTTATATAAAGCCTATTACATTGAAATTATAGTTTGATATCTCTGTTTAGCCCTAATGCATTTTTTAAAATATTAAACTTTTAATAATTGCTTTTTGTCATATTGTTGCAAGATCAGTGGTACTCTTTCAATTGTGCAACAAAAGGAAACCTAAGAAAAAAAAAATTAGACCTATAAAACATGCACTTGCTTTAATCCTCTCACTGATTTCAACAATATTCAACACCCTGAAAGTATTTAGGATACTGATTTATAACTTCTGTTATGCAGTATCCTAGAAAAGAGAGAACTGGTCTTTGTAGACTTTTAATGATAAAAGATATTTACTTTCATATCGAAAAAGACTTTTCTGATCATTTATAGGGTTGCTATTCTCTGCATCATCACTAGTAATTAGTGTATTAAAACAGCCATTTTATAGAAATCAGTTAATAAATCAATGAGACCGAAATTTGAAGGAAATCCTATACTTCTCTCTTTCATGAACAGACTTCAACAATCACTGTGGAGATGAATGCAAAACAGGCCTGAAATACCAAATACGGCTGCAGAAAGGAGATGGTTAGTGCTATAGTTGACAGGCATGGCTGTTTTCCCATATCCAGGAAATTATTAAGTCAGTAGAAGCACTTAGTACTAGGTTTTTAAAAAAGGCAGTCAAATATTCCAAATATTAACCTTATATGCAAGCACCGGTTAGAAAAGCAATATAAAGGCATCTTCTAAATTATTACTACATTTGAGTTTCTTAAAAATTAATATTTTTCACTTTTCATTGAAAATAAGTCATTCTCTATCTTGCTTTTTTCTTTCTTTCTGTGCCCTTTATGATTACTATCATGTTCACCATTTACTAGCATTTTGCGATATTACTACTGACTAGCTCAGCTGGTAAAGAATCTGCTTGCACTTTAGGAGGCCCCAGTCGATTCCTGGGTTGGGAAGCTTCCCTGGAGAAGGGGTAGGCTACTCACCCCACCATTCTTGGGCTTCCCTGGTGGCTCAGATGGTAAAGAATCTGCCTGCAATACAGGAGACCTGGGTTCAGTCCCTCCTTTGGGAAGGTCCCCTGGAGGAGGGCGTGGCAACCCTCTCCAGTATTCTTGCTTAGAGAATCCCCATGGAGAGAGGAGCCAGGCAGGCTACAGTCAGTGGGGCTACAAAGAGTAAGACATGACTGAGCGACAAACCACTACACTATTATTGTTATACTGCAGACAGACAGTTTTGAAAATTCTTTTTTTTTTTTTTTCTGAGAGAACTAGATTACTGAAAGCAATGGGGAAAAGAGACATAAATAGTTTCTGCTAGGTTTTTTTTTTTTGAAGTGCCTACTAAAACCTTTATTAGTTAGTAGTTGACACAGCTGCCAGAATTCCTGGCAGTTTTCACTGGGATCTGGGACCAGAATGTGTGTACCCTTTGTTTAGAGTAAGAGAATTATTATGAGGGGTAAGGGCTAGTGGTTCCTCAAGGAGGTACTATTTGCTGATGGACAAAGTTGAACAAAATTACTGAGTTATTCAAAGGATGTAAAAATTTGTGACCAAACAATTGAAGGCATAACTATGTTTCTCAAAGTTTTTGCAGAGTATCTCTAGTCACATAGGATAATAAACCAGGGACACCTTGTGGATTGCATAGTGTCCCATTGCCCCATTCTTAAAAGTTCATGGAAATTTCACATTCAACTCTATAAAGCATCAGTATCTTATCATAAAAAATGATGTTTTACATTACTTACCATATAAGATTTTTTTATTTCTATTTTGCTTAATGCCTAAAGTAAATGTCTGTAAGATTTAGGTTGAATGGAGATATGTCATTGTATAACAGCTTTCTTGTCTGGGTAATATCATTTTATAAAAACAAAAAACATTAGAAATATATATAGAGAGATACAGATATAAATGTGAACCAATATTTCCCAGCTTAATGAGCTTTGTTACAGGAATCCCTAAAGAGAGGTGCTAGAATAATATTTCCAAAGAGACAGCTCCTCTCAGTGCTGAAATTTTCAATAAATGAAATTTACTATTGAAGTTTAGTTAATTGTGTCATATGCCAGTGAAAGGTTCACTGACTTACACCTCTGTTTATTTTACTAGACTGCACACATTTAGTAAAGATAACTCATGCATTCTTTTTAATCGGTAACACTACAATTTTTGTCACATGTGGAAAATTATTTGTATTTCTATTAAATAATATCATCAAATGCCTTACAACAATTTTCAGTTAAGCTCATAGTTCTTGGATGTGAAGCATGAGTACTCAGGCTAGAAAGGTAGCTGCTAAATAATCTGAGTTGGTGAGCAACTTTTTAGGTAAACAATAAGTTTACAATAAGTAAACAATAAGTTCAAATAAGTTGAACCTTTTCAATTTATCCTTTGCCAGGACATCATAATTTTTCTCATTTCAAGAAAAGCAGCAAATAAGTGTTGGCTAATGCATTCTACAGCCAAGTAAGAATTTATCTGTATTTGAAGAAAGCTTATAAGTCACTTCAAATTCCATTATAAATATGGCCAAAAGGGTTTAAATTATTTTAATTTACCATTTGAATACCCAGTGAAGAGACTGAAAAAACCATGATGCAAATAATTTAAAGCTGAGAAATCATAATGAAAGATGTTCAAGATAAAGAATGTGTGTGGTGTGACCCCTTAGTCTTACATTTTACCTGTTACAGTTTTTGTCTCATGTAAGCTTACCTATTTCTTCCCAATTGAAAAAAAAATCCTTTAAAGGGATTTCACAATTAAATCTGTTTTCACACATGTAATTTTTTTGTGTGTGGGAAAACAAAGTAAAATAAAACTACAAAATAACCAAATTGTTAACTATTCATAAGAATTCAAGGTATTATTCTGGTTGATTTCAGCCTGTTATTCAAAATATTTTTTAAGCATTATAAAATGAAGACACATGCCCCCCCCCCAGCTTGGCTTCATTGTTTACCAAAAGTAGCTGCATCTGCATCTTCAATGCAATGCTTCATAAAATTTCCCATCACATGAACTTATTTATCTGACATAAGTTGAACATTTGGAAGAAGCTTCAGTTATTTTTATTTGCCAACTTACAGGTAGAATCTCATTTTACTAATTCAGATGTGTGATAAATAGAAATTAATTTTTACTGTAGGGCACCTCACAAGTGCTCATGACAAGATGGCGCTTGGTGGAGGTCAAGAGGGCGGGACTGAGGCTATTTACAAAAAAATGCGATTGGCCATGGCTAACTTCCTCTTAGCAATGCTGGACGTGACCAGTATACATTGGTGCGCCACCACCTGGATACCTGACTCTTACCGTGATTGGCCAAGCTCCCGGAAAGCTCCGTTTGAAATCCCCGCTGCATTTGCCTTCCCATGCTGTTTGCTTATATAAGCTCTCCCTTCAGCTCAATAAAACGGAACTGCTTTGACAGAACCCCCGCCATGTCTGAGTGTCTCTCTCCGAGCAAGGTAGGCTGTGGGGCCGGCCATCCGCTCACCCCCTCCTCGGGGCTGATCTTCCAGAGGCTCTCATCCTCAGAAGATAACTTCGGAGGGTCCTTCTGTCCGAGACCGAGGGCTCGCACGGCTTTCTGACTTCCGCCCTGGAGCGCTATAGGGCGGGTTAGAGAGTTGGAGAGAAAAGGAAAGTAGAGAGACCCCACATTTTACAATTTTTTAAACATTTGGAGCCATATTCCAGAAGAGTGTCAAAACTTATAATCCAAATTATTTCACAGTCTCTCCTTTTATAAGTACTGTGCCAAGTTTCCACAGTCCTTACATAGTCCCAGGGCACTGGAGGGTAGTCTGGGCATTTAGTCCTAAGTGTGCTTTGTCTGTGCTGACCTCTATCAAATCCTGTGTTTTCATGCTGGTTCTCAGTAGTCAATTTATATAGATTCCTACTAAATCATTGCTGGTTCTCATCTGGGTCCACAAAGTTCAGCAAAAGTCTTTTCTTCTGCAGTACCATACTCAGGCAGAGAGAACTGCTTCTGTATTTTACTCACATAACATTGTGCTTGGAGAACTTTTTGAGCATAACCCCCATCTGCCTAGAAATTCCATATAACTATTTTTACTTTTCACCAGATCTCATGTTACACTGATATTATTCTTCTGTTGCTGCACACGCCGGGACCTAAGGTACTGTGTGATGCTTTCTAAGGCTCTATCTGCATAACACAATTCAGTCATCCTTCCTCAGAGACTCACTAGTTTGCTAAGGTGTTACTGAGAGATAGGGTAACAATTACACCCTGGTCTCAGCTGCATCAAAAACGTCCCAGATGAATGGATTGTATAAAAATAACGAAAAGTTATACAAAATAAATTGGAATGACCATTTACCTGCTTCTACATGCCTAATTTTTTTCCCCTTTCCCCATTGAAGAGAAAGATAATTTTTCTTTTCCCAATAGCCCTCTTACCTGGGCTTTGCATTCTATCTTTTTCTTTCTTAGGCATTCAGTCACTAAGTCGTGTCCCACTTTTTGTGACCCCTATGGACTGCAGCACACTAGGCTTTCCTGTCCTTCACTGTCTGCTGGCATGCATGCATGCCAAATTGCTTTAGTCATGTCTGACTCTTTGCAACCCTATGGACTCTAGCCAGCCAGATTCCTCTGTCCATGGGATTCTCCAGGCATCAATACTGAAGTGGGGTTCCATTTCCTCCTCCAGAGGATCTTCCCAACTCAGGGATTGAAACTATATGTCTGGTCATATGGTAGGTCTATTTGCAGCTTTTTAAGGAACCTCCACACTGTTTTCCATAGTGGCTGTACTAGTTTGCATTCCCACCAACAGTGTAAGAGGGTTCCCTTTCCTCCACATCCTCTCCAGCATTTATTGCTTGTAGACTTTTGGATGGCAGCCATTCTGACTGGTGTAAAGTGGTACCTCATTGTGGTTTTGATTTGCATTTCTCTGATAATGAGTGATGTTGAGCATCTTTTCATGTGTTTGTTAGCCATTTTTATATCTTCTTTGGAGAAATGTCTGTTAAGTTCTTTGGCCAGCCCAGGATTGTTGCTCTGGACTGGTGCAGCGAGATTTCCCGGGGGGGAGGGAAGAGGGAGGGGGGTTCCGGAGGGGAAGCATATGTAAACCCATGGTGATATCATGACAATGTATGGCAAAAACAATAAAAAAAAAAGAAAGAAACTATATGTCTTACATTTCCTGCACTGGCAGGTGAGTTCTTTACCATTAGCACCACTTTGGAAGAACTCATGCCTATTTAGTCAATGATGCCATTCAGCCATCTCATCCTCTGTCACCCCTGTCTCCTCCTGCCCTCAGTCTTTCCCAGCATCAGGGTCTTTTCCAATGAGGTGACTCTTCGCATCAGGTGGCTAAAGTATTGGAGCTTTAACTTGAGCATCAGTCCTTCCAATGAATATTCAGGGTTGATTTCCTTTAGGATTGAATGATTTTGATTTTCTTGCTGTCCAAGGGACTCTCAAAATTCTTCTCCAGTACCATAGTTCAAAGCATCAATTCTTTGGCACTCAGCTTTCTTTACAGTCCATCTCTCACATCTATACATGACTACTGGAGAAACCAGAGCTTTAACTGCAAGGATCTTTCCTTGTCTTTCTTTAGGCACTTATTTATATATTTAACTTATTCCTATTTACTGACTCATTCTGATGGTGATGATGATAATGGCTGTATCAATCAGGGCAAAACAAGGAAGAGAGAACTCATGCCAGATAGTGTACTAGAGAAAATATCTTGGGTTGGCCAAAAAATTCGTTTGGGTTCTCTGTAACTTCTTATGAAAACCCCAGACAGAATTTTTAAGCAACCCAACAACACTGGAAACTAGTTATAAAGGTGATAAAAGACATGAAAAGCCTGGTGAGAATAAGCTATCCAGAACTTAGCTGAAAGCTATTACCATCCACATAGTACAATGGGATAAGATGGTGCTACCAGAGTCAGGGCCTGCTAGTCTCCAGGTTAGCTCCCACAGTGAAAGAGAGCATTTGCTGAGACCTGGCATGGAGCCCAGGGGAAGAGAAAGATAAATATCCTAATTTTTTTTTCTCCCCTCTAATGTTCTGCCACTGCATCTGAAACTTATTATAAGCCAATAGACAAAGGATTCCAGGAAATGGACAAGTCAGATATCTGTGGTGTAGAGCAAAGCACAAGATAACAGGGAGTGGGTCTGAGAGTAAGCAAACCAGTCACAGGTCCACCTGCCAAGTATAATGGAAAATGTAATATTTACCAACCTTTGATATTGGTACTAACATCTCCGCTTTATGGGAGAGAAAGTGAAAACAATGCCGTTTTTACAAAATGGCAATGAGGACAACAAATAGGTTGTTTATGGAGCTGAAAGAACAGAAGAGATGGGGAGAAAACATTAATCCTTCTTTCAGTCACTTCTAATTTTACTAGCTTGTTAAAAATCAGCATAGATACCTTCAGTATGTTAAAAAAAAGAATGTGAACATGATCATGCATCTCCCTTTAAAAATATCTGCTTAATTTCCAATTCTTCCTCAATTTACTTTTCTATTTCTCTCATCTTTTTCATTATCAGACTTCTGAAAAAAACTTATTATAAGTTGTTTTTTGTTCCAACTTTTACTTACTCTATCCCAGTCTATGTCTTCTAATTCTCTCACTCCATTGAAACAATATTTGATAAAGACCCCAAATAATATTTTATCATGACATGCAATGAATCTTTTTCATTCCTTTTTACTTGGTCCTTCTCTCTTACTTTTCTGCCTTTTAGCATAAAAGTCACTACGGTTATTTTTTATTTATAGGCAGTAAGTTGGAGAATGGAGAAAAAGAAGGCAACATCCAAATTTTCTAGTGTGCTTTACGAATATATCATATATTTCTATTTAGATCTCCCAGGATAGAACTAAGTCATGAAGGCCTATCTAGATTCAAGGGATTCTGGGATATAAAATCTGTTCCATTCAGTTCAGTTGCTCAGTCATGTCTAGCTCTTTGTGAAAGAGACTGCAGCACACCAAGCCTCCTTGTCCATCACCAACCCCCGGAGCCTGCTCAAACTCGTGTCCATCATGTCAGTGTTGCCATCCAACTATCTCATCCTCTGTCATCCCCTTCTCCTTCTGCCTTCAATCTTTTCCAGTATCAGGGTCTTTTCCAATGAGTCAATTCTTCATATCAAGTGGCCAAAGTATTGAAGTTTCACCTGGTGGTAAAATGCTTATGAAAAGAATGGAGTTCTGTTATTAAAAAAAAAAAAAAGTGACTTTTTGAAGTTCCTATCAGTTTCTACTAATAGATTATGTTTTATATCTTCAATTGTCTTATAAAATAGTAAGTGGATCATAACTACTTAACAGAATGGAGTTGAATATGTGGAGAAAGGATGTGATAGTATATCTCAGATTGCTGACTTACAAGTAAATTTGCTATTCCCTACCCTCCCACAAAAAAAAAAAAAGAATACTAGAAATAAATGCAAAAAGGAAACATCAACAGAAACTCATTTGAGAGTTGTGCTCATTTGAGAATTTTGACTTTAATGTGAAATATTGTTTGATTTTCTTTCCCTTAGAAATATACAGGTGCTCAACTATAAGAAACAAAATGGTGTAGGTTAGAGCTCCACAAGAGCTCTTCTGGGGGTAAAAAAGAGGGAAAAAGGGACGAAAGAGTTGGGAGTGTTAAATGCGGGGGCAATAATCATCTAAGGTAAAGGTGAGAGTTCAAAGATTGAAGATATTGGGTGTGGCTAATTCATCTATGTCCATGTTGAAGTTGCTGAGAATGATAATGAGGAAGGAAGAAATTCTTTGCCTTGAGAGATGTCTTCAACAAATAATAAGGAATATTTCAGTAGATGGTATCAGGACACAAGAAAGGGTGGCACAGGAAGTTGACACAAGCTCTGGTGCTGTTTAGTTACTCAGTCGTGTTAACTCTTTGCACACCCATGGATTGTAGCCTGCCAGGCACCACTGTCCATGGGATTTCCCAGACAAGAATACTGGAGTGGCTTGACATTTCCTTCTCCAGGGGATTTTCCTGACCCAAGGATTGAACCCTTGTCTTCCACATTGGTGGAGGGAACGTTTACCACTGAGTTACCTGGGAAACCCAACATCAACTTTAAATAGCATCAGTTCCCTCAGAAGAAGGTGATGAGGTTAATTACCTGAATGAAGCACTAAGGAGGAAGGAAGACACCTATCTCTTGATCCTGAGGTTTGTGGAATGAAAAAAAAAAAACAAAAGACTTTCTGTTAAGAGCAATTCAGTGGAAGAATTTCCATAAGAGGTAGCCAGGTTTTAATAACATTTAATATTCTCCAGCCATAAGAGCATTCCAAGAAGTCATAACATAGATGAGCTTGATGATCACAAATTAGAAGGTTGAAATGCATGAAGGAGTGAGGAAGATAATTTGGTATATAAGGGTGTGTAGAGAACAGTGCTGAAGCCTTGGCTCCAGGGCGCTAGAGCTACTGGGAGGAGATACCCCACATCCAACAGCAAAGAGAAGCCCCAGCAAGGCAGTAGGAGGAGCAAAATAGTGTTTAGAACAAACCCCATATCTTCCAGAGATGTTCAGAGAGCTAAAAACAATCCTTGTGTGTACCAGGACCCAAACGTCACAGAGACTGACACAGAACTGTGTTTGAGTATCTCCTGGTGGAGGTGTGGGTTGGCATGGCCTGCTGCAGGACTGAGGGTCACTGAGTGTAGCAGTGCCTACATGGGGCCTTTTGAAGGAGGTCACCATTATCTTCATTCAGTTCAGTTCAGCTCAGTTGCTCAGTGGTGTCTGACTCTTTGCAACCCCATGAATCCCAGCATGCCAGGCCTCCCTGGCCAACACCAACTACCAGAGTCTACCCAAACCCATGTCCATCGAGTCGGTGATCCCATCCAGCCATCTCATCCTCTCTTGTCCCCTTCTCCTCCTGCTCCCAATCCTTCCCAGCATCAGGGTCTTTTCCAATGAGTCAGCTCTTTGCATCAGGTGGCCAAAGTATTGGAATTTCAGCTTCAACATCAGTCCTTCCAATGAACATCCAGGACTGATCCCCTTTAGGATGGACTGGTTGGATCTCCTTGCAGTCCAAGGGACTCTCAAGGGTCTTCTCCAACACCACAGTTTAAAAGCATCAATTCTGTGGCGCTCAGCTTTCTTCACCATCCAACTGTCACATCCATACATGACTACTGGAAAAACAGCCTTGACTAGATGGACTTTTGTTGGCAAAGTAATGTCTCTGCTTTTTAATATGCTGTCTAGATTGGTCATAACCTTCCTTCCAAGGAGTAAGCGTCTATTAATTTCACGGCTGCAGTCACCATCTGCAGGGATTTTGGAGCCCAGAAAAATAAAGTCTGACACTGTGACCACTGTTTCCCCATCTATTTTCCATGAAGTGATGGGACCAGATGCCATGATCTTAGTTTTCTGAAATATTGAGCTTTAAGCTAACTTTCTCACTCTCCTCTTTCACTTAAATCAAGAGGCTTTTTAGTTCCTCTTCACTTTCTGCCATAAGGGTGGTGTCATCTGCATATCTGAGGTTATTGATATTTCTCCTCACAATCTTGATTCCAGCTTGTGCTTCTTCCAGCCAAGCATTTCTCATGATGTACTCTGCATATAAGTTAAATAAACAGGGTGACAATATACAGCCTTGGCATACGCCTTTTCCTATTTGAAACCAGTCTGTTGTTCCATATCCAGTTCAAACTGGTGCTTCCTGACCTGTGTACAGATTTCTCAAGAGGCAAGTCAAGTGGTCTGGTATTCCCATCTCTTTAAGAATTTTCCACAGTTTCTTGTGATCCACACAGTCAAAGGCTTTGGCATAGTCAATAAAGCAAAAATAGATGTTTTTCTGTAACTCTCTTGCTTTTTTGATGATCGAGCTGATATTGGCAATTTGATCTCTGGTACCTCTGCCTTTTCTAAAACCAGCTTGAAAAAAAGAAAACTACAGGCCAATATCACTGATGAACTTAGATGCAAAAATCCTTAACAAAATTCTAGCAAATAGAATACAATAACACATTAAAAAAATCATACATCATGATCAAGTAGGCTTTATCCCAGGGATGCAAGGATT